>JAVYIG010000857.1:0-362500 GCA_035222895.1 Strongylocentrotus droebachiensis | reverse complement strand
AACTGATCCTATGATTTTTGTGATAGATTGCATTGGTCACCACCTGCAATTAAAGGGAAAGTTGAGTTCTGTTTTCAAACCACAAATGCCTTCAAAGTGCATGGTTATTGCTCTTATTCTTATCTATGACATTTCTAGTACCCTTTTAGAACCTAAAATTGCTATGAAGGTAAGTTTAGACCCCAAAATGTGTGAAATTTAGCCAATACGATCATACCAATTCAGCACCACTTTCCAAAAATCATGGTGACCGTTAATTAATTATTTAATTAAAAATAACAATACATGAGCCGGCTAATTGTGGGTAATATAAGCAACACGAAAATGCCAACAAAAAAGCCAACAACGGTTTTTTCAAATTTGTCAAAATATCTAATATTTGTGGTGGTACACAAGTATTAGAAATCGTTATATTTCAGCTGTCTCTGAACCAATTTTGATCAAACAAAGATGATTTTGTAATTTAAATATGTTTTTTCAAATTTGACACTCAGTTTTTCATTATCTCACAAAAAAATTATTTTGTATAGCGCCCTCTGCAACAGAACTCAACTATCCCTTTAATCACAAAAGTCGATCGTACAACACCTGCTAAGCTTTGTGGTACATGGCCCAGTTCGCAGTTATAACTTGGTACAAATGACCTTTGACCTGCAGAGATGTTTTGAACATGTAGAGGTCTCTTCCAATAATGGTCACTAGCAAAGTGAAGAAGGAGCTTCATCAAGCAAACCCCTCCCCATATTTTTTGAAAGAATGCCTTCACGTGTGTATGGTGGAATGTGACATGATACAGATACACATTACATAACTTCATTAGCACTTATCCAGTAGTTTTCTCAACTGTGTTTAAATACCTAACTGCATATAAGTAAAACCCGAGTGTGAAAAGCATGTTTCTGTAAAGACCTTTAGTGGTGTTTTTAGACAGGTTTCACTGTATATTTTACACAACCATATATAAATGATGTTATGATCTGAGCAGACTTACCTGTACATGTGTCGTTGTTGTTATCACTGAAGGTATATCCTTCAAAGCACTTACAGGAGAAACTACCAACAGTGTTGATGCACATTGACATGGTCGGACATACATGTATAGTGGCGTTAGCGCATTCATTAAGATCTGCAAACAGAAAGGCAAAAGTGTCATGGTGAAAGCTTCAACAAATATTGACAAAATATGTATAATAATAGTAGACTGGTAAGAAGAGGGAAGAGGAACAAAGAGAAGAAGAGGGAGAGGGAGAGACAGAGAGAGAGAGAGAGAGGGAAAATTATTAATTATTGTACATGTCCTACTTCATCTAAAAATATATCTCTTTAACAGTTCTGGTATAAAGGTATGTCTAGGGCTACAAAGATCACATCTGGTCTCAAAAAAAAGTTAAGTTTTATCATGGCTGAGATAAAAATGGGTGAAACTTACCAACATCAATTTCTGCCTGGACATAGACCCTGTTATCTGGATAAAGGATGTCATTGTTGGTTCCAGTGAGACCATTATTAAACTCCATGGCTAGCTCATTCTCTGTTACTGTGTTGGTGATAAGAATGTCCACACGAAATATAACCTCAGCGACCATGCCACCTTCCAGCAGTCTCATTGATTGAACAGAGACATCAAGGACATCAGGGAAAGCCGATGAAGCCATGAGAACAGCCATAGTCTGCAAAATAATATGCAAAGAAAAAAGGAGATTGAAAATTAATTTTGTAGTGGGAACTTTAATCAATTCTACCTTGTATGGCATTAGAAATCAACAAGACACATTTAAATGATTTTTCAGTCAATTAGCCCTTTCGAGTACGTGCAAAAACAAGAAATTCTGTAGAAAGTATCATTTCTAACAGCCCCATCAAATCCCCCCACCCCCCCCCCCCCCCCCCCAATGCCTTTTCCATTTCAAACACTGTAGAATGATATAATTAATATGGACTAATAGGGGTCCAAAGATGGAACCCTGAGGTACTCTACATTGAATGGGTTTCAAAGAAGAGCTCTACCAAACCAGTGGCATAAAATTAACGTAATATGCAGCTACGTGAGGAGTAAATATCCCTTATTTATACCAGGATACCTGAACGAGTCCTGCAAGGATTCATGTCAAGTTCATTTAGGAAATCACTGAAATTCTAAGAACCTGTAACATATAATTATACAAACTAGAAATCATGGTTCCAGTAAAGTCTCATCAACTCACATCATTAGCAAGTCCTTGACGATCAGCATCATTGCTTACAGTATCAAAATGGTACTCAACGACCAACCCCTGGATGTCCAGGAACTCTGCTATCAAAAACAGGGTGGTTGCCACTAAACAAAGAATGAGAAAGAAGTTGGACAAATTGATTATTAATACAAAATGAAGGGGAAATATGCATTAATTGAAAAGCATCAAACAGAATGTACATATGAGTAAACAAAGTGTTAGGATTCAGGATGAAGGATTTATACAATTTTGATTAAATAAATAAATAAATAAATGAAAATCTGAATAATTTTTTTCTTCAGTTACTGCTTATGATGATAGCACACAATATATTGTGACCAGGAAATGCATGTTTAATAAAGAGATACATGTATTCAGCAAGTCAGTTAACCCATTCCTGATAATTCCAATCATATATAATGCCAATTTAAACAAGATGACCCCATACATTGTACATTTTTGTTGTATTGAATTTTTTTTATGGCAACAATGAAAGGAAAAGCATTGAAATCCTGCAATTGTTCCGCAGTTCTTGTAATCAAAACAAAACAAAAAAGAGAAAATGTCAATGTAGCCGATTGGAGGAGAAAGCTAAACAATCTCACCCTGTCCTGAGAAATAATGCTAGAACTTACTTGTGCATTGATCACCAACTCGGTAGGTGCTAGACTGACAGGCGCACTCATATCCACCCTCTAGTTCAATGCATATCTCAAATGCTCGAGAGTTGCACGGGCCGGGAGTCTGTGAGCACTCCAAGATATCTACAACAACAAAATACATCAAATAATTACTCATCTACTACGATGAAAGCGATGAAAGGATGGTATGTCTACATATTATTTAAATAAATTGTGAGAAATGAAAATTAGAGAATAATGGTGACTAGCTGTATCAAAGTTCCCCCTTGCTGTACTACATTTAATTTTTTGCAGAGGTTGAAAAAATGTCCCCCCCCCCCAGGTTTTGAACCCAGGTCCCTGGTTTAATGCTAATGCCTTAACCACTAGACCACAGTGGCTGGCAAAATGCCCTTTTAGATCGAAATGTACATGTATTCGATGGCACATTTCCGCTATCAATCACTAGTAGTGACAATAGATGGTTTACTTTCTTCACAGACTTTCTACACAGAAAATATGACACATTTTTAGAACTGAACATCACCTGAAAATTAAGATTATTTTTAGGGGGACTTTGAAATATAGTTATATTGAAAAACATTTATGGCGTTGAACCGTAGAATACAAACCTGTGCACGTTGTCTGGGTCACATGCATGTACCCAGCGTTACAGACACAGGTGTAGCTTCCGTTGTTGTTCATGCATACCGAGTTTACATCGCAAGCGTCTACTCCCAAAGCACACTCATCCACATCTAAAAAAAAAATAATGATGAAGGGAATATATGTAACATAGAATTATCTGCTTGTACACTGACACACACACAAATTGGATAAGTCAAACTATAAAATTAGATGCATTGACATTGCCAAAATGAAGCTTCATTCAGCCAAAGTGCTGTTTTATGTGCCACTTAGTTGATAGTAAACTGAACAACATCATAAGTAATAACATCTGAGAATCCCTAGAATCAGGCAATTAAACCCTGATGAGTGAATTAACCTGTGTAGAAAGACCAACCCTCTACAGTGAAGGCCACTTTCAATCTACAGTCTGAGAGTACATACCGGCACACTGCCCTGCTGCAGCACGGCCTCCAGTCGCATCAAAATAGCCGTCTATACAGTAGCAGGTGTACGAGCCATCAGTGTCAGTGCAGTTGGAGTTAACGTCACAGTCAATGGTACCAAGCTCATCACACTCATTGATATCTATGGATTGAGAGGAAAAAGAAGAGATGAAAATCCCTGTCCGATTCTCTTCCTTGATACTTCAAGCTCTCATACAATATCTTCAATATAATAATAATAATACATATGATTTATAAGGCGCCAAATCCACTTGACAGTCAAATGCTCAAGGCGCAGCTTGTGCAAAGGATGAAATACATACATGATACATAATCCCAATATCTTCATCTTTATCACCAGGATAATCGCCTTCATCAAAATCATCATTACCTTTATTATCACTATCCCTGATGTCATCATTATCATCTAGCATCATCCATAATACATCATGCTAAGCAACTTCCTCATGTCGATGCCCATTCTTGACACAATTAATCGTTATCGACATCATCATCATCACCATCAACATCATCATCCCCATCATCATCATCCCCAACATCATCATCCTGTTCATCAACATTACAATTAGCATCATCATCACCATTAACATCACCAATCATCACCATTACCATCGGCATAACCATCAGCATCCTGACCAATCGAATTCTTCAACTTACTTGAGCAAGATGTTCCATTTCCCATATATCCTGCATTGCAGGAGCAATTGTACGAGCCGTCCGTGTTGGTGCAGGTGGCTTGAGGATGGCAGCTGGTCGGATCCTCCAGGCACTCATCTATATCCGCACAGTCTTCTGTTCCATCACCACGGTAAACGTCAATATAACAGACGCAGGTATATGAACCCGGTAGCTCCATGCAGTCGCTGTTGGCTACGCAACGGTTGGGGTCATTACACTCCAAGATATCTATGTAAGGTGGTGAGGAAAAGATGACATACATATACAATGTGACTTTAAATCATCCAGTTTTACAATTTTAAGAACTTGAGTGGAAAATGTCTCTGCCATATACAGTGTATGAAGAAAATATTAAGAATGATGCCAGTGCTATCTGCCACCTACCTGGCACTATATTCCCTACATATTCCCAGACATCCCCTTAAAACCTTGATATGAGTGCAACGGAAATAATTTTCATCCTTTGTCTACATCTAGGGACATTTCACTTGCACAAAAAATGCAATCTGTACAGCCTTGCTCACACAAAATAAATGTCAAAGGAAGTGAAAATAAGATATTGAAGTATGAAACACACAAAGCTTATGTTAATGTTTTTAGGGCATCATCATCAATGTGGATGGGAGTAATACATACATGTCTGGTTACTCTGATAAATGTGTATTTCTACGATTACTCTACAACAATAACAAGTTTTTCTACTTCAAACTCACTCATCAAGGCGCTTCAATATAATTATTAAAGAACAATAATTATCCTAATAGCTGTGGGTGAATAGGAGGTGTTTGATTCTTGTCTTGGAGTGTGATCTTACCTTGGCAGTTAATACCGTCGCCAGAGAAACCTGCAAGGCAGGTGCATGTGAATGATCCAGGGGTGTTTTTACAGTTCCCGTTGACATCACATGGCATACCAATGCATTCATCCATATCTGTGAAAGCAAGAGAAAAGTAATCGTAACTGATTCTTATAAAGCGCCTTACCAGTCAAAACATAACTGACCAAAGCGCTTACATATTCTAATTTTAATCAATTATTTTCTGCTACCATTTCATGAGCATAATGCTTATCGTCATTTCTATTTGTAACTTCATTATTTGTCAATTTGTAAAAATTTAAAAGACAAATTTCTGAATAGACAATGTATAGTTAATACTTTAGTTTCGATTCACATGTATGAATGAGACTCCAGGCATAGAATTTATTGCTTACCTTTACAACCGCTGACTTGGTTACCAACATAACCAGGCGCACATGAGCAAACGAATGAGCCAACAGTGTCCATACATACAGAATCCGCCACACAAGGCGACAAGTCACATTCATTGTCATCTATAGGAAAGAAGAAACAAGTGGGAGAGAAAGACAAAGATGAAGATAGATGTGGTAGAGGACAGAAGCAAACAGAAAAAACCAAGGTACCCATGCACAATGTATAAAGAATAGAGAGACAGGATAAAAAGTGTAAAGAACACACTACGTATTAAAATATAAATAAAAATCATTATGCAGACAAAAGACAAACTTCCTAGATATTTCAGAGACCAAACCAACGTAAGATTCGTCTTCATCTCTTCTCCTCCCCCCTCACTTCTATCCCAGATCTGTCTTGTGACAACAAATCTTCTTGAATGGACAATCCCTCTTAATGAAAGGTTGGGAGGCCACCAATAATCATCATAGTCTGTATGCAAAATTAGTTCATACGCATTGAAACTATGTAGCATTTTGGCTTCAACTTACTTGCGCAGGTGACTCCATCTCCACTGTATCCTGCATTGCAGGTACAGGTGAAGGTGCCAGGAAGGTCATCACAGACAGCATCGGGTGAACAGTTGTCATTTCCTGTCTCACATTCATTAATATCTGCAAGCAAATGAGAATAATAATAATAACAAAAATAATAATAATGATAATACTAATTTATTTGTATTTATTGAAATATATTTAATCAGGATAACAAGAATCAGATATACATTGTAAATACACAATTTGTTAGACTTAAAATATAATAGTAATGATAATGGTAATTATAATAATAATAATAATAATAATAATCACAATAATAATGCAAAACGTTTCTATAGCACCTTTTCTTAAGGCAGAAACAAATCGCAGAAAAAAAAAACATTAAAAATACAAGAGATGGGATTGATAGAATCGAGATAAACACAAAAAGCATTAACATCCAATGATTCTCTAAACACAATCACAACATACGCTTTAATATATATCTTAACTTGAACCATTTTAAAATGGAGTGCTGATTAAGAGTCTATCCCACTGTAACTAAATGAGTCCAGACAAAAAATGATGGACAGAAATAAATGAGAAATGTTTGACTCAACCCAGGGAGGCTTTTTTGTTTCTTACAGCCAGAATGGTATCTTACAGCACAGAGTCAAAGCCCTCCTGCTGACTATATTACCCTGTATTTATTTTCTTACTTGAGCATGTCCTTTCATCCGCTGCCAGCATATACCCGCTCGCACAGGAACAGGTGTATCCACCTTGTGTATTTGTACAGACACCAACTGACGTGTCACAGTTATCTGTCATGGCAGTGCACTCATCAATATCTAAAGGAAATAAGATGGGACAGAAAAGTAAGATGCTAGTATACATGTAATGTCTGGGCACAAAGTTTACAAAGATTACGAAGTGTCGCAAAACCACAGAAGTATGATATTTGTCATATTTGTTTAGTTACCTTGGCAGTTGGTAGCACTCGAGGGTTCGAAACCTCTTTGACAGGTACATGTGATGAGACCGGCAGCATTCATACACGTCCCGCCCCCAGTACAGGGATCTTCAGCAGGTGTACAGGCCATTCCAGCAGCAACTAGTATGGCACAATACAAAGTACATGTGTTAGACAATTGTTACACAGACTGTCCAGGTGAATGATTAAAGAAAGATTGCCTTAATATCAATACATGTAGGTTAGCATGATACTGTACTGTACACAAAGATAGAATATTTTTTCAAACCTGTTTCCTCATTGAGTTTTCTCATGCTAATAATCATGATAATAGAGAATAATTATCGAGTGCATAACTCACAGAGATCTTGATGTGATTTACATTTTCTTGCTAACAGGGTTGGATGCACAGCTTGTTAAATCAATAGTAAAATCAAAATTAGTAGGAATAGTAGGCTTTCTAATAAGAGAAAAGGCCAAGCTGGTTTCAAATCACAAACAGCTTGCGGTTGATCACTACGAAGACTGGGCAATCAAGCCATTTTTGTATCGAAAGACCCACAATACCCGGTTGTGTCACTTCATATTTATAAAAATTCAGTTTGGAGTCACTTTGGAATCAGTTTGGTATTGTGTCTAAGGTATAAGTACTTACTGTTGCAGGTGGCACCATCTGCGTCCAATACAAAACCGGGATTACAGGAGCAGCTGAAGGATCCCGCTACATTGTTGCAGTTCTGCATGCAATTATCAATCTGCTCGACACATTCGTCGATGTCTGGTGTGAGAAAGATCACAAGATCCCATTATTTAATTTTCAGATTTTAAGTTAATCTTTTCACTTTGGAAAACAACACTAGAATAGAATGTTAGATACATGAAATGGAGGAGTTCTATTTATATAACTATAAACATATATATATAAATATATATATATATATATATATATTTTATTATATTGATTGAAGTTATCAATCCATTGGAAAGTGGAGGGATAACTAAGGAACCTAACCTTGTACACTGTACAATACATGTAGTAGTATTTGGAGTCACCTGTGCCTGGGAGGCAAAAAGCGAACTGAATCACTGTAACCCTCAGGTCTCTCCTCCCGGTATCACTGATTGGGGGTGTGCAGGTGGACCACTTCACCGGGGTTTCCCCTCTTATACATAATGCAGTGGGCTCTTCAGGTGCTAAGGTGGTGACTCTCCCCTACACGGGCCTCCATTTAACGTCCTATCTGAGGGCCGGAGTGATTTCAACTTATGAAACACAGCCTGCGTCTATGAAGCAGGTGGGGCACGTTAACACACAACGCAGGCTTCAGTCATCTGCCTGGGTTGGATTCAAACCCACGATCTTTAGTTCGACAGGCAGAAGCTTTAGCGACTGAGCCAACTCACCTGCTTAACTGCCTGAAAAATGGGTGAATGTAAAAAAAAGGCCCCTGTCCCCTAGGCATACTAACTTAATTCAGCTGTCATAAAACAAACAATTTTAGGTGCACTATGCATTTTATGTTTAATACCAAGGTGTGTTTAATAATGCAGTTTAGAACTATATGAGTAAATGAGACTAAGCAACCTACCAGTACAAGCGAATCCATCTCCACTGTATCCGTCAAAGCAAGTACAGATGTAGGATCCAAGGCTGTTAGTACATGTAGCAGTTGAAGCACAAAAATCAGCACCTGACGTGCACTCATCAATATCTGTCAATCAAAGAAAAATCCATAAATATAGAATTACATTTGTTTCCATGTGGCTGAGACAGCTTCTATTAGACATTGCCGATGTACAAGTACAGATATATTTTTTTTTAAACAAGAGGAAAATATTTCATAAATTGAGGATTTCAGACAAGCTAGGTTGTTACCAACAATATTAAGCTTGACTTGGAGACTGATGTATAAAGGGAATCTATAAACTGACTTAAAATCATTGATTTTATGCCCTGGATTGCTAATTCTCCAAGGAAAAAAAATAGGAGGTAATAAATTGGTACCAAATTTTTTTTTTTTTTAAATTTCCTAATTGCCATCTGTCCAAGGAAGCTTTTAATACTTGGGCCTTTCTGGTTTCACTTATTAGGCCTTTGCAAAAGCGCAATCATATATCATGATAGAACTGATATATTCCATTTTTGTAACGCACAAATAAAAGTAGATATTTCAGCAAACAAACCTGTGCAAGTCGTTCCATCCCCGTCATAGCCAGCATTACAGGCACACGAGAATGAACCAAGTGAGTTGATGCAGAGAGCGTTCGCATCGCAAATGTTTGATGAAGAATCGGCACATTCGTCAACATCTGAGCAAGAACGGGAATATCAGAGATGTAGTTTACACAATTAATATTATTATAAAGGAGCACAGTAGAAAGAATATTTCAAATATTACACTGTACTTAACAATAACATGATTTCTGGTATTCTGATCATGATTTAGTCAGTATTGGATGTTGCAATCAGAATGCATCTATTTTCAACTCTCTTTCCTATATGAGCATACCAACTAGAGAACTATACAACAATGTACACAAAGGTATTTAATAGTAATAATGATTATGGTCAGATTGATAAAGAAAATTAACTCTAGAGGATACAAAATGCTGAATATTAACCATGACATTCCCAAGTTCCTGGTTATAATTGACTCACCTACGCAGGTGTTACCGTCTCCTGTGTAACCGGTATCACAGCTGCACATGAAACTTCCTGGGACGTTTTGACAAGCAGCTTCCAGACTACACTGAGATACTCCTTCCAAGCATTCATTACGATCAGTGCAGTTCAGACCAGAACCCTAAGATGGGGTGACATAAACCAATAATGAGAGTTTATTTTGTACCACAGATGTATAAAAATGAGAATGGATGAAGGAGAAGAAGGAGAAGCACAAGAAGAAGATTAAGAGGCTGACGGCAGAAGTAGAAACAGTTGAAGCTCAGAAAAGAATAAAGGAGGAAAAAAGAAAAAAGAAGACGAGTACATGTAAAATGAAAGTAGAAGAAAAAGATGAAGGAGATGATGACAATGATGAAAAGGGTGGAAAGTGATCACAAATAAAAGTATAAAAGAAAAGAAGAGCCTACCTCGTATCCTTCCAAACAAAGGCACACATAGTATCCTTCCTTGTTTTCACAGGAAGCAAAATCAGAACAGTCATTTCTTTCACGGTTGAAGCACTCATTGTCATCTGTACAAATAAAATAAAAAAGAGGATGATATTTTTCAGCTAATTTTAATCATGATCATAAAATGCCTCAAGGAGACTTTAATAAATGTAGTTGGCAGCACATTTCTAAGAGGAACGCCCGGATCTACTTTAGGGTACATTTTACATTTATTGCAAACTATTCAGACATTATGTAAATATATCTTAGTTACCAGTATGTTGAATTTTTTTGCCACAAAATTGATAAAACATGAAGCACATCTTGACTAATATAGTTAAAAAAGTTATGTTGCTCACACAATCTCTTCAGTCCACTTACCTTTGCATTCTGCTCTGCCATCACCTAGGTAACCACTGCGACATGTGCATGTGTATGAGCCAATGACATTGCCACAATCAGCGTTTCTATCACATGGCTCTAAATCAGTGCACTCATCAACATCTATTGCAGAGCAAAGAGAACAAACATTGAAACGGTGGTTACAAACTTAAAGAGAAGGTCGAGTTCTGGGAAGAGGTAAAAAATAATTTGTGAGCGTTATCATTGTTATTATGCAAGGGTGGAAGAACATCAGATTAAACATGTTCCCTGAAAAGCATGGCTCTTCAAATGCCTTCATATTCTAAATATGACATGAAACATCGTAAAAATCGGGGGGTAGGTTTTTTTCGCCATGTGCTTGTGTAGTCCCATATACATCATTCTGTGTACAGTGCTTGTAACTTTGCCAAGATTTGGCCAAATTTCTTATCATTTTGATGATTCCAGAACCTTGCAATACACACGAATACTTATATACTAGATGATCAACCTTTCCTGATAGATTCCACACTGTTTCTGTCACAATGCAATCACATGACCAGAACTCAACTTTATCTTTAACTCTACTTTCATTGACAATTGTAAAGTGTAGCATCCAGGCAACATGGTAAATCATTAGGTAAGAAGACTACACTGTCTGGCTGATTTAGTAGAATACGGACCCGTGTCTTTGACAAAACAGCTGGAGCAATCGCCCAAGCAAATATCAGATTGAAGGCACATAGAAGCAATTACAGAGTTAGTATTTTTAGAGGCATTACTTACCGGTACATGTTCTATTATCTGCTTGTATGACATATCCATCGTTGCATTCGCAGGTATAGGATCCCTCGTTGTTAATGCAATTGGCATTCATATCACAAATATCAGTGGCTCGGTCACATTCGTTAATATCTACAAAGAAAGAAAATAATTTAACACTAATTACATCTGCTACTCTTCATCTAGGTGTCTCATGTGTGCCTCACTGGAAGCAATCTTGTGAGCACAGAAGTCATAACTAATTAGCTAGAGCCAGGGTAGATTGGAGCATCTTGAACATCTTGCATGGTGGATATGAATGCTATTATGGTGTTCAATATTTGTCATATCATTATAATAATAATAATAATAATACATGAGATTTTTATAGCGCCATTATCCATTTTAATTAAATGCTCAAGGCGCTTCAAAAGAAAAGATTACTGTTTTTCATTGCATCTTGTTTATCTACTCAAGGAGATTAAAAATAACCCTCAACACATTATAGCGTACCAAAGTGCTAACGTCATATGCATATAAACCATATAAACATTTCTGTGTGCAGTCCATGTGACTTAATTACAGCAAGACTAGGTCAATTTCTCATTGTTCTGATGATTCCATTACCTCACCATATTCACCAAATAAGTACAAAATCAACCTTTCCAAATCGCTTTCAAACAGTTCGATCTTTCCCAGATGTAATTGTTTCACCAGAACTCAAACCTTAAATCTTTAAACTTCTTTGTTTCTTTGATACCTGACATCCAAGCTGCCATTCCTGTGTTATTCCCGAATATAAAAAAAATACTCACCTTGACAGGCTTTGAGGTCAGGTTGTAAATCGTAGCCAATATTGCAGTCGCAACTAAACGAGCCGACGCTATTAATGCACAGCTGATCACATCCATCAACACTTTCGGCACACTCGTCCAAATCTAATACAAAATGTGGAGATATATTTTTTTATTTTACTGCAATATTGTTGGTATACTCGATCCATGTTTATTTAAAATTTGAAAACTATATCTATAAGAACTCGACAAGCATGCATCCTTTGATTCACATAAAATCAAAGCACCTCCTACAACGTTTTTTTTCACGATCCTGTCAGGTCACTAAGGCACACAGAATTAAAATGACTTGCAAGATATGTTAAGCACTAATAAAACATTAAAGTCATTATTTGAACTGCTTAGCATTTTTTTTTAAAGTACATGTACTACCCAAACAGAATACTCAGTGGGAACCCATTTCATTTTTTTAAATCACTTTTTTATCTCCAAACATGTAATGCATTTGTGGGGTGTGTGCAATTGTACACAACCTATTGATTTGAAGGCTACATGATATCCAGTACATGTAATTTCATGTTGATACAATGTCAAATATGAGACAATTTGTTCACATTAAACTCATGTACTCCTAGTGGGGAATATACAGGTATACCCCTCATTAAATTTTAGATTATTATATAATCCATTGAACTTTTCATTTTGCTCCCATTCCAAGACGTAATATTTGTCAATCATGAATAATGGTAATATACTTTCCTACAAAAGTTCAACAAAATGACTTACCCCAGCACTGGAATCCAGTTCCTGTGAGGCTCGGGGGGCAGGCAGCACACCTTGCGGAGATGCTGGGAGGGAGATCATCGATACAGGTCACCCCAGGGTAACAGGGGTTAAGCTCACAGGAATCGAAGTCATCCTGACAGAATGAGCCAGCATAACCCATGGCGCAGCTGCATTGGGCAACCTGAAATAAGAAGAAGAATACAACATAATGAGTAGAGATAAGTCAGAGGATGTATAAATGTAGAGAAGAAAAGCAAGAGGAGAGTATGAATTTAGTTCATTCAAATACAGAAAAAGAGGAGGTAAACAAAGAATAAAAAAGGAAAGACATAGAATAATGAAATACATTTTTAGAATTTCCAGAAAATAAACTTTTGAGGCATTTCAACAAAGCATAACAGTGTACTATTCAAAGGTGCACATTCAGCCTATCTGTCCGATTATAAAGGTCTAATCAATATTCTGAAATAATCTACTGCAGCTAAACTTGCCATTTAAGTGAAATTTCATCTATTTTTTATGTACACCTGGGGGGTGTTTCACAAAGATAAGTTGAACTTATCTCTAAGTTGGAATTGAAAATTATGGAGGGCCATTAGCATCTATGAAAATATTTTGTAAAAGTGATTTTAAAAGGCATAAAATGTTGAATCAAATCATTCATATTTTCTATTATCAAGGAGATTTCATGTTCTTGGAGTGGAATTTATAACAATTCTAAAACATTTGAATGTTTGCTTTTGAATATATTTCATTTTAAGGCTACAAATGGCTCTCCATAATTTTTAAGTCCAACTTAGGATATTTGTGAAACACCCCCCCCCCCCTGATTGTCCATTACACAACATAAAATAGACACCTAGGGTTTTTAAAAAAATTAGCAAAAATGTCCTTACTGAAAATTTATCATTGTTGAGACTGTTGCCTTCCATCATGGAATTGAAATCACAAGTTCCACCGTTTTCACAATTACAGATAATGATTAAAAGCTGGAGATAACGAGAGACGGAGCCGTCGCTGGCCTGAATTCCTATCAGAACCTGATCTACGTTTTCTGGTGTCCAGGTGAATATACCAGCTGTAAAGAGAGAGAGAGAGAGAGAGAGAGAGAGAGAGAGGGGTGGTAATTTAAAATTATCAAATAATAAGCTATGCACATGATTTCTAACTTTTAAATTCTTCACAACAGCCTCCTTCACGCATGTTAAACCAATGCAAAGTGCAAAATGAGATGATAGAAGTTTTGTGCACTTCACCTTATTTTATCTTATCAAAAATCAATGTCATTAGCATACCTCTCGAACCCCTGGCAAACTTCAAGTTTCAAGTTTATTTGTTTCACATTTCACAAAACAGAATACCCATAAATGACAAAATTATAACATAATATGAAATATACTCAAAGTATGACGTTATATAATCAAGTCTCTGTAAGGACGTCAAAATTAATTATATTAAATGGTAGGTTATACAGGGTGAAATGTGAGGAACCTATTAAAAAGCTTAGCTTGTAGATACTGGTTGTACAACACACGCTCTGGCAACAATTGCTCAGTGTGTAAGTCTGTAGACTAATTGAATTAATAGCTTCTGCATTCGACAAATCACAATACCCAACATTAACCTCAACCCGTAACATAACCTACACACCAATCGCAATCCAAGTCTAACCCTATATTTGATAAAATATATCCCGGAGCTAATGTTGCAGTAGCCATTGTCGGATTGTTAGGATACTCACAGGTAGCATCAATTTGGGCACCGGATGGGACGTTGCCGTCAAGAGAATACTTGATGACATCATTCGGGTTTCTATCCATAGCTGTAGCCTGGAATGTGTAGGATTGGTTAACAATCAGGTTGAACACGCCATTCTCATTGATGCCTGGATTATCAGAATCGGGGTTAATCTCTGTCAAGTTGCTCAGAATAGGAGGGTAGTTTTCTGAAAGGTAAACATCAATGGATTGATAAGAGGATATGAGTCACTGATGGATTCATGGTCAATCGATTTCATGATTGATTGATTGATTGACTGACCAATTACTGCTGGAATCAATTTATTATAATCTCCATGAACCTAAAACCTCACAATAAATAATAAATCTTTAATATGTGGTACATTAATGACCTTTCTCACTTATTTCTAGAATCACACGACCAGAATGCAGCCTGAGTTGCGTTCATACATCTCTGCCTACATATTCCTGTGCCAGGTACACAAGATAAAACGAACTGGGAATCTATCATTTCATTACCTAGATCAATAACTTGCTGGTCCCTTGACATGCCAATCATCATTGTGTTTGTACCAATGGAGACATCTTTGGTTGCCAAGGCATCAAACAGGCAGGAAGTATCCCCACTGCAGTCGACCATTGCTGCAGCCCTCAATGCTGGATCTGCTGTCTCATTGAGTTCGCTAAGGAACATCGGTGTGAAACTAATCCCATTGAATGTATTCCAAACATTAGGACTCTGGTATGTGAACAACGAATCAGCACTATCGACGCGCCCTGTCACGAGAGAGTAAAAGAAACAATGGTTAGCTTGGGACTGATTAAGATCTATTTATGTAACCAGGATGAGGTAGCCTATAAACATGTAATAATATTTAATTTTTATATAGCGCTTAAAGCCACACTGTCGTACTTGTAGCTACTTGCTCCCTCTATATAGAAAACAATGCCTAATCGGTGACCATTGATCCCCATGATCCTCTTTTTCTTATGTTATTGAGAGCTGAGTTGATGAGATAACCACCTGTCCAGTGACCTTGCAGAGTAGTCTAATCCCTCCTATAAACTAGTACAGATGAGCTTTAATACAAATGTCTCAAAGCACTTTACAAATATACTATTACCCCGGTCATTGGATTAAGTGCTTGCCCGCACACAATGTACTGTTCCACTCTTGCTGCACTTGATACAAAATTGTGACTTGTATGCAAAAGAAGATTCATTTAATACAAATCTATGACTACTTACATGATTGTCCGTAGTTGAATAGGTCGTCTTCAGAGATACTTTCAGGATTTGGCAATATAGTACCGTTAGGGAACGTCACTTCGTTGTTTATATCTCCATCCCACACACCTGTCAAAAACAGCAATTGGTTAGTTTACTTCAAGCATCTCTTTGAAATATTAAAAAGCACTATAAACTACAAAAGCAGAGCCAAGTTTCAAAAATATTCCCCCCCAAAAAAAATTGGCAATGGTCCTTCCTCACGATTGATGGAATATGAAATCATTTAACAAATATCAGTGTATATACAAGACATAAGATTTAGTAACTATGTTATACACACATTTTTTTTTCTTCATACCCAAGTCATAAGTTTTCTTCTACGAGAAGAGCGTGAACTCTAAACAAAACCCTTGTCTTTCATACTTACCTATCAACTAAATATATAATATATACTGGATCTACTTTAAGGGTAATAATAATAATAATATTTAATTTTGATATACTGTAGCCCTTTATACAAATGTCTCTGGCATTTAGCCATTTTCACACTTTCATTACAAAGCAGTTGCAGTCTCCTGAACACTGCTGCTATTATTAAAATAGAAGCATATCTAGGGGACAGCTAGCTACACCTACCATACAAGCCTCTTGTTGATCCATCCTTGTAAACCTCCGGTGCCTGGAATATGAAGTCCAACATGCGGAGACTGATACCAACATTGACAGTCACGTCTTCACCGGATGTACCATCTCTAAAAGTGGCTACATATCGAGCTCCAGTCACAGAGTTGTAACGAAGGTTAAACATCGAATCAGAAGAGTTATATTCAGCTGGTGAAAGGGAAGAGAAGTAAGGACTTCAATATCAATTTCTGGATAAAAATGGCTATTATTTTCAGTTACATTGTTTAAAAGACACTTACCTGTACAGTAACTTAGTTTCATTGATTTATTTAAATCTTTTAGATAGAATTCTCAATGCGCTTTAAAAAAAAAAATTACAAACATGGTTTTAGGACAGAAATAACTTATATAATATTCTGCTCTTGCAAAAAGTTCATGCTCCTAAAAGTGTGATCCTTTGTTTCTGTTTGCAAGTGTGCACTTATTTGTGTATGTAATTACTTGTTGTAATAATATATCATAGCTTCTACTCCAGTCTGTGAGCGTCATTCTTCTGTAATGTTTTAAATTTATCCAATCAAATGTTTTCGTGAATTGCTACAAGGATATGATGCTATGCAACGACACTCCTGATGTTGACACAAACAAAATTGTAAAGCTTTTTCAAGACAGATTTGGGACAATCAAGAAGATCTGGGTTTAAGTATATGATCTACTCACATGTCTGCAGGTCGGCAGGGTCGATGAAACTGGTGCCATTAATCAGGATGGTCATGTCAGTCCTGTCTGCATTCAGATCAAATTCAACCTGAGAGAGAAATCAAATTACCATGAGCAACATGTCAACCAAGCTCTAGTACCAAACACACTCTCCACCAACAAAATGTACCATGCAAACAAAACACCTAACAGTCTATACAGTTTCTTTTTTCATCTCCTCATTTGTATGAAAAATGGCTTATGCAAGACATGATTCACAACCTCTACATGTACATCAAGATAACCCAGCTAAATCATTCAAAACTATTTAATTTCATATTACTTCTGGAGGAAATGTGATCACCATGATCACAATAAAGCCTAGATTTTTATGTCACATAGTGAATTTAATTATGCTTTTTTGATCCATCCAGTGCCATTTTTTCTTGTCTTTCACAACAAATCTTCCTCCCAGACATAATCACCACAACCACAAAGAACCTTTAAAGATGACATATAACCAAGGATCTTGAAACTTAGCCCCTTGACTATAAATTGTTTTGTTCTACATACCGTTGTAGCACCCTGTGAAACTACAAATGCTGTGAAGACAGTTCCAGTGTCCACTTCCGCCCCAGAATTGTCAAAGGCTTTCTCCGTCCGACCCTGGAGCTTGAAGCCAATAGAATCAATCATTATCAGCGTGTACTCTCCCAAGCCATTAAAGATATACTCAAACGTGTCCAGGGTAGTAATATGAGGATCACCTCGGCCCCAAGCTGCAAAAAACAAAGTTACAGAAATCATAACATCTGGGTTTAGAAAAAATACCGTAAAGGATAAACAACAACAACAATGACATTCTCTGGTGTGGATCTGATAAAATACTTCAAAATATACATTACAAAAGGGCTTACAAATACAAAGACTTGAAGGGTAGAAAAGAAAAATTAATTCTTAGGTGACATGAAGGATGTTCTTGAACAATTCTGAAGCAGCTACTGTGAAATATTTAGTTTTTAGGTTATAATATGTAATAATCTTATTTGAGGATAGTCTCAAATTATTGAGGATGGTCTAGAACAGTAGATGATCTTAGTATACATACCTTGTGAAACTGCAATGTAACCATTGCAAGTCCTAGGTGGTCGTTTCTTCTCATACAAATCACAGAAGTAAGCATCTGATGACTGACTACAGCAGTAGTGACGTGGCAAGACATCGTCACCTACAGGGTAAACAGAAGAAATTAAAGGTCATTATAGAAGGGCTAAGTAATGTATTTTATCATTAAAGGACTTCAAACCAGAAAAAAAGACTATGTAGTACCAACAAGGTTCAAATACGTCAGTAATGTAACAATCATTACCCTGTATTATAATAAAAACACAAACCATTTATTCTATACAGATTATTGTAATTCTGTAACATAAATAATTGAAGTGAAGCCAGTCATAAAAGGAAAAAGGAAAACTGATTTCATGATGGCCTGATTTTTGTTTCTTTACTTAAGTAGAGAATTACATGTATGGTTACTAGTAAAAGATGACAAGATAGACACTAGATACTCTATACATTGTATATCAGTGGTTTAACTCTATTCACTTAGCCAAGGGATCCGATATGGATTTGATTTAGTATGCTTTGATTGATTGATATTGCCAGCGGTTATATCTAAAATGGAACTCTATGTGTATGTTACAGTGCACATTAAGTGAATATCCTTTCTAATCACGTTTGATAACATTCAACTCCGCACAGTAATCAATTCTCAACACATACATGTAAATGAATATGTATGAAAATACTATATAAGTGTGCTTTAAATGTGCCAAGTATTGGGTTCACAGTTCCATTCACTTGCATTTACAAAACCATATTATACTACGGTAGTTACATGTACAAGATCGTAGAAAGGAAGGGCAGGGGCTAGATTACAAGTAGGGGTCAAGGGTTACTTACCTATCCAACGTCGATAAAAAAAACTGTAGGGTGATCTACTAAAGGTCAGTTGGCTCTGTAAGTGGCTACTTTCCCACATAGAATCATACCCCACTACCAAACTGTCACTGTGGTTGTAGATGCAACGGGAGCCAGTAAAATCAAAGGAGGGGAAAACCTGCTGCAAGCACTGGTTACTATCCTCTAGGTAGCCTGTAAGTGGAGCAAAGTTCATCTCATATCAAACAAATTTAAAGTCTGGGTGTATCAAGTTCATACTGGTAACCTAAAATTATCTGAGAAACATTTACATTTACATCAAATATAATGATATAAATGTTAAAACTGAGCTTTAAATAGATAAATAGATAGATGGATAAAAGTTTATTGATAAAGATACAAACATCATAGCAGCAAAGCCGATTTGCAATGTTTTTGCAATGACAATGTGCTTACAAAAAGGGTAATATATCGTCGGTGGGGTGACAAAACCTCGTATCTCAAAAATCATGAATTTTCAGGAGAGCGTAAAAACCTTTCCTGTCTCAACAGATTTAGTGCTGTGACACCGTCCTTTGTGTGGAATTTGTGAAAAAACCAAGACAGGAGGCGTTCCATGGATTTATCAGGTGGTGTCGTAGGCCATTAGGTACAAAATTATGCAAAAAAATCAAAATCTCAAAAAATTGAGATACGAGGTTTTGTCACCCCACCGACGATATAGGCATCAACAATAATAACAAATAACAAATTATATTCAACAATGCAGGAGTTTATACAAAAAGGTTAATTAGCATTGACAAATATAACATGCTACATTTAGAAAGTAGTGGATTTACTTACTTGGATAGGGGTCGACTGATGATGTGCCGAACGCGAATTCGTTGATGGGCACGTAGGGAGTGCAAGCTGTGAATCTGAAATCGCTTGCGGCCTGTTGGAGTGTACATGGACAGGGGATGACACCCCATGTACTTGGTGATAGAGTAGTGGCAGAATCATACCAATCCTGACAGAACTCTGCAGGATTGACAAAATCGTCTTCATTCTGGTCCAACCGAAAGACAAGCTGCCCTTTACGGAAAAACCCAACGGTTAGTTCGTCTGGCCGGAACATCTCGGCGCGGGAGTAGCCCCCTGATGTTTGCAGGTCGAAGAAGCTGGTTGAAGTTCGATATCCGATGACTGGGGTCACAGCAGCATTTAATTGGTCTGCGTCCCACAACATAGAATTTTCTTGGTAGAGCTGTACTACGTAAGTTTTAGAGCCATCTGTTGTCAGCACTGCCTGAAAGGTGTCAGTCTGATGAAACACAAGTAAAGATACAATATCCATTAACTCGATATTCTCATTCACACAAATTCTATTCTGTTTTTTTTTACTACATAAAAACTCATGAATCAACAGAAAGCATTTCATACCATTTGCCAATCAGTAAAACAAATATCCCATCTTAGCTTACTTGATGCAGAAATATTGCACAACAAAACATTCTATGGTACATATCTACATGTATCTTTCCTTTTGGAGCTAGAGCTCAATGAAAATAAAATTAATATGTGACGTCATACACCCAAGTCTGTTAAGGTAAACGTCATATACATACACATGCGCCGCAGAACTATGACAATATGACAAATACGCACTGTACATATATCTATTATCATATTCTATCCCAATCTATGCTACAAGTTACAAAAAGTATTTCCAATTCAGTTCCTATTTAGATGTTAACACAATATCTAAAAATAACATTGAGACAAGATATCTCTGGGAATTTTACACAGATGCTGTGACTTTTAATCATTGACCTCTTAAATTTAAAATTATATCACGTCATATTTGTTGTAATTACGATGGTTCTCAAGTTATCATGGTCACAACAGGTGGGACAGATGAATGGACAGATTATCAAATAGACAGACAACAAAAAGGCAAAACACTTTTGGCACCATAATGGCAGAGTAAACAAAAAGAACTGCTTCTTTGAGTTTGAGAAAAGAAATACGATATGCACTAACCTCAGTCGTAAACTCTTCAGTGCCAAAACGCCTGAGGTCAACCCAGGTGATGACCATGGCCCATTTAGGGACATAATCAGATATTGCTGTATTCCCTAAAAGAAGAGCATTGTTGACCTGGTTGGACACATTGGCAAGAAGCTCTGTTGTAAACTCATCTGTAGCTGTACTCTCGTAGACCTGTGAATAAATGTCACGAAAATTGGATTAACATTAATTAGCATGTGTGTGCTTGTTAACACGGTACCCAGCAGGAATGCTCAACAATGGAGTGGAGAATGTGCACTGTGTGTGCCAATAGCAAAAGAATTCAATGAACAGGGTTATAATTTGTATTTCTATTAATTTTACTTTGTCGACTGTCTAACATTCAGTTGGTATATCATCCAGTAATCTATGTTTATGTTTTTGCAATATATGTTCTACCTCTACCTCTACCTCTATATAGAGCATTCATCTCATAAGAATATAATACAGATAAAAGAAAATCATGTTTAAGGTAACCTACATGGTAATACACGGTGGAGTCTGAGCTGGTCGCACGTCGAGCTGAGCTGGTTGAAGTTTGAGCTTCACTGCCGAAAACAGACACAGCCGGCATGGTAGAACTGTTGGAGGTGAAGGCAGATGGATGGGAGAACTCACTCAAGTCCACACTGGGGTCGTTATTAAAAGCAATCACACCACTATTGGTAATCTGTTGGAAAGAATATAACAAACATGATCAAAGTCAAACTTCTGTAAGGCAAACTGCATTTCAAGCCTGATACAATCTCCAAGCTTGGGCTCAAAGCATGAAAGCAAATGGTTGAATGCTAACTACCTACCAGTAACTAAAAGCGACTGGTCAAAGTCTCATAAATACATTCCACTCTGATAAGCATTTAATCAAGGCTTGCAATACCAATCATTGCTGTGTAACACGGTTGAATCCTAAGGCTCGTTCAGATGTGACTCGTTAAACCACTTTTTTAAAGTGTAAATGAATAGCAACTGCATGCAACAAAGGTCCTGTGCGTATTCACTGAGCTCTACATTATCAGATACAGAAATGTGAGGTGTAGTACAGTCTACGTCTTCACAAAAATACCGCCGCAGTTTTGCGCATTATATCTGAACAAGGCTTCAGTCTGTAACCTTAGGTTGTCTAAACTTAAGAGCCATCTAACTTTTGTTGGCTAACAGGTTTACAAAACAAACTGACAGCTCGATAAAATATAACCCAATGCAAATGACCCCTGGCCGGAATACTTCCCATAGAGCGAAGAGTGTGCCCTATCATGTGTGAAATACCACTTGAATCCATTGACTGGGAGAAATAGTAATTACAAAGTAGAGAGCTTAGAAACGTAGCATTAAGGAATATACATGTGACTATTATATAACTATTATCATAATGAAAATGTTGTTGAAATCATGGTTTACTGCCCTTCTAAAAACATACGTAAATAACATATTACACTAAAATGATTGAATTTCAATGTCACATCATGCATTAGAAGGCTTGCATAATAAAGTGCAGATGTACTCACATATATGTATTGGAAGAGCTGTTCACCAATAGGAAGTAACTGCATACGCGCAATTGGTCCAGATACAGTGTAGCCATCAATATTGGCAACTCCTGAAGTAGCATCAAATGTAGTATCACCAGCAGCTGTACCATAGCTATAGTAGACTTGTTCTGTTTCAATAGGCGATGTGAAGAGGGGACAAGAAAGAGACATCTTATTAAGAAGAGAAAAGATTTTTTGGAAAAAATATGCACAAAAACTAAGTGCATCAAAATGTTGGGAACTGGGCATCATTAATTTATGAAAAAGTCGTTTCAGGTTTGCTAACATAGCATTGATGCGCATGTATCAAAATTAACATACATGTACATTTCAATGGTAGGTTGGAGAACTTGTAATTACGTGAAACAAGGTTCTCATAGTGACAGTATAATAGCCTAAAAATTAAGTATCAAAGTAGTATTAAACGTTGAATGTCTCGAAGAACACACTCTCTTTAAGAATGCTTCATTTGCCAAGTATCATAGATTTTTCTGCTGCTGAATTTTTTTTTGTTTTTTTGTTTTTGTTTTACTGTTCTGTCATTTGCATCCACCCTTCTTCTACATAATGCATTTCAAATCTGCCTTTTCTTCTTTGAAGTTCCATTACCGTTTCTATGTTTGAATGTATATATCATATTTGACAAGTTCCAACTTACCTATGCATGTGAAACCATCTCCAAGAAACCCATTATTACATTCACATGTATAAGATCCAGCTGTGTTTATGCATGTTGCATTTTGATGGCAGTCTGCACCTGATAAACACTCGTCGATGTCTGAAAATCAAGAGAGATATCGAGAATTTCTAAGACCTGCAGTTCAAGCATTTATTGTAGCATTTTTTGTTTTACATGGAAATTTTGCATTTAATGGCAAAGCATGCTTAAGTCCAACTACCATATGTTGCTACTTGTATCCCATCATATATCTAGCCTTTAATAATCTATTAAAGAATTTTTCCATTATCTTTACCTTTATCTTATACTTATACTAAATCATATTCATTAGAAGCATAGTGTTTCAGCTCCTCTTGTATACAGGGCTCATGGGTAAAAACATACTTATAATGAAGAAAATTCAACAAATAAATTAAAAAATATAAAAATAACATATAACAGATAAAAGAATACATATTTACAGTGATCTTTAAATAAAGTACTTTATATATAACAAATGCAAGTAGATACAAGGTATACAATATCATACTTAAAATATATTAGAAAATTATATTAGCATAAAATACCATTTTAGAACTTTTCTCCAGATAGTCATGGTATACCAGACCATTAGATATGGAATTAGACATAGGTTGCCAGATATTCTTTGACTATTTGACTTATGATCTATAACAAAATCAAATTATTCTGCAACAAAATTAATCCTATCAATTGATTTCATTCATGAAACTGTCTGGACTAATTACATCCTTGAAAGTGCTTGGTTTTTTTTTTTCAGAAGCATCAATATGAAATTAACACTTCATTTATCATTATCAGCACCAATGGTTTTTTTAAAGTTTTCTTACAAATACAAAGTTACTCATAAATGTAGCATTATCATTATTGCTATGGCATAATGGTCATCCCTGCCAAATTTCAAGATGTTTGAAAACTTTTCAAAAAGAGATGCATTCCCTTTAAGAGACAACAGCTAATGATAACATGCTTTACTTCAATCTGACTCAGACTGACCTTCGCAAGTTATTCCATCGCCCGTGTAACCCGAGGCACAAATACATGTGAAGCTACCGAGCGGCATGTTGAAACAAGAGGCCAGAGAGTCACATGGGGTAGGATCCATAAGACACTCATTCGTTTCTGTATTGGAAACAAACAAAAAAAGTTAAAGAGTTAATCAAATACTTACCTCTTAGCACAGATACCCTGTGATTTCTACAAAGCGATGTCCAATGTAGAATCAACACATTTAATTACCAATCTGATAAAAAGATGCAGGTGGTCAAAAACTAGATATTCCTTAAATTGGTACAAGCAACGTATCAGGTGGTTTTCCAAACTTCCAGATACCTTTTATTTTCTTCTTGGTAATTCCAGTGTGGAATTAACACATTGAATTACCAACACTCTACAAAGCTGCAGGAGGTTAAAAAGTCAAGTGGTTCTTAAATTGGTACCAGCAATGTATTGGAAGAGTACTATCAGATGGTTTTTAATTATTACCAAAAAAAATTTAAAAAAAATAAAATAATGATGTAGCAGTAGATTTGGCGAGATACCTAGTTGCATAACGTTTAAGGTTGAAATAAGGGGCAGACGCTCTATTCTGAATTTCTTATAGCCTGCATGTCCCTCCCACAGGCAGAATGATTCTATGGAGTTTTCGTTAAATGTTATGTGTTTTTTTTTGGGGGGGGGGGGGGGAGGGGGGGGGGGGCTGAATCAAACACATTTCAAGGAAAACAAAATCATTTTATTTATCAAAGCAAATTGAATACAAATTCATCTTTCAATTTCAATTGGGTTTTGGATTGTTCATACTTCATGAAATTTATTAGAGTAATCTATTATTTAGGCCTATACACTCCTTGACAATTTCATAGCATTAAAAAAACAGAGGGATATCAATGCATTCAGCCAGACTACATTTAACATTACACACACACACAAACTGGTGTACATAACCAATTGACAAGTTTCATAGTTTCACCAAGGGGCGACTGAAACTTTCTCGTTTTTATAGAGAAACAGATTGATTAAATGAAATCACACTCATTATACAGTATGGATAGCATGTTCTGATAGGTTCTTCAAACATAAAAAAAGATTCTACCCAGATTTTGGAATACATTTAAGACATTTTATGTAATGGAATAAATGAAAGATTTGTTCGCCATTGCATGTAAAACATACACATGACCAATCCAGCCAGTTTGAAACTCTCATACTAGTCATAAATCATGTATAGTGATAACATATCATTCACAAAATACACAACTATCTCAATGTTTGTCCAATTTGGTTCAAACTAGCCACATGCTTCTCTGATTGTTCTGCTTTCTCCTCAGCCTTCGAGGTAAAAACTAAACAACCTCAGCTACATGACACTTACCTTTACACTGGGGATGTGCTGGGAGAAACAGACTGTCACTGCATGTAATGGCTTCATTCGCAAGCTCCAACTCGTATCCAGACTCACAGTCGCAGTTTGGGTTTGAGCCATGTGTATACACATTGGAACTACAGGTCAATGCATTGCGGCCAAGATCTATGTGACAGTTTCCTGTTTCAAAGTAATTTAAATTAAAAAAATAACATACAATACTGATACAGTTTCAATCCCACACCCCTCCCCCTCCCCCCCCCCCCCCCCAAAAAAAGAATGGAATAATTTTTGCCAATCTAGAAATCATGCATAGCAGTATAGAGATCTGTAGGATTTGATTGATTCAGGGCTTTACAAATTACTAATTTCCCAATGCATTGCAGCACTGTCAAAAACTCAGAACCCCAAACATTGTTTTCTCTCATCCAAATATACTGTTGCTTGTTTGTACCCGATGTAATTTCACTTGTACCTCACTGTATATTATGTTATTTTCTTGAACACTCTTTGTATCTCATGAAAAGCATTAATTCAATTATTTACTACTCAACAGAATACATGGGATTAGTTTGGGGTTAGCATCACTTGTAATATATATATATATATATTTTCGAATTTCTAAACAAATCTTGAACTTGAATTACAGAAGTTATGAAAAAGTTCATGAACACTGTAATATTTTGAGCATTTGGCAGCTTGTTTTGAAAGTGGAGTCTGCCTTTGTAGAGAAAGAAAGTTTTCACAGAACACTTACGTGAGCACATTGGACCAGCAGAGAATGACCCATCGAGGCATGTGATACTGGAATCGCCAGTAATTATGCTGCCGAGAATGCAGTCCAAAACCAGGACTGTTCCAGGCAGGTACAGAGATTGAGAAAGAGTGCCTGTTGCTAAGACAACACGGTCATTGAGGGTGGGGAAGTCACAGGCGCCTGTTAATGTGAGGTGATATGGAGGATTAGATCAAACTACATGTATATGAAACAAAAAACAAAAAACTAAAAAGAAATGAAAAAAAAGAGAACAATCAATTACTTCCAATTATATGCAAGCAAAATCACAGCAATTACATAATTAACTAATCAAATGTATGTTCATCTTTTTATACCATCATTCTTCCTCCAATTGGATTATTAAAAACCATCATCATTTCTAAATCTATTTCATTGTGTTTTTATAACACAGAGACCTATGTTACATGTTAAATTGAAGTATAAGACATGTAATGTCATGAAAATCCATTGGAAATCAATTTGTGTAATCCAATCAATATGAGAATGTTTGCATTGACTTTTCTATGTTTCTTTACACTAATCAAAAAGCAAGAGCTCAAATAATTGTGATAAGTTCAAACCTAGATCTAGATCATATTTTGTTTAAACAAATAATATGTGGGGTTTTCAACCTCTCAAAATCCTTATTAGAAAGAAAAAAAGTTATCTAAATTATCTATATTTTAACTTTAAATTAGAAAATCTAATTGTAGGCTTACTAATTGAAGTTGAACAAACACTCACTGATCAGATCTGGATCTATTCCTTGAAAACATGCTCAAATCCAACAATAATCGTGAATTAAAAAAAAAAAATCAAACAAACACATGCAATAATAAAAATCCAATATGATAAAGATAAAAATAAAATGCATGCAAAAACCAAGGATGAGGAATGGAACAACTTTATACCAATGCATAATGTAGAACGATCCTCATCTTCTCCATCAGAGCAATCGACGTTGCCATTGCAAGTGAGTGTCTCATTAATACAAGTGTCATCATTGCATTGAAAACATCCAACACCACAAACTGAAAACAAGATGGAAATTAACAAATAATAATAAATGAATGCATGCATGCTTAGACCTAGAAAATGTACAATGTAAAACAGTACAGTCAGGGAGGGACCCAAGATCACAGTTTAGAACCTGTGAACATTAATAACACAAAAGCCAACGCTTGGGACCGAAGCCGTAGGTAATGTACAACAACAACTAACAATTAAGTACCGCGGTATTAACACAATTGACAATTTAGCATGGACCTACATATCTATTCCTAAAGTAAAGATATAACATACGCTATAGTAGACAGTCTACGCCGTTTCGATCACTGCTTCTCTGTTACAGCATACAATTATCAAGGATTTAAGCAATTCAAAATATATACGAAGCCGAGCCGAATTTTCGTTTCGTCTGCTGTATTACTAGTACTAGCCTCGTTCAATGCGCGTGAGCGGTTGAAACTTTCAACGAATGGTGATCATCGAAGCACACCCCCCCCCCCCCCCCCCCCCTGGCCCCCTCCCCTCTCTCAATTGTCGGCAAAGTATAGAATGAACATGACAAAAAGTGATAATCACAATTAATATATAAACATGCGATGTGCAGGAGGCTGATCATGACTGGGACAGTCCGTGAATATCAACACAAAACATAATTTACCCCATGCAAATAGAAGAGCATAAATAAAGAATGACATCGTTTGTTAGGCCTAAAAAAAAAGATGTTTTGCCCTTTGCGACTGACCCCAAAATCTTGAAATCTACGGTCGGCTTTTTACATTTTTTAAATTTTGTTTTGACCGTTTTTTAGAAGAAAAAATGTATTAAAAACTTTAAAATATATCCCCAAAGAGGGAATACAATTTTTTTTAAGGTAATTTTTTTATTTTTTATTTCCGACCGATTGACCCATTTTGGCACCTAAGGGCAATACAACATCTTTTTTTTAATTTTTAGGCCTTATGATAAATTTTCTTCTAGGCCTACAGAGCCCCCCCCCCCCCCCCCTCCCCATAGCCCACCCTTCCATAATACAACATGATACCACCACCACCATTATAAGACCCATCATCTCATGTATATTCATGCTAATTCCGTTCTAGCCCATGCAATCGACTTACCGATTGGTGTTGGACCTGTTCCAGATCCTGGCTCACTGGTTTGGGCCTCTCTTGCAACTATAAAGATATGAAAAGGTGACATAACTCACAAGATCAAGTATTAAAACCAATTGTTTTATCGTTTTTACATTACGGCCTACTGTATAATGGTCTTATATATAGCTTCTGAAAATCTCATCCAATTCCTCTCCTGAATTTAGTATGCTCATCATTCACTCACAAAATACATCAATTAACTAATACTTTCACTGCAAACATTGTACAAGAGTCTACGCTGCAATATTATGTTGCTTCCTGTTCGTTTTGTTTTGGTATTGGTATCCACATATAAAAAGTGCTTTGTACTATATGTAATCATATATAGAATAAAATAAGGGGTAGTCAAATTAAAGAACTATAGATAGATATCAGTGTTACATAATAATACTTACATCTCAGCCTCGCGTTTGGTTCCTCAAACCAGCCTGCAAAAGGGTAATATAAATATACATTATTAGAATATTGTTTTTACCTACATATTTTTAAGATGAGGAATGGTAACAAAATACTGCTTCTCTTCTGCCATTTTTTGCTTGGTATAAAATTGTTGTGGAATTATCCTGTGTTTCCTGTATATACAAATTTATCCTACAAAATAATGTTTACTCGTGCGTCCATTCCTCCCCTCCCCCTATGATTTTTCTTGTCGGTAATGTTTCAGACCTCACAGTCCACCCCCCCCCCCCTTCAAACGCCAAAAAATCCAGGTTTCGCTCTTTGCTTAAATTAGCCACTTTTGAATGGCTACAGGCCTGTGTCATATTTTGGCAAGATGTATCATACCAGAATAGACTATCATAGATCTTGTTAAAGGCTATACTATGCAGGTACTTAAGGATGGAATGGTGGTCTCTGTATGACTTGCTTTAGAATGAAACAGTCATCACTGCACTGATGCTACACCACAAATGCAAGCCACATGAGACGCTGATATTTATTACATGTACAGCAGCATTGCGTTGATGGTGTACATCCTCTCATAAGAACTGCTTGATGTTTTCTGCGAATTCTATTGACATTATAGTCCTTACTTTCGACCCATATTTGTGGGCAAACGTCTTTCACTGGCAATTTCTTGTTTGTTTTCTAGTATTGACATAATGAGTGCCTGACAAGGCGGGCCGTATATAGGCTATAAGGAAGCCGCTAGAAAACTGTCATGGATTCCGCGGCATTCATTTAAATATGCAGTATTCTGGACCAGAAATAGATCCAGCTTAATGCCCAGACTCCTATTTGCACATTTCTGAAAACCCACCTTCTGGCAAACAAATTGTGTTTGATTTGATATTGACTATTTCAGTGGTCACTGACGTATTAGTTACCGCCCCCCCCCCCCTTTCCCCCATGACTGGCGAAAAAAAAGGTCAACGAGAGACACCGCCAGTAAACATGATATTAACTCGGAAGATGCAACCCACACATGTCTTTGGATTTATAGCCTAAAGCCTCGGTCACAAACGCCATTACGAACTGCTACGAACGCCGTACGGACGGTTTTCAGACAATGGAAATTCGGGAAGACAATGGAAAAACAGGGAGATTCGTACGAAATTATCGTTTGTACGAACCTTTGTGACCGTAGCATTAATTGTTCTATCGCATTTCATTAGATCACCAAATATTTTTGATGTCCTCCTCCCCCCCCCCCCCCCCCCCCCCCCACTGATCCCGTGTTACACCACTTATTTACTTTGAATGTATTTGTCTAGCTCAAATATAAATTGAATCAAAATAGAGTGGTACAAAAGACTTGGAAAAAGAACTCGACAGGATGGCATATGCAAGCTTGAGAGCTTATTTACAATGAGGTCCTTTTTAGAGTATCAGTATCGAACATGTTGAGTATTTGCATTATTTACATGTGTTTAATATTTACCGGGATATTTTAATGACACTGAGGATATCTTTTGAAACAAAGGAATTCTCAAGAACATTCAACAATTAAAACAATAACAAATCAAATCTATATCGCAGAGAAAGAGAAAACTAGTCTATACAGTATATGCAAGCCATATCGCATCACTTGCTTCTATTCTCTGAGTCTAAGGTGACAATTAAGTACCCATTAAGTTCTCTTTTGAAATGAGCTATATTGGTAGTTTTAAAATAAACCATTTGTAATAGAGTTTAAATCTCACCGCCGTAGCAATCATCTTCGTCGGATCCATCGTAGCAGTCAACATTATGATCACAGACTTTCATGGCTTCGATTTCTTGGCCGTCGTCGCACTGAAAAATTGCTGCGGGATACTTCTCTTCCATAATATCTGAATGTAAAAAACAAGTTATAATACAGTTGAGGGTATTTTAAAGATTGCAGAAAAGGATAATGATGATGATGATGATCATAATAATATTAAAGATAATAATAATAATAATAACAATGATAGAAATAATAATAATCAGAGTAATATATATATAACAATAATAATAAGAAGAAGTAGAAGAAATATACAAACAATAAATGTATTGGATGCTTTGATAGCGTGACATAAACGTTACATAGAAAACAGAAAACATTTGAATAGAGCCTATAACGTTCGGTCATATTTGGGCAGTTTATATACAATTTTAATACCATAATCCAATTTATCTCATTAAAATGCTATTATATCAACAAAGAATGAATTACTCATTGCAGGTGTCACCCTTTGTGACCATGACTTCACATCATCTGCGTGGAAGAGGGTAAGAGACGCTGGTGTTGATTGGACGGTTGTAGACATGATTGTGGTCATGGAAAGTGTCCCCCTCTCTGCTAGGTTGGATAATGATGAGGGTGTGGTAACCAGTACAGTATCTGGAGCTTCGGAGGTGGGAATTTTCCGGTTACCTTTGTATGGGGAAAAGTGACGTACAGCGAAATTCGTATTATATATATATATTTTGTAATCGTTTTGCATTGACAATGAAGTTAGCATACAGGCCTACCTACCATATGGAAAAAGAAAAAACAACCAAACAAAGAAAGAAAAAACATTTTACGAAACTTGAGTGAAATATCTTAACGGTTTAGTTAGTGGATGGTAGATTTGTTACAATGTAGTTGCGGATCTTTCCAATGCACAAATGACTTTGAGGGTCTCTTACACTAATCTCAAGCAGTGGCATCTATTCATTTTTCAGATTATGTGACACATTGCTTGGAATTAGGGACACGGTTTAGTGAATAATTATTGTGACCACCCCCCCCCCCTCCTCCCTTTGTAGTTTCCCTGATTTGCAGAACACTATCATCATCAAACACATTCGAACCGTCAAAATAAAAATGCCTTTGTCTTCGTTACTTGGATCGTGCATGTGAAATATATTGAACTATGTAATAATTATAACGTACTTTATTTAATACTACCTCGTCAAGTTTTATTCTACTGAATGTGGTTAGCCAAAAATACACTATCCGCATGGGGATCAATAATACCTGTGCAGTCATCTTCGTCTGAGAAGTCTCCACAGTCGTCCTTCTTGTCACATACGGAGCTGATAAAGATGTAGTTACCGTTCTCACAAAGCCAAAACTCTGGAAGAGTGCCCTTTGCATCTGGAAAATTAACAAAATGATTATGTTCAATTGAATATTACTGCAAAGTGCTGCATAGAAACATTTGCTGCATGTTCTTCAAGTTTATACTGTGAATCGCATAAAAAATTGAATTGTAATTATCATACGCTATACAAATTTAAACGTAATTATCATCGGTATAAGTTTTGTCATGTTATTTATTTTTGTACCCACGTACCTGGTATTTCTTGAACAATCATATTCTGTTCCCTATCAGGGAGGTCTGCCGGTGTTCGAGGAGTCGCCCATGCCATTCCAGGTTTGGTCTTGTTTGCTTTGGTAATAGGAAGTTTGCCATGCGCTAGGGAGAGCAAGGTAATGCAAGAACAATTTGAAAAATAGATTAGCATTCATAATAAAACGGAAAGCCCATGTATTGGTAAATAGAATTTGGTACTTCTATGAAAATATGAATTTTTGATTGTACATAAGATCTTCATGAAAAGCTAAACGAGAATTGGTATTATACTGTCTACTTTGTATGTCATACGAGAGGTCACTGGCTCAATCCAGGGTCAGTGATTATACCCTTGGACAAGGTGTTTAGTTCATATTTGTCACTCTCGACCCAGATTTATTTAATAAAGGGGGCCTGATAACGCTGGAGTATCACAGGGTCCTTAGAAAGGGATGTACTAATACTGATGTTGTTTCACCGGGTAAATAAGGCCATTTTGTTTACTTACAATCACATTCGTCTTCGTCAGAGAAATCGAGACAGTCCCACTTCTTGTCGCATACAGCTCTCATCGGAACGACAGCGCTACCATCCAGACAACTGAAATACTCCATCACCTCATCGTCCTCTGAGGAGGCATATCGATAAAAACATGAATAACAGAATTAAAGAGAGGGGGTAGTGGATAGGGTAAGGAGATAGAGAGGAAACGAGTAAATAACAAGTATTCGATATGATTATTGATATGGCTTTGTTTGCTAGTTGAACAATTTACATTTTAGTAACATTTACTTGTTTGTTTTGTGTCTTTTTCCTTCTCACTTTTTATACAATAGCCATATTAATCTATGGAATTCCTTCAATTCTTTATTTGAAGAATTTTCGTTGTTGATCATATTGTTCGCATTAATCTTGTTATTTGCTTACACGAAACACGTAGAAAGCATTTTAGCAGCTTGGCATTATAAAAGAGATATCAAGTTTAGAAGAAAAAAAAGCGTACCATTTAGAACCTCGATGGTAGGTGAACTTTCAAACTTTGGCTTCATCGATGACAGTTTTGTAACGGTGTCTATGGTGGTCGTAGCTTCAGTCACGTGTTTATTGCCTGAAATTCAGCAAAGTAATATGGATTGATGGTAGATAATAACACAGGAAACAATGCAACAATAACGATACTAAATAACAGCATGGAACCATACACAATTTGAGATTATATCCTGTAGTGCCTTTTCATTATTCGAAAGAGATATTTCAAGCGTCTATGCACATCTAGCGCTACACCCTATCTGACAATGATCGGCATATGTACATGGCTGTAGAGACTTGCATAGCATAACTTCAAACCCTACTTAAAATGTTTCACATATCAGCAATCGCACATTCAGGTTCTTTTCTAATAAAGCCCTGTTCTCCATAGAAAAGTTATTTCATTAAGTTTGAAAATCCCAACTGATATCACCAGTCCCCCCCCCCCCCCCCCTCCGCCGATATGTCACACAATATACATTTTGTTCATGAATGGTTGAACAACAGCTTTCTTCGAAAGAAAAAAAAATTGATTATCTTCTCACCATCGCAGTTGAATTCGTCAGAGTAGTCAAGACAGTCGGCTCGCTTATCACACACAGCCTTGATTGGAATGATATTGCCTCCCTCCTCACATCGGAAAGTGGTCGGAGCCTCAGTTCGACTCTCTGTGAGATACAAACAAATATGTTGTAAATCGAGGATTTATTTGACTTGACGGTAATAAAAAGTGGAGGAATAAGAAGAAAACAAAACAGGGACTACTAACGTAAGTAGAATGGATGCCGGAACAGCAAAATAAAAGACAGAACGGTATTATGGTAGAGAAGAAAACATATAGAAAGGAAGAAAGTCACTGTTAATAGTTGGTTTTCTCAAAATGCCATGAAAAGGAAATTGATTTTGCTTACGTTCCATTTCAACCACGGCCGATAATCGTGAATCGGCCAATGGGATAAGTATGTCATCACGTGATACCTTCGGCGCCATTTCGTTCCAATTCGATGAGGGTCGATGAATCTGTTTCGTGAGGTTTTCCTTCTCGTCAGCTGTAATGAAACAAACATTTTTCGTTTTTGAACTTTTTTGAGATTAACATAGTCTTCTCAATATCGGTTTTCATGTTGTTGTCTTGCATTAAAAAGAACAAATTTTATTCGACAGATTGAAAGATTTGAGAGAGTTGACAGGAACTCAGCACATATTCCACAAACTAGAAAATATATACTCATTAAGTGGCAATGAATTGTTATCTTCTTACTTTACATGTGGATGGTGCCAGCCCGGTCATAACTCTTTTTGCAGAACAAGCTGCAATGGTATCTATTTGTTAGTAATAGGATAGTGATAACTTATACTTTCAATAAAGTAAATAAGCTACGGCCAGCCAACAACAACAAAAAAGGACGGGAAGCTCTCTATAAAAGTTCAATTCCATCATTATTTTCTCATCATCCTTTGACCAGATGGTGGCATGGATTTTTGTTTACGTTAAAATATATGTAGACATTCTGTGGATTGCAATATTTCGTTCGTCTTCAGGATATTGTTGGTAATAATTCTTACCTATATTGAGTGACTTTGTTCGTCCGTCTTCTTGAGATTAATTTGCAAGTTTTGCCATTGGGGGTTGGCGGAGTAACGATTGTATCAACATATTTCAGATAAAAGATAAACTGCATATTCGTCAAGTGTTCGTCAGTAAATTAATCATGATGGCATCGATTAAAAGGATTTGTGATTTACCATTACAAGAATCCTCATCCGAATAATCTGGGCAATCAGCTTTCTTGTCGCAAAGGGATGCAATGTTGATAAGTGTCCCGTCGGTGCATCGAAAGAATCCAGATAGTTTTTCTGTTAGATAATATAAAAATGTCCATTGTTAAAATTAAAGGGGAAATCCACCCTGAGAATAAGTTTGTTTTAATACAAAGAGGAAAAATGAGAAGAACAGATCATTGAAAGTTTGAGAAATTTCGGACAATAAATAAGAAAGTTGTGGATTTGTTTTTAATTCAAATGATTTTCATGAAATACTTCAAATCTGTGAGTCGAACTGGCAACGTGGTCTCTAAATATAATATCACCCCCCTCCCATATTATTGTCATGGTTTCGTACACAACACTGTGGTACGCTATGCATATATTTACAACAAAAAAATTGATCCATTGATTCCAGTCTAAAGTCTAACGGGACCACCCAAATCGACCTTGTCAGTTCTGAAAACGAAAAGTGCATTTACAAACAGAGAAAGCGGGAGAAAACAAAACCTACTTGCCTTGTTGGTGGGAACAATAGAAGTGAAATTAACCACACCTGCACATCTTTTCTTTGCTCATAGGATGACGCCCGAATCATGATCAATTCACACGGATTGTTTGAATAGGATATTCATAATGCAAGCTTAAATATATTGACGTCAAAACAAACATTGAACATCAATTCAATTGCATGGACGGCAAATATTTGAACATCACTGCACAGAAGTGATAATGCTGGATAATGTGAGAGATCATTTATACAGAAGAGTAGAAGTACAAGAAAGAGAGAGAAAGAGAAACAATGACGAAATTAAATTTCTCGTCACTGTGAATTTTGTAAGATAAAAATGAAATTTCCCGAACCTTCAAGTGTCTCGGCTGTCGTAGCTTCTGAAATTCTCTCCGTCGAAACTTTCAATTCATATTCAGTCGAACTTCGTACCGTTGTCACTTCGTCGGTCGTCATGGAAATGACATTAACTACGTCATCAGACATCGTCGTCGTCTCATCTTCCTTCGGTTTCGTGGTCACCTTCGGCGACTGATCCCCTTCTAGTTCTTCGTGGTCTTCCTTAGGTGCACCACTAAGAGTACTCGGGGTTGTCTGAGGTTGATGTGTCATAGCACCAATGTTGTTGGCAGAACTTGGACCATCTGTGACTGAAATGGGCCGCTCGATAACATGGATTGCATTGTCGTCGTCGTCCTCAACGTCAGCATCATTTTCTTCAGGCGGCGAAACGTATCCGACGGGAAGAACGAAAGCGTGTTGTGATGGTGAAGATGTCGATTCTTTGAACGGATGCAATAAAGAAATAAAATGATTAATACTAAATGTTCATAAGCATCATATTCTTAAAGCTCTTTACAATAAGGAAAATATGTAAATATTAGATTGAGTTTAATCCAATTAATTAATCCATCGTTATCATTGATGGATAAGAAGTAGATTATAGTTGTTTATGAGAGTATAAGCCGTTTTTTAGTAAATTTTATTTGAAAGTATTCTGCTCAATACAGTTTAAGTCAGCATTTAAACACGCTATAACTTCAAAAGAAGGAAAAAGAAACAGATAGAGAGAGAGCGAAAGAGAGAATTTACCTGTTACAGCTTCATCCCTAGTAGGGAATTCTTCATTGTCTCCCCCGATCACTGATTCCTTGGTTCTTGAAATACGATCTATACTAAATTCACCCTGCAACACGCCACTGTCTGTGGTATCTGAAATTGTAACATGATCTGAAGCGGCTGGAACGACTGTCGAAGCTTCCGTCTCCTCCACTCCTTCCGTGATCAATTCTGAGTGAACAGCGACCGTCGTACTTGACTTCAACGCTGCTTCGGTCGCCAGAACTTCACCGTCGGGTTGATGCGTCGCTGATGACACCGTTAAGGTCTCAGCCTGTTTTGTTGTCCACCCCGACGACGAAATTGAAGGTGATTCAGTAAGGATTTCAGCTGCAGATGTCGTGGCGGACAATAAATACTTCGGATCGACTTCCGTTAGGGTCTCTGAGGAAGTCGTCGTTTGTAAGTTCGTATCGACTTTGGTTAACGTTTCAACGCTCGCCGTTGTCCCAAATTTTGCTCTCACATCTGTTTCTGTTACATATTCTTTCGAGTCTGACGTTGCTTTCGTTATATATCTTGGTATTTCTGTTAACAACTCTTCAGGTGTTGCAGCAGTAGAAACAGATGATGATTTTTTATGATATATATCTGATATTTCATCTTGTAATTGTCTTAATCTGTCATTGTCAATAGCTTGTAAAGCATCGATATTTGATGACATCTGTTCAGCTCCTTTTGGTGATGACCGAGTTTCTGTTTCAAAATAAATAAATCACGTTAGAATTTATATCTTATTGTAAATAAATTTAATATGTATTCAAACATATTAATGTACAATTTCTAGTTCAAACAGATTGCAAGAAAGTAAGCGAAAGAGCTGGGATACGAATAAGGGGATTTCATATTTTAAAAAAATACTTGCAAGAGAGAGAGAGAGAGGCACAGAGAGAGGGAGAGAGGGAGAGAGGCAGGGAGAGAGGCAAAGAGAGAGGGAGAGAGAGAGAGAGAGAGAGAAAGAGAGAAAGAGAGAGAGAGAGAACGCGCGTAAAAATAGGAAGGAGAGGAAAGAGATTGAGAGTATAGACAGGTAAAGATAAGAGAAATAGCTGGGAAACTAATGAGGGAGACGAGAAAATACAGATAAGCGAGCATACCACATGAAAAACTCATTTGACACGAGTGATAAGTGGTTTAGTGTTAAACATTATAAAGATTATTCCAACATTGGCGCTTGTTTTCTTTGCTTCTTAAGTAGGAAAAATATCAATATGCTATATGCTTCAAAATCTTTCTTTCTACAATCCAAAGCACAGCATGTGAAAAGCTTCTTCCTGTAGAATGAAACCTAAAGAATGAATTAGGGTGCTATTCAAAGAATAACTTCTTTCTCTGTTTAATCTGTCAACCGGCCTTGGGCATCGAAGATAAATCTTGGGCGTAGGCCCTTCTTCACTATTATTTTCTTCGCGGGATTACAGATTATTTAAGGCTTTAGCGAAGCGGTATGGAGGAGTAAGTGGGTGTTCGATAAGGCTTTATTATATATAGTTCAGTTCGAGAAGAAAAAAAATTAAGAAATAGTCGCCACTAGCGTTGATGGGGGTAAAGGGTCGAATCCCCCTCCCAATAATTCGAGTGGGGGCAAAATTATTCTTATGTTCAACTAATATATTTTGTAGTGTCGCATAAGCTTTAAGTGTTCGTATATATTTCCTAAATATATTTTCCCCTCAGTCGCTTTCAACACTTTTAAAAGATTTTTTTTTTTAAATCACGTGATAAGCCTAGTTGACCATGGGCGTCCGAAGTGTGGAAGGGCGGAAGACGGTTCTCTCTAATGAAGGAGGTGAGACAAAATTCACCGCCCCTCTCAAAAGGCAAAAAATGCAGATCTGTCAAGCTGCAAGCTTGGGCTTTACTAAATTGTAGATCATAATGTTTACGTAAACTGTTATTTGCCTGGGTGTTTATAAGTACATGTATACTGTGTGTCTCTTGATAACGTTTCTCTAGATTTCACATAAGCAATATTTTCGCTCGGTCTCTGCGCTCCCTCTCATAATAAACCCTTATTCCCTATAAACCTCTATTCTCTTACGCATGCTCTGTCTGTTAAGAACGTTTTGTTTGGATACTTCAAGTTGTCTGTACGTAATTAAAACGTGAGCATCTAGAAAGCTTAACTCTAACGGTACAAAATCCAAACGGTCCCTTTTCAGGCCTCAGAGGGTTTTCAAATGAATGCGCTTTGGAAACTTCAGGTTTTAGGCTATGCATGAGAGCGGAAAATGGAAATGTGTTTGTTCCCAATGAAACAAAATTAGAATATGATTTCTAATTAGGGGTCAACGAATGGGATTTGGGTGGTGGAAGAAGAAGAAGAAGAAGAATGCGAACGGAAACAAGGCATCGTCTATTAAGTAATTCAAGAAAGAAAGCCAAATACACATAAATTTAAGTTTAACATACTTCAGGACATAATTTTACAAAGATAATACTACATCATTTTTAACATAAAAGCAAGGTTGCATATGCATGAATCTTAGTTCCTTGTTGCTACGTTTGTGGAGACAATAAGTACAACATATAAGGCCTATGATTGAGAAAGCGCACGTCAACTAATCCTTTTCTTCCAATAGTACCCGCATATCAGTACTTCCTCTCTATCTCTCTCTCTCTCTCTCTCTCTCCCTCCCTCTCCCTCTCCCTCTCTCTCTCTCTTTCTTTCATTTTTCTCTCTCTCTCTTTCTTTTAATTCATTGTCTTCACTCTGGTCTTCATGCAACCTCCCTGGGCCACACAAGGCAAATTTAGATAAGCCTTGTGCCTCACCTATTGAAATGTGCGTATATGACAATGAAATATATCCGAAACAGAAGATATTTGATTTCTTGAAAACGTTTGCGATCGTGTTCAATGAAAATAAATTTGTTTTGCTCTCAATAAAAAAACCTTCACTTACTTTGACTGGATAAATGAGTTGCTGTGTGTATTGCCGAAGCCCCTTGTTGTGCTTCTTGTAGAAGTGTTGTCGTTGACGATCTTGCTGTATCCGACAACGATGAAGGCTTGTCAGCTGCCCCAACTTTGGATCAGAACAAAAAAAAAGGATTCGTTAAAGAAAAGATTGGTTAACCATGAAAAATACACACAATTCATTATCCTTATCATTTATTTTAGTTTATTCCTTAGTTTCCTTCGAAATACTGTCACGTGACGAATAGTTAAAGTGTACCAATCACATAAACATGTTTTTTTCTCAATATTTAAAGGTTCCATGCGACTAAACCGTATTTAAAATATGAGCTTCAAATATACTTCGACAAAGAGATATTGCAATTTAATTCTACATGTAAGTGAACAGTATAAACGAGTTATGCAGCCATGCAATTTGCATTTTATTGAAGGTGATCATGCGTCACACGGTCACTTGAGAATGAAATCACTCATAACGAAGAATGTCACCAAGACGTATGCAGTAAGATCACAATTCATAGATGGTTCATAGGCGTAACAACTTATCGAGTAGTAGACTATGGTATAACGTACCCAGTGAAAGTGATAGGCATGGATGAGAAAGTGTTGATGAAGTTTTGGTGATTATAAGCTAGATGGAAAATATCGTGACACCGCTGAACAATGATTGTTCCTTTAGACTTGCAAACTTATTCTATGCATTATTTTTTGAACGAGAGTTTCCATTGACGACTAAAAAACCCTTGTCAGATAAATGCCCGACATATACAAAAAAACTAATGTATGCAAAGTCAATCCCATCCAATGAGATGCCATTTTGCAAAGGAGGTGAATTAGAATGGTTAGTTACAAGGGGTTTGATGATGAAACATGCAGGGATCTAAATAAATAAATAAACCGTTTTTTGTTTGTTAATGTTAGGCGAGGTTAAACGCATGTGGGTAATTTCACGAGGTTGTTTGATTTACAGTTCACGGGCAATATCATTTATTGTGAAGGATGGTTATTAATGCACGATCTCAAACATGCTGTACGTGCATCGCACAAAACATGAAGAAGTCTCGTCTTTCTTTCTTTCCTTCCAGTAAATACTTCAATTCTTTCCTCAAAACATAGCAGATTCAACGCACTTTCATTTTTTGCAGAAAATGTGCGGCTAAAGCCCGCCGACACTTTACGACTGACTACGATGTGATTTTGGAAGAATTTGTAATAACATGTGATACGAACAATCAAGCATTTCAAGAGTTAAAAGGGATCTATATAGTCTTATATTCAATAAATTAAAAAAAAATCAGGAGATTTTAGTCTTCCCTGGAGGAAAAGAAGCTAATCGGCTCAGTATCGATTGTCTCATGATTTTAAAGCCAATTCGATATTTATTTTGACTAGAAAGAGTCAAATCCACGAAAATTTCTGTCTTTAGTCTTCTTACTATCTTAGTAATTTAAAACCTAACTAAAACCATCAGGAAGATGTTTTAGTTTTCCATATTTGATTGTTGTAAAGCGCATAGAGAATTTATTATTATGCGCTATATAAAATGACTTTATTATTATTACTAATATTATTGGCATTTCTCCGAAAATCGGATAGCAGGAGGATGGAACAGTGTGCATGCAGTGGGCTTCAGGTTACAGGCGCGTAGCCAGGGGGGCGGTGGGGGCGGTCGCCCCCAAAAAAAACGCCGGCCAAAAAACAAAAAAAAAAGAAAGGAAGAGGACGTAGGAAGAAAAAGGATTAAGAGTCGAGAACGGTACAACGAATCGTCTTCTTTCTCTAATAATTTAATAAAACGTCTAAGCTTCCGCGCTTCGCGCGGGAGGGGAGGGGGGAACTGAATTCAGATAAGGATTAAGAGTCGAGAACGGTACAACAAATCGTCTTCTTTCTCTAATAATTTATGAAACGTCAAAGCTTCCGCGGGAGGGGAGGGGGGGGGGGACTGAATTCAGACAAGGATTAAGAGTCGATCGAGAATGGTACAACGAATCTTCTTCTTTCTTTAGTAATCTAATAAAACTTCAGAGCTTCCGCGCTACAGCTTCCGCGGAGAAAGGGGAACTTGATACAAAAAAGGATTAAGAGTCGAGGACGGTACAACGAATCGTCTTCTTTCTCTAATGAAACGTCAAAAGAAACTGAATATAGATAAGGATTAAGAGTCGAGAATGGTACAACGTATCGTCTTCTTTCTTTAATAATCTAATACAACTTCAGAGCTTCCGCGCTACGCGCGGAGGCAGGGGAACTTGATTCAAACAAAGATTAAGTGTCGAGGACGGTACAGCGAATCGTCTTCTTTCTCTAATGAAACGTCAACAGAAACTGAATTTAGATAAGGATTAAGAGTCGAGAACGGTCCAACGAATCGTCTTCTTTCTCTTATAATTTGATGAAACCTCAAAGCTTTCGCGCTTCGCGCGGGAGGGGGGAAACTCCCCCCTCCCTGCACCCTCCCCCCTAGGGATTCGCACGCTTTGCGTGCTCACTACCGCCCCCCCCCCCCCCCTAAAATGAAATCCTGGCTACGCGCTTGTCAGGTTAAGACCGTGCGATATAAGATGTGCACTTAAAATTCAACACCATAAATGACGATGGTCTTGTCATCATTGATATCAAAAGAATTATACAAAAATCATGGCATGTCTTCCCTACAAATCACAAATCAGTATCAACATGTTGCGCCTATATCTAATTCAACATTTCCTATGTGGCTTGTTACATTTCAAGGGATTTGGTTTAACAAGTAAGATGTGAAAAATCTTCCTGGTTTCACAGTGTAATAAATGAATTCGTGGATGTGACAATGTGACATAATCGATGCAGTTTTTACACATTTCTTCTCAATCAGAATTGTTAGTCTTTATTTTGTGTGGCTTTCCTAAATGTACTGAGTTGGGTGCGAAACGGATGATAAAAAAACAGGATTATTTTGCACAGCTCGGTGAACACACTGTCCTTGCTGATAATAAATGCGAAAGTAAAAGCTTTGCTCTTGTGTAATCGCAGCTTTGTGAAGCTCGTCAAATCAATGGATTTAAGGCGCGGTCGTACTAAGTTTACAAAAGATGCTTTGTTACATCGAATTCCTTCTTTTTGTGTCCACCCCCATACAGCCAGCAGGCACTGCTAATACGTTCTGGACTAGAACGGATGGGACACATAAAGTGCCTTAGGTAGCAAGTTTTGAGGTTGTTTTGTATAAATGGGATGCGTCATTGGTTCTGATACAAAAAACCCTCTCCCTCAAACAAAAGGAAGAGGGTAGTACCACATTATAATAAACGCACTGTGAGGATAATCAGTGTCACAGGCGAAAGACTGATATTTACAGAGGTGGCATGCCCGTACATCTGTATGTCTTAATTGTGTACTTTAAAAGTTCAAATGTACCTGACATGATAGACACATTGTTTGTCTGCTTGTGTCTTGTTATTTTTTTAGTGGACCATTTTTCAAATGATATAAATCGAATAATTCGTGAAGTCCTTTATAAATACATGGATATTCTAGCGTCGCTAGTGTATCCATGATAAATGCAAGCAAAAAGGCGCAATACGTAATACATTATCAATTCAAAAGGAATATATTAAATCGATGTTTTCTCGTCTCGTCTCTGTTGGTATCCCCCTTTTTCTTTCCCCCATTTTGTAGTTCCTTTTGTAGTTACGGATTAGTTAATTTAATTACTCATTATTCCTAAGTATCATTTGAGGTGTTCACACTTGTACAAGCATTGCTTTTGAGTGGACCCCTCTGTTTCCAACATGTATTTCTTACATTTGTTTTTAAATGCTTATAATTGATTTGTAATGTTTTGTTGGAAACATGAATAAATTTGAAATTGAAATTGAAATTGAATAGCTATTTGTCTGCCAGGCTGAAGTTTTGAAATTAGTATGTAACATTGATGGCAAAGTTACCATCAATGGTAAGTTTTATGCAACGGGGCCCAGGTCCGTAGAATGTGCATATAATTATCTCTTTTTTTTTGTAATTTCATATAAATAAATAAAAATATATTCCAAAATGTTTATGTTGATTGGTCTCCAAAAATTGAAATAAGTGGTGAAATCTGGTCAGATGAAAGTGGTTCGATTGATTTGGCGCCCTAGCTGTCGTGCTAAGTGTGTTGTGAGGTACATTGACATCCTTAAGCTCCTAGCAATGAATCGGCGTTATTGCCTTTCGACAACGGCCGACACGCTGGGTAAATATACACAATGACTGAGTGGAGTACCACACCCAATCTCAAATCCCAATCAAAGACAGCTTTGAATCCCATCGTCCTCCTTTGGCATTGTGATTTATCGCTTTATAGCCTGTAATGTAACTGTGAAATATAATAGAGTTCATTTTACGATTCCCATAAACCGCCTTCTTTTATTTAACCTATTCTACTCTCAATTTATGAAAGGATGATTTTTGTTTTCTTGTGGGAGAAACTACGTAAACAAATCTCTTATCCTTGTTTGAGATTTGAAATGGTGATATTTTCAAGAAATGTCTGTTCAGCATTTATGTTCACGAAAATGTGAAAGTGATAATTAACATCCTATTATTTGAATTAGTAAATAATGCTACATTTCAATAATCAAGTGACAAGATGGAATGTCATGTGCGATAGTACAAGATTTTTCGGGCTCGGCTATATTACGATTCCTTTTCTGTATGACCATTCGTTGTAACATAGATTACTATACTGAACGTCAAAGGAGCTGAGGAGGAAAATCAAGAGGAACAAAGATAAAGAGGTGAAGATTAAAGAAAGTCCGGAGGAAGACAGGAAAGCGAAAGAAAGATATTGAATACAACTAATCACGAGATAAATCAACACAGTAAAGAGATATTAATTGAAAACATCAACTGCAAAGAAACGGGATGCAAACACATGCGGCCCTTTTGTCTCTAAAGTCTAAACATTAATATTTTTTACATAAAACTAGTCAAAGATAAATTGAATACCTTATTTGATCGATGAAAACAATTACAATGAGAACAAATACTTCTTCACGAGATGAAATAGTTATTTTCATCTAGTGGGTCATATTTCCTTCTTTTTTCTTTTGTTCTTGTTTTTTTTCTGAGGATCAAACTGAAGCTCTCATCATCTGTAGAATTTTTCTTTACATATTGGATAATAGTCTGATTGCAGCAGACAGAATATTGATATCACTTACAAATATAATTAACGTTGATGATTATGATGATGATGATGGTGATGAAGAAGATGTAGTTATCTACATAATACAAGTTATTGCTGAACAATGAAATTCTTTGCGAAATAACTTCAAAAACATCTCATGGGACCATTCTACAGTACATACATGTGTCCTTCTGTAAACACGGGCATTCTGTACGTGTTTGTGATAGTCTATTGTTGCAGGTTAATGCAAAATGTTTTAAACTCTTTAAACATCATGTTGATTCATCCCTGTACAAGGTAAAGATGTCTGAGTACCACCTCTCTAGACTGTAATCATGTACATGTAAATAGTATTATCCAATAACAGAGAATTGACATAGAAAACTTGGACTGAATACCACAAAATCTGTTTCATTTAATAGAATCGACGAATTTCATTTTGAATTTCGGTTAAATTTTTCTTGTCTCTCTCTCTCTCATCAATGGTGATGAAATTGGTAACTTTATTTGAATGAAAATATAGAAAAGTCTCTAAACTGGAGAATTAACTGAACAGCTAATGAAATATGATAACACGAAGAGTAACCCATCCTCTATCACACAGCCCCCCCCCCCTCTCTATCCCTGTATGTTTGGGGTCCACCCATGCACAATGTATATACACATAATGCTATCGCTTAAACCCCTGCGTAAAAGGAGTGACCAGTGGGGATCATGCTTTAACTTTTTTCATCCATATGCCTCGCCCTAAAGTAATAATAATAGTATCAATCTGGATGTATATAGCGCTTAATGCGGAATACCGTCTCTAAGCGATTTACAGATATTATTATCCTGGTCATATCGGATTCATTCACACACAATGTGCAGCATCTCCACTCCATAGGGAGTATACTTACCATATGGTCAACAAGAGAACATAGAGAACTTTTAAAATTAAAATCCAGTTGCATTTATTTAAAATGTAGATTAGTATACTCCCCACACCAACTCGTTGCTTATATCTGATTATAGTTTGCAAAGATTTGTAGGAACAGACAGGTTTGTTCAAAAACTTTGGTATTCATTTTTCAAAAGATAAGACAGATGAAAGCATACAATCATGGAGCCTTACGATTATTGAGCCTATTAATGCAAACCTCAAACGAAACAATGATACTAAAAAGTGAATAATCTGGTTCCAAATTAGCCTCTGGATATATATGCATTTAAATGCCTTTAAGTCAAAAGGAAATAATGACTCAATAATGTGGACCCGAAATCTAAGTAAACAAATGGGTTCCAGCTTTACACCAGACTTTTGACCCCCTACCCCACACATGTAGATGTACATCGATGTGGTTTTTAAGCCTTTAGAAAATTCGTCTGACTGTGATGAATATAACACTACACTTAACGTCTTTCCCCGCCATCTACTATTGTCTTCTATGTTTGTTAACGATAAACATTGCACTCTTTACTTCCAATAACTCTGGCGGAATCCTGCCCATGAAGTCCAGAATATGGCTTGTTTCGGCCTATTGCCGAGGTTAGTATGTATGGAAACCTGCGTCAATTCTACTCAATATGAATCCAATCATTTGTTATGCTGGTAACGTTGTCAAGCGAGCTAAACAACATGATTTCTGGGAATAAGAAGTGGGCACTTAAAAGGTAGACGGATTTGAGTATATTAATGGGTACTCTTCTATTGAAAAAGTGTATTATTCGTATAAATTTCGTTAGTCAAAAAGAAATTGTTTACTGACACGTGCAACATATTTAATTACTTAAACAAAGTTAAAATTGTACAAAAAAATAAAAACAGATACAGATAGTTTGCTGTCATCCAGAAAATTCGCAAACGAAGGTACAAATGGTTTATTCATGCTATTAAATATAAAATATATTCAAGATGCAGAATAGGTTTTTTAAATTTTCAACCCATATATACGTATAATGAAATCAATGATATGCATGTCAATTTTTTTTCACCACTGCCATGTGTTAAGAAGAGTGCCTTAATGCGATCTAACCTAGAGGATTATTGACCCGATTCAACTGTCCCCTTTTTCCTTTATCTCAGTAGATTAGGTGCTCTTTTGTTACCTCCTTGAGAAGACAAAAAATTCTAAATAGTTCGTTGTGTCGATGCAACTGTTGCATCAATGAAGCATTACCCCCACCCCCTCCCTCTATCTTTCTCTCTCTCTCTCCTCCCCCTCTCTCTTCTGCTCTATCCTATATGTCACCATAAATCTAGAGGTAAATTTAGCTTTTGGATCGGTGGTTGCGGAGGTTGTGACGTTTTCTTGCACCATTCTACCCGTCATATCGATGTCATATTTGCTTTAGACAAAGTCATGGCAATTGCTCTCTTTTCACCCATTCATTATCCCATTATACACTTTTTAAAAATCTCTCTATTCTTTCTCTCTCTCTCTCTTTCCCTCTCTCTCTCACACACACAAACTCTCTCTCCCTCTCTCTCTCTATATATATATACATGTATATATGTGTGTATATCGTTTCCATATGCTTACATACTTTACGCTTTAACGGTTCAGTGAGAGGTGAGAGGATGAAATTAATAGATTCGAAATGTTGTCATGTAGACTGTTCCAAAAAACAGAAAGCAAAAAAAAAGGCATCTAGTATATATACCTCAAATTACTGTCCATAGAGAATCAATATTCTATCCATCTCAAATTTATAATTACCTTTTTATCATTATTATTATCATTGTTAGTAGTAGTAGTAGTAGTAGAAGTAGTAATATTAGTAGTATTAGTTGTAGTAGTCGTAGTAGTAGTAGTAGTAGTCGTAGTAGTAGTAGTAGTAGTAATACGACTACTATCATTGTACAATGTATATGATTGTTACTGCTTGATGTTATGTTCTTGGAAATGCAATTAAATGAATAGATAATAAGAAATATTAATGTTTTAAATATTATGACGTGCGTTTCCAACCGGGAAAATAAGAACAAACATCTTGCATTCACATGTCAATCCAGAAGCAGATATGCGATACATTTTATGACGTCAACAGATGAGTGCACTTCTGCATTCTTTCGTACGATTATACCACACCCAAAGTCAGTTCTCCGGATAAGAATTACAGAAAATTCCTGAATTGGCGGGTGAATTTGTATAATGTCGATAAAAAAGTTTCTATCCATTATTGTTTCCGATGAAATTAATTAACACGTAACACCATGTAACACTTTACGAGATGACTACTAAAGTTTCTAGGATGAGTGGTAAAATTCGCATAATTACTACATGACTTCACTTTTTAGGATGTACTAAGATTGGCATACATTGCTAGCTAGATTTCACTCGTATAAGATTCATCAAAACATTTATCTTAACTTTGAAATTTAATATTAGTTCCATGGTTCATTTAGGTGACCGCTAGTCTTACTTAGGCAAAATGGTATTAATATATAGTCATATACAATCATGAGAGTCATGTATAAGTGTATGTACATTCGACATTCCAAGCAGGAAGTATGCTAAATCTGTTTAATTTCTAAGTCATTATTTACCAGTTCTTCTACTTATTCATTGTTTCAAACGTTTCATTTTTCCCTCAATCAATATGGCCACAATTACCGGTACGTTATTAAAAGTGTTTCTGTGTATTTACCCATTGGAATGTTCGTTTGGTAATTGGCAAGCGCATGTGAAATGCAGGGTAGAATTTACTGTAATTAGTATCTATCAATTCCAATTATTTTGATAACTTTTTTTTTATTGATGAATTTTTTCTGTCTTCTGCGGTTAACTTTAGACTGGGTCACTGTTTTCGATATTCATTAGAGTCTTAATGAGCGGATTTTCAGGTAATTTCTTTAAGACTTATTACTGAGTATTGCTAGAAACGTAAGATAATCCATACCTTCTTCTTCTTCTTGGCTAGGAATATACAGATTGCGATATGTACCAGCAGTAACAAGTGTTAAAACGGTCACTGTACATTCTTCTACTTGAAGAACGGGTATTTCCTTCTCTTTATCTGCTTCGAAAACGCATAGGAAAGCCCCCAGAGTGTGATAATGTTACATCACTTAATGCAGATAAGGGTCTAAAAAAAACTTTATTACGGATTATGGTAACAATCTACTGGTACATGTACCACCAAAAGAGAAATAATTTTAATGTGCTTTATCAAGCGGGCATATAATGTTAATAATACATTCTCAGAATTGGAACCTATCCTGTGATCCTTATTTTTAGTAATACTCATGGCACCATCTACCCTTATTTTACGAAAGAAAGCAATCCATTGTTGAATTAAATCATCCGCAAAGCGTACCAGTTAAATACCTAAATTCATCCAAATAATAATCAATGATATGGAGCTCCTTCATTTCTTTCCAAGTCGTTAGTTATGCACGTCATGAGAGTGGAGTGATGACGTGTCAAATCCAATTATTGAAACTTGAAAACCCACATAATTTTGTCCACTTTCATTCAAAATCAAGCAAGTCTCAGCAAAATTGTTCGGTTAGTTTTATAAAAGGAATCATGCGCATTTTCTTGTACTTATGTAATACTTTTATTTATTCATTTATTTATTTATTTCTAATGTTTCGTCAGTGTAGCCCATTCACCAATAAGTAGTGGTCTTATTTTCATTGGGCCCTGAATAATTATGTACAGTACATCAAAAAGCGTAACGTACATTTAGAAAGATATAACACAGCAATAATAGACGTGGCACAAACGAATACTCGTTTGCAAAATAATCATGTATCAGTTACCTAGTTCAACTGCAATGCCAATACAAAATATTGATTAAAGTCGCAATTATTTTTAAATAATTCAGGTTAATATTACAGAATATAACCGTACCGTATGTTCGACTGAGCTATTCGCAAATTACAACTTTGTTTAAACAATTTCTTAAATGAATTGACAGAGGAAGCCGTTCTCGTCGAATTATCTAGCTTATTCCATTTAAATATAGAAGAAACAATTGGGCTACACTTATAATATTAATAAGCAGTGTGAAATCTGGGCACACTTAAACATCCACTGTCTATTTGCCTTGTATGATGCTCATGTACAGTATTAGGATTGATTAAGCCTACCTGAAGGTAAGAAGGTGCTAAGTTATGAATGCATTTATAATATTCCGCTTTACAGATATATCATCATAACGCGACTAAATTGTCATCCATTTAAGACTTGTAGACAAATCAGCCAATGTGTGTCATGTGTCTTGTTCAATATTATTCTTGCAGCTTTGTTATATGGGAATTAAATATATTCGACCGATCAACAGAGCAGTAATCACATCGCTTTCTATTTTGTCAGACTTTCTTCAAACAATTTTGAAATTTGATGTTGAGAAATGTTAATCGGGTAATAAACCAATTAAATAGATAAATTCCTGACTCCCTATGCACTTAAATTCTTCTTGACTTCCAATAATAATGTTATTTACATGATGTTAACTTTGTATTTACATTATCGGTGAACTCGTTAAACCCACTTCTTTATCTTGGACAAATATAGAATAATAAATAGGCATTTACAATTTATAAGTATTGCCATTTGAAATAATTTATTTTCTAAAAGTACGTATTTTGCGCAACAATAAGTTAAATGCGTCCCACCTCTTTTGTATCCTTTCACCATATTATTTCAGAATTTCATTAAACTTACGCTAAAATTGTTATAAACAATGTCTATGACAATCTCAGTCTAAATATAACAGTCTATTTCAGGCATATTATCTTAGATATTATACAAAGCTGCTGAATCTCGTAATATGCATTTCTAATACCACTTTACAAAAAGTTATATTGAGATATTCCACTTTTCGGTATACTCACTGTTGTTCGACGCTGTGAGTACACTGTCTAAGATTTATTCAGCCATTTTATACATAGTCATCCTGACTTAGCTTTGATCACTGAGCTATTTATATGACTTCTCTAAAAAAAACTTTTATTTTTATACATTGGCAAGGTCACTTTTGGGGAAAGTTGTTTAATTACATTCGATTGCGGATAGTCTCATTTCTATGTGGATTCTCTGGAGTTAAAACTATGTACTATGCTATCAAACATATGTTCCTCACTTTAAAATGCTTGACATGCTTTTGTAATGTCCAAAAAAGAAGACAATTGTTGGTAATGATACTAGCATCTACGTGACTTAAATCAGACGGTGGTATATGTCCCAGATTGAATGTTCTAGTAAGAATCATCTCTGACGAGTCATACTAAAAGCCTCATTACTTGCAAGAATCTCTAATACATGCGAGAGTATTCCTTACTTTCGAGAAATCTTACTGCCTGCAGCATTATTCAGGTTTCAGGGCTCAAGAGAACATGAAGGAGAAGAATTTAAACAAGAAAAGATACACAGAAATCAGGAAAAGAATGATAGAAAGAAAAAGGAGAGGAGAGTATATACCCAAGGGACCTACGTCGTATACATTCAGATCCAGAGAAAGAAGAAGGCAGTGACGAGGGAGGAAAAAGGAAACAGAGCAAGAAGAAGAGAAAATAAGATAAATGAGAAATACGATTGGAATGAGAATAATGAGCATAAGACAGAAAGAGGGAGGAGAAGATGACGATGATGCTAATGAAAGTTAAAAAGAGGGATAGGATGAGCGAAATAATATGGAATAAAATTGTTTGAATTAGTATGAGGTTTCAGTGAGACGAAGAGTGTTAACCCCAAACGGGGTTAGAAGGAGCAGATAGGGATACAGAAAAAGAATAAAATTACTTCAGAATAAGGGGCACCGGCAAAACATAATGTTTGATAGTAACGACTGGGTGGGGTGCTGGTTTTATTGTCCATGTAATATTGGTTACTGAAAGACGAAAAATCGATAGTCTGTTTAGCGGTGTAACAGCAATCTTGAAAAGTCAATAAAACGTTGGCTTGTGATTGTAAAACAAAAAAGGGATATAGATTGGAATAAGAAACTTCAAAACAATTTGCTGATGAAAAGTAGTACGAATCAAGTCTAAACTTACTTTGCAAGATTAAGAAGAGAATGCCACTCAGAATAGAGAGCTTTGATATTCCATATATCCCCATGTTGATCACGCTTGCAGCCTCACGGGAGAGCACTTCTTAACTTAGCGTTGCATGTGAATGGTGACAGATCCTTGACGTCCGTCTGATGTAACCCAGATACCAGTTTGTTGTATATCCTTCCAATATGATCATGAAATAATTCCTAGTGTCAAAAAAGTTATTATCCTGCCTACTTTTCTCCTTAGATTGCCATTGCAGGCTGGTAAAAGACCGTCATTTGAGTAGAAATTGATCTCGTCTGGCGGCAAAGGTATACGAAAGCCAGCTTGGACAAGCGCGTGTTCGTGAAGAAGTCCCAGTTAACTCTGTCAAGTCGCGAGAGAGTGGTTTGCGATCACGCTGACATGACCGACGAGCATGCGCACAGAATTACCGGGTCTAGATCTACACCGTTGGGAGGGGACAATAGGCTAAGTTATGTTTGCGAAAGGGATACAGAATCCAAGATACAATAAGAATGGCATAAATGGTGATCGTTAAGGCGTAACGTGTGAGATAGTGTGTCTTTGTTTGTGTTCTTATTTGATTTTTACAAACGCGTATCAGATATAATTTACGTCCGGCACGAACTTGTAAGTCCCCATCTAAAGAAGGCCTGGGCTCCGATTAGAGTCTGTTTGTAGGCGGAAACAGAGAGCTGATCGTACTTTTACACATAGACCAACTTACGTCACGACGAAATAAGGGATGGGCTAAACTTACTTTTTTTCTTCTGGGATTTGAGAGTAATAGATTTGGGTGTATTTAGTTAAGGAAGCGAATAACAGATCATGTCCTATATAGATGAGTACAAAGAAAAGTCCTTGAGGGAAATGGATTCAGTAGTTTCATGGAAAAAGGCGGGAACCTCCCGCTTAGTGCAATATCAAAAATGGTAACTGTTATATATTTTTAAAAAATGCTCTCACTAACATGTGAAAGATTAACAGTGTATCTCCTGAAAAATATGATCTCTCATTTTGCCACACATTGACTATTGTTGTATCTTATGGGGATTGCGTTCTAAAATAGTAATAGATCGATTACAAAGATTTCAAAATAAGGTTATAAGAATGATATTTAATCTGTCTAAGAGAACGGGTTAGACCATTTGTATTGAGTTTAAAGTGGCAAACAATTGAAGAAAGAATATAGTATCAATTTTGCATTCAGGTTTTTAAAATATTGAATAGCCAAACACCCGAATATCGTGAACGTGAATTTTTTTATACCAAGGTCCATATCTTTTCAACAAACTCCCTCTAAATATTCAATTAAGTAGTTCGTTGCCTCTATTTAAACATTTTTGCCGATCTTTATCTCACACTCTTTAGAAGTCCAAACATGTAAAGTGTTGATAAATTTTAGCTGCTTTATTGTTTCTGTTCATTGGGAAGGGGGTGGGGGCTCGTTTAATCTCCCATAAGTTTTTTTTTCTTTCTTAATATTTAGTTGATGTTTTTTTTCTTCCCATATCTAGAATTCATTTGGTTTTGTGCTAGATTTTGTTTTTAAGGAATAAAATGACTGTATGCCCTGGTTATTGTTGTTGTTATTTATTTAATTTTGTAATGTATTCGTTTAGAGTATGCATTTATGTTTTTAATAAGTATACTATAACGTAGTTCTGTGTTAAATTTGTGTTGTTTTGTATTAAATGTGATGTTATTTTATGTACCTGTATACATGTAGGGCTTCCTTGAAAACCAGGTCATTAATTTAATGTTTTGGTTTGAATGGAACTAAGAAACTGAAGAAGAAAAAAAAAAAAGATAAATAAATAATAGTAACTGGATCTTTCTTGCAGAAACGTAGATAAAGATTCCTGCCTACAAACTCTCTCTCTCTCTCTAAGTGCCATATCGATTGACTTTGGCGATCATGCTGTTCCAAAACCCTCGGTTCCTAGCCTTTTGTATTAGTACCACTCCCAGTTCTTTCACTCCTCTCTCTTCCAACAATTTCTGCAGACTGTCCATCCAAAGTATCCTCCTTCTTCCCCTACTCCTTCTTCCCACAATTTTCCCTGTCAAAGCAAGATTCTCTAGGCCTTCTTTACGTCTAATGTGACCCATGAACTTCAACTGCCTAATCAACATCTCACGTATCATTTTCCTTTGCACTCGAACTCGTGTAAGAACTTCCTCATTACTAACTCTGTCAGTCTAGGGGATTTTCATCATTCTTCTTAAGAATTCTTCTTTAGTATCAGAGGCTAAAGTCCACGTTTCACTACCATACTTAATTACTGGGTAGATGTAACAATTCTCGCTACCCTAAATAGGTACGAAAATCTCGAAATTCGCGAGACGAGGTAAGTTTCACTCTCTCGGGTCGTCACTACAACTTCCGGTATAGAGTCCCATCCCAAGTCACGGCCTTCATCCACCCCCATTTTTCAGGGTTCTTACGCTTGGAATCATGAGCCCAGCACTGTGCAGCCTCACAAAAGAAAACCATCGTCACTGATGTCAAAAGACGCAAAAAACAACGAATGAAATGTTCAAATAAACGTTGAAATATTTGCGAAAAAAAAAAAAAGACCGAGCAGACGACATATTCGGTGCATACGCTATCGCGCCTAGTAATATAGCGCCTGCACAGGAAGCTGTAATGTCGAAAAGCTATCCCATAATGCAATGCGCGTTTTCAGGATTTTCCCCGGATCTCGGCAGAATCGCTATTTGGGGTAGCGAGAATTCAATACTCTTATTATGGTCCTCATACTCATTGTTCGATTTGTCAGAATTTTGCCTACAAACTAACGGGCCACTTTTAAAGGGAAATATGCTTTTGTAATGATAAATGCTTTTCGCTACTACTCGTCTGATAATACGAGCAGTACATAGTACTTACCTTTACAGGAGGCAAGCGAAAGGAAATGGAGCAAAATTTCCTGAAATATTAATCAAAACTACTCGACTGGGAATGTGTGGGCACTAATCTGACATAAAACATCATAAAGAACTGTACATGAACAAATTCGCTTATTATTTTCGTTAGCCTGCATTAATTGTGTGTTATGAAAGAAAGATAAATAAACTTGAAACTTGAAACTTGAATTGGAAAAGCGTCAAACTGCAGGTTTTAGGACTGTAAAATGTTACTATTTTTCACAAATTTAAGCTGCTATCATACATTGTAAGCATTTTTCTTGACACAATTAGGCTTTTGTATTCATATTTTATCATCTGTTTGATTTTCCCCTTGTTAGTTCAATTAAAAAGTGAATAATTAAGGATATTTCTTTGTGAAAAAAAATCACTACTCAAGCTTTCCAATGATATTGGCGGCTTCGAACCTCGGACAACAGCAGCACACCAGTAGATTATATTGTGCAACCATAGAAAACGGCAGCTGCTTGGAATAATATGTTGCCAGTTGGATCTCCAGCTCTTAAAATTCCTTGGTTGGACACACTTTTTTTCACATTCTTTGCTGTGGCTTGCCTAACAAAGCAACATACGCCGTAAACCAACTTATACATACTTATGTTTACACATACAGCGACGGTTCTGAGCAATAGCTTACAAGGACACCCTCTGATGAAAGCAAATACATTACGTTTCAAAACCGACACTTTAGTCCAGGCGAAATAGTGCTTGACCCAACACTAATCGCAATATAATTTATTCCTCTGCATTTCAGTAACCTCACCTACACATATTAAAAGTCCCAAGACTCGGTAGAGAATGGCAAGCGTGGTTTAATGTGTTGGCAATGGACGTTCTGAAAAAAAGAAAGAAAAGAAAACACAGGTATACTTAGGTTTACAAGTGAATGATAACCTGATATTTTGAATTATTTATCGGTAAATGTATAAATGATTGAAACGCTGTTTTTTTCTTTCATTTCAATTTTATTTCATTTCCAGGAACATAAAGGAGTATAACAATTACCAAAATACATTTTTTTTTTTTTTTTTTACAATAATCAATACAACAACAGAAAAAGCCACGAACCAATGTCTGGGGATAGCCAAAAGAAACCGAGTTTCTGCAGGATGCTCTCCTCATTATTGATGGTATAATACATTATTGTACACAAATATACATTGATATAAATAAACACATAAGAAATATACATGTATATAATTCGATACCCAAAAGATGCAAGAGACAAATCATTAGATTACGAATAAAAAACAATCATATGTTGTTCAGGTTGTGAGAGTGAGCCGATTTAAAAGATGAAAGAAGAACAAAAGAAATTACTTATATTTTCCAAAGAAAAGCCTGATTATTTTTTCATGCGATTTCATTGTGAAAAAAAAGGTGTGGAATGGATCAGAAAAAGTTTATCATGTAGCATGTAAGAATTGGTGAGTACTGCAGGGTTCTGGAGTCATCAAAATCATAATAAATTTGGCCCAGTCTTGGTAAAGTAACAAGCACTGTACACAGAAAGATGTATAGGGGACTACACAAATGGTGTCGGGGCTACTTACCTTGATTTCCTTATATCTTTTTATGCTCATTACTCAGCCAGTTTACATTTTCTACCAAATTGTTTGGCAATTATTGTCAAGTATGACATTTATTTGCAATCTTGAACATTCAGTGTAAGTTTCATTTGATTCTGCGAGAATTCATTTTTTTTAAAACCAGAACTCAAGTTTATCTTTAATTTGCATTGCAATTGTTTTGTTGATGCCCTTTCAAATAAATTAACAATTCAAACCATTCCATCATTAGTAGATGAAGATAAGGGCGAAAGGCGCACAGTACTTCCTGAAATGAAGAAAAGCGAAAAGAACAGAGAGGAATTGATATATTGCACCACAGTAATATTACATGGCATAAGGTATCGACATAATTTATAGTTAGGTCCCCGATGTGTTCACTCTGTAGAAGGTGTAACACAAAGAAAAGTAAATAGAATGGCACGTAATCGCTCTAAATCTGACATAAAAGCAAAAAAGATGCCAAAAGACAACCACAAAAGAAAAATTTTGATCACCGAGTCCCACGAAAGAATGACATAGAAAAAGATAATTTCTTTCATATGACATCACACACTTCATAAGGGGATGGCTGTTATACGTTGGGTTAATTTTGTTTTTGCAAAGATATGACATTATTTTGTCATAGTAATTGTTTTGGAAAAAATACCCATAATTTCAAAGCTAATATATTCTTAATGCATATGAGACTCTTACCATGATGGAAGGAAACGGGTCATAGGTGATTCATATGTCATATTTTTAGCATTTTTTAGCATTTTTTGCATGGAAAGAAATCAACTTTTCAATGATCAATACATTAATAAAAACGTTATTTGGGATTATTGAATAATTTGCCAATGAACTTCGGTTTCATTTTTGCAGAGACATCCATCCAGTATATCCCTTGTCTTACTTGTATTTACTACATTGTTCTGCGATTTTATCAGATGACTCCTCTTTATTGAGTATTTCTTAAATTTGAAATTTTTCTACATAGGATGCTAAATGAAATTTCTGATAAACAGTATTAAATAAAACCAATGTAATAAACAGAATGATGAATAATTAATGCGTTGGGAAAATTTGCTGGATGATTTGTGATGCTTAAAATCAAATTTAAAATAATTTCAGATACAAAAAAAACATTCTTTTTCATATTCCTCATTTGACACCCCTCCCCTCTTCTCTCTCTCTCTCTCTCTCTCTCTCTCTCTTCCACGTGGTAAAATCGTATTCATTCTTTATATATTTAACTTTCTATTCCCTTTACTTCTTCACTTTTACACCTTTCTCACTTCCTGCTTTATCAATATTTAGACGGCTAGATATGGCTTTAATTCTGGCTAGGAGTAACCAAAACAAATTCCTAGTGGTCACGAAACGTACTTTTGTAGAATAAAATGTTTTTTTCGTGTTTCTGCTGGATTTGTTCATTATATATTTCAAATGACGTCTTTAGGATCACGTCCTCAGTAAAGAAATGATATAGACCCGTGCCAAATGTGAAAATATGAAAAAAACTTACTTTTCCTTATCTTAATAACGTTCGTGTGGTTCTTTTTTTTATCTTCCTTGTATAGAAAATAAATTCGTGGTATTTACTTGGTATAGAAGAATAAATTAATCAGAATGTATTTTCATCATTATTATTTTCATCCTTAATAATATTCTCATTTGATGATCATAACATTCAAAGGTAATTCAAATGTTATGGTCCTATCTCCAGGATCTCTGTGTCATACAAAAAGTCTTATCTAATTTTATTGAGCAAAATCCTTGTCCTTATTTTCAAAAGTTTCCATGAATCCTTGAGCATCCTTCAAACGTATTGTTAAGTATTGAAAATGTATTGGGATTCAACTTTTGTGCAGTGACACTATGCTCCTCTCCATATAAAACAAGGAAGCATAACTATTATGGCTGTGCGCTACGGTTAACGAATTCCGGCCAGCGAGATAGAAGCGACAATACACAGCGCCCTCCTGTTCGATGAATGCGTTCATAATGACTGATCTTTGTGCATGTCTTTTATGTCGTCAATTGAATCGAGAAGAGCGCTTCACAATCACCCATTGTCCCCATTTTGAGCCAACGCCCAAGAGCTATTGGATTTTTTTGTCGCGGTCTTACGTAATATCTCCTTGGCTTTTGGGTTGTTCATATGAAACGAAAATATCAGACTTTCCCACCTCACTCGTCTGGAAAGAAAGAAAATGTTATATGTACTTAAAACCACTGGCGTACTGATGGAGGGGGGGAGGGGGGCTTGAGGGGGGTGGGGTAGTTGACCCCCGAATTAAATTCTAATAACTACGTACATTTCAACAGCACACTATAAATCCACCCAATGAAACACTTTTTCTTAATTAACAAAATTACAATAGATGTTATCATGCCTCATACATGATCAAATAATCATGATGTGGTGGAAAAGTCATTTTATGTTATCCCGAATGAATTGATGTCTCGTTACAATCATGATGCGCATTTTGAGTGGTAAACACACTGTATAAATGTACCGTAAATTGCAATTATTTCCTATATTCAATTGATTTGATTTTCTTCTGTATTCCATATATATATATATATATATAGAGAGAGAGAAAATTTTCGGTAACATTAACTAACACGAAATACAAACAGGTACTTTCCGACAATGAATCTAGATAAGAAAATATACATAGCAATTATTATAAAAGAAAAAAAAGATAAATTGTTAAAGCATCATATTTCATCATACTTTATAGGATCAATTGCGGAAGAAAGACTGCCGTTGTAAGGAAAATGCTTGAAAATATGACAAAATAAAAGACCATGGGCCCAAAACTTAAAAGGTATCAAACCCCTTAGACACAATCTTAAATGAAAATCGTTCTGTTAGTTAGGATCCTCCGCTATCAAAAAGAACTTGATATCTTGGGAACAACAACAAAACGAAATGTAATTAATCAATACAAAATATAAAACAAGAATGGTTGTAAAAATTATATTAATAATTTGGTCTACTTTATCAAGGGGTATAACCATATCATTATTATTACATGTGGGCCCTGTAAGCCCGCCTGTGAGAGTAATTACCCCCGGCATTGCCAGGTACATGTGGGCCCTGTAAGCCCGCCTGTGAGTGTAATTACCCCCTGCATTGCCAGGTACATGTGGGCCCTGAAAGCCCGCCTGTGAGAGTAATTACCCCCGGCATTGCCAGGTACATGTGGGCCCTGTAAGCCCGCCTGTGAGTGTAATTACCCCCTGCATTGCCAGGTACATGTGGGCCCTGAAAGCCCGCCTGTGAGTGTAATTACCCCCGGCATTGCCAGGTACATGTTGGCCCTGTAAGCCCGCCTGTGAGAGTAATTACCCCCGGCATTGCCAGGTACATGTGGGCCCTGAAAGCCCGCCTGTGAGTGTAATTACCCCCGGCATTGCCAGGTACATGTGGGCCCTGAAAGCCCGCCTGTGAGAGTAATTACCCCCGGCATTGCCAGGTACATGTGGGCCCTGTAAGCCCGCCTGTGAGTGTAATTACCCCCTGCATTGCCAGGTACATGTGGGCCCTGTAAGCCCGCCTGTGAGTGTAATTACCCCCTGCATTGCCAGGTACATGTGGGCCCTGAAAGCCCGCCTGTGAGAGTAATTACCCCCGGCATTGCCAGGTACATGTGGGCCCTGTAAGCCCGCCTGTGAGTGTAATTACCCCCTGCATTGCCAGGTACATGTGGGCCCTGTAAGCAGGCGCGCCGGAAGCAGTTTGGGATTGGGGGGGCAAACATTCCAGGGGGCTCACTTTCCAGGGGCAGTGACGTAATGAGAAAAACAGTTCGGAAGGGAGGGGGGGGGGGGGGGGCAGACGAAAAATCTGCATCACCACCAGTCTTACACGTTACATGCAGGTCCCGCAGAACGTTTTTCAAAGTGGAGTATTATCGATCAGGTAGAGCGTAAATTAACGTGGGGTCCAGGGCATGAGCCTCGGCAGGGGGTCAAGGGGCTGAGCCCCCGGAAGCTCAGGGTTTTAGGTATTTAATTACGGTTAGATGAGCATCCATGGGCCCTCTGTAAGGCAATTGACGTGTTCCAAGGGGGGGGGGGGGAGGCTCCAGAAGCTCAGAGGTTTTAATATTTAACTACGGTCAGATGAGCATCCAGGGGCCGTCTTAGGGCCCTTGGTGTGGTCTAGGGGGCAAAGCCCCCGGAAGCTCAGGGGTTTTAGGTATTTAATTACGGTCAGATGAGCATCCAGGGGCCGCTTTAGGGCCCTTGGTGGGGTCCAGGGGGCAGAGCCCCCGGAAGCTCAGGGGTTTTAGGTATTTAATAACGGTCAGATGAGCATCCAGGGGCCCGCCTTAGGGCCAGGCGCGCCGGAAGCAGTTTGAGATTGGGGGGGGGGGGGGGGCAAACATTCCAGGGGGCTCACCTTCCAGGGGCAGTGACGTAATGAGAAAAAACGTTCGGAAGGGGGGGGGGGGCAGACGAAAAATCTGCATCACAACCAGTCTAACACGTTACTTGCAGGTCCCGCGGAACGTTTTTCAAAGTGGAGTATTAACGATCAGGTAGAGCGTAAATTGGCGTGGGGTCCAGGGCATGAGCCTCGGCAGGGGGTCAAGGGGCTGAGCCCCCGGAAGCTCAGGGGTTTTAGGTATTTAATTACGGTCAGATGAGCATCCAGGGGCCCTCTTTAAGGCCATTGACGTGTTCCAGGGGGCAGAGCCCCCGAAAGCTCAGGGGTTTTAGGTATTTAATAAGGGTCAGATGAGCATCCAGGGGCCCGCCTTAGGGCCCTTGTTGGGGTCCAGGGGGCAGAGCCCCCGGAAGCTCAGGGGTTTTAAGTATTTAATTACGGTCAGATGAGCACCCAGGGGCCCGCCTTAGGGCCCTTGGTGGGGTCCAGGGGGCAGAGCCCCTGAAAGCTCAGGGGTTTTAGGTATTTAATTACGGTCAGATGAGCATCCAGGGGCCCTCTTTAAGGCCATTGACGTGTGCCAGGGGGCAGAGCCCCCGGAAGCTCAGGTGTTTTAGGTATTTAATGACGGTCAGATGAGCATTCAGGGGGCGGAGCCCCCGGAAGCTCAGGGGTTTTAGGTATTTAATTACGGTCAGATGAGAATCCGGGGGACCGCCTTAGGGCCCTTGGTGGGGTACGGGGGCGGAGCCCCCGTAAGCTCTGGGGTTTTAGGCATTTAATTACGGTCAGATGAGCATGTTTTATACCTTATTTGTGACATTGGCAGGTCACTTATTTTTTCGCTCCGTCTTTCTTTCTTTTTCTCTTTAACAAACTTTTTCAAAAAGTGAGGGGAAGGGGTGGTGGGGGGGGGGGGGGGGGCTCGAGCCCAGCCACTTTGCAGACCATGACATAAAGCCTTCTAAATAAGCGTATTTTTCGTCCGACTGTAATTTGGGAATTTCTTATTTGCCAACAAACGCATAAAAAGGTGTGACTTACAAAAAAAATGGAGAAAAAATACCGGAAAATCATGTCATAACAGCAACATTTGTAAATCACTGGTATCGAATAAGAAATACACCCCCCCCCCATCATTACGCCAGCATTTAGGGGCTCATGTCTTCTCACCCCTATAACAAAAAAAAAACAGACACGTTTTCCCATTCTCGCACAATATGTCAACGATATGCGCGTATCGCTATTATACAGACCTCCATTGATCAATCCCGTATAGGTGGCATACGCAATGTTTAAGAAATTAAATTCCTGTGAACTTTCCTTTTCTTTGAATGGAATTATTATGTGATTTAATTCAGGTTTTTATTATTGTTATGTTCTTTTGGGTTAAAAATACAAACCATGTTTACTTCTTTACTGCTTCTTTCTTTTTTTTTTGGAGGGGGGGGGCGTTTTGGGGGGGCAAAAATGCGTTTTGCCCCCCCACTTTTTTGATTGGGGGGGCAGCTGCCCCCCTGCCCCCCCCCCCCCACTTCCGGCGCCTATGCCTGTAAGCCCGCCTGTGAGTGTAATTACCCCCGGCATTGCCAGGTACATGTGGGCCCTGTAAGCCCGCCTGTGAGTGTAATTACCCCCGGCATTGCCAGGTACATGTGGGCCCTGTAAGCCCGCCTGTGAGTGTAATTACCCACGGCATTGCCAGGTACATGTGGGCCCTGTAAGCCCGCCTGTGAGTGTAATTACCCCCCTGCATTGCCAGGTACATGTGGGCCCTGAAAGCCCGCCTGTGAGAGTAATTACCCCCCGGCATTGCCAGGTACATGTGGGCCATGTAAGCCCGCCTGTGAGTGTAATTACCCCCGGCATTGCCAGGTACATGTGGGCCCTGTAAGCCCGCCTGTGAGAGTAATTACCCCCGGCATTGCCAGGTACATGTGGGCCCTGAAAGCCCGCCTGTGAGTGTAATTACCCCCTGCATTGCCAGGTACATGTGGGCCCTGTAAGCCCGCCTGTGAGTGTAATTACCCCCTGCATTGCCAGGTACATGTGGGCCCTGTAAGCCCGCCTGTGAGAGTAATTACCCCCGGCATTGCCAGGTACATGTGGGCCCTGTAAGCCCGCCTGTGAGTGTAATTACCCCTGCATTGCCAGGTACATGTGGGCCTGTAAGCCCGCCTGTGAGAGTAATTACCCCCGGCATTGCCAGGTACATGTGGGCCCTGTAAGCCCGCCTGTGAGTGTAATTACCCCCTGCATTGCCAGGTACATGTGGGCCCTGTAAGCCCGCCTGTGAGTGTAATTACCCCCGGCATTGCCAGGTACATGTGGGCCCTGTAAGCCCGCCTGTGAGTGTAATTACCCCGGCATTGCCAGGTACATGTGGGCCCTGTAAGCCCGCCTGTGAGTGTAATTACCCACGGCATTGCCAGGTACATGTGGCCCTGTAAGCCCGCCTGTGAGTGTAATTACCCCCTGCATTGCCAGGTACATGTGGGCCCTGTAAGCCCGCCTGTGAGTGTAATTACCCCTGCATTGCCAGGTACATGTGGGCCCTGAAAGCCCGCCTGTGAGAGTAATTACCCCGGCATTGCCAGGTACATGTGGGCCCTGTAAGCCCGCCTGTGAGTGTAATTACCCCCTGCATTGCCAGGTACATGTGGGCCCTGTAAGCCCGCTGTGAGTGTAATTACCCACGGCATTGCCAGATACACGTGGGTCGAGAGTGACAATGTGGGCAAAACACCTTTTCTTGAGGATGTAAGCAGTAGCACTGAGCAGGGGCGGCGATCCCGGGGGGACGGGGGACACGTCCCCCTTCGATTTTTTAGGGGGGAGCGTCCCCCCTCAAAATTTGAAAAAGTGCAACAACAAAAAATTGTATAGCAAATACTGACTAAAGAGTGCAGCGTTTTAAACAACAAAAGTGCAAAATCTTCTCACTCGGTAGCTACGCTCCCTCGCATAATATCCTTCAAAATGTACAAGTAAATACCGAGAAAATTGATGGGTGAAAAAAAAGTATATTGCTAACGTTTATACTATAGTTTTGCTAAGGAAAATAATTTTGTAATACAACAAAACTTCAAAAACCTGTGATGGGCTAGTCACTTCCGTCACTTTCACCCCTCTCATTCACTATGCTCCCTCGCATTTGCGTACTGATGGGGGCGGGGGGAGGGGGGCTTTAGGGGCAGCTCCCCCCGCCCCCATCAGTACGCAAATGCGAGGGAGCATAGTGAATGAGAGGGGTGAAAGTGACGGAAGTGACTAGCCCATCACAGGTTTTTGAAGTTTTGTTGTATTAAAAAATTATGAAAAAAAATGAAATTCAAACGTGGTTTATTTCTAATTCGATACCAGTGATTTACAAATGTTGAAGAAATGGCATGATATTTCCCCTGACCTTCCGGGGTCCTGGACCCCACCAAGGGTCCTAAGTCGGGCCCCTGGTTGCTCATCTGACCGAAATTAAATGCCCAAAACGCCTGAGCTTCCCGGGGCTCTGCTCCCTGGACCCCACCAAGGGCCCTAAGGCGGCCCCTTGATGCTCATATGATCGTAATTAAATGCCTATAACCCCTGAGTTTCCGGGGCTCTGCCCCTGGACCCCACCCCAATAAGTGACCTGCATGCCAGTGTCACAAATAAGGTATCAAAATATGCTCATCTGACTGTAATTAAATGCCTAAAACCCCTGAGATTCAGGGGGCTCCGCCCCTTGACACCCGCCGGGGCTTTGCCCCTGGACCCATGGGCGTCTCCAAAGGGGGGGGGGGGGGATGTGGGGGTGCGACACCCCCCACCTGTCAGGATATTGTCGGTAAAATTGTTTCACTTTCCTATAAAGAAATCAGAGGTTTAACATTTTCGGGGAAACTAAATTCAAACAAGGATTAAGATTCAACAACGGTACGACAAATCGTCTTCCCTTCTCTATATTTTGATGAAACGCCAAAAATTCCGCGCTTCGCGCGGGAGGGGAAAACTTCACTTAGACGAGTCGAGAACGGTACAACGAATCGTCTTCTTTCTCTAATAATTTAATGAAACGTCAAAACTTTCGCGCTTCGCGCGGGAGGGGGATACGTCATTCAGACAAGGATTAAGAGTCGAGCACGGTTCAACGAATCGTCTACTTTTTCAAATAATTTAATGAAACTTCGAAACTTCCGCGCTTCGCTTGGGAGGGGGAGAACTGAATTCAGATAAGGATTAAGAGTCGAGAACAGTACAACGAATCGTCTGCATTTTCTCATAATCTAATGAAACGTCAAAGCTTCCGCGCTTCGCGCGGGAGGGGGAGAAACTGAATTCAGACAAGGATTAAGAGTCGAGCACGGTTCAACGAATCGTCTTCTTTCTCTAATAATTTAATGAAACGCCAAAACTTCCGCGCGAAGGAGGGGGAGAACTAAATTCAGATAGGGATAAAGAGTCGAGAACAGTACACCGAATCGTCTGCTTTTTCTCATAATTTAATGAAACGTCAAAGCGCGGGAGGGGGATAAACTGAATTCAGACAAGGAATAACAGTCGAGAATGGTACAGCAAATCGTCTTCTTTTTATAATAATTTAATGAAACGTCGAGGCTTTTCGCGCTTCGCGCGTGAGGGGGAAACTTCATTCAGACAGTCGAGAACGGTAGAATAAATCGTCTTCTTTCCTAATAATCTAAGGAAACGTCTAAGCTTCGCGCGGTAGGCCTATCACCACACACCCCTAATGAGCGGGCTTTGCGCGCTCTTTAAGTGAATCGCTTGCTCACTACCACCCCTAGGCCCTCCCTAAAATAAGATCCTAGCTCCGCACCTGCATTAAAATATATAGCTGTGATGCTGACTAAGTTGACGAATTAATTCGTATATTTATGTCGTCGAGGAAAATGACCATTTGCGCATACGCAAGCACTATAGATAGTCCTTAGGAAAAACAATTTAGCCTTCGGCCCCGGGTTTATAGGGTTAAATTTGTAGATATTGGGACATTGTCGGTAATTGGTGGCTAGTTTTGTCGGTAATCATTGGCCTCTATACCCCCAGTGCTTTGCTCTACCTGATCGTAAATACTTTAACCCCCCCCCCCCCCCCCCACTTTGAAAAACGCTCCAGGGCCGGCGTAACATGTAAGAGTGGTGGTGATGCGGATTTTTTTTCTGCTCCCAAAAAACGTTTTTGCCCATTATGCCACTGCTCCCTCGTCCCTCGCATTTCGTCCCCCCCCCCCCGGTCATGAAAATATATCGCCGCCCCTGGCATTGACCAAGGAACGAACCTTTTTTGTGAGAGTCAACAGCCTTCGCTAATATACCACTGTGCTCCATAATATTATTTGGATATCCAGAAGGAGATAAAATAACAATGTCTTGACGTTACTAAGTTTAAGGCTATCATGTTATTTGAATATTTTGATGCTGATAGAAATACATGGTGGTACCATTCTTATGCACCTATAGCGTCGCATGGCAATTATATGGCAGATGAGTTCAGTGGACGGTGGTTAAGCTGGAGTTGCAAAGCATGTCAAGTATAATTGAAACCAACTATAATCTCCTACAGTGCGTATAAAAAGAGTATACCCAACTATAATCTCCTACAGTGCGTATAAAAAGAGTATACCCAACTTCGGTATCTTACGATCAAAAAGTCTACAAACATGACAAATGTTTTGCAGAAAACCTGTTTTTCTTACTTCATTGTAAGACGTTGTGGAAATAATCAACTGTTTTATTTATTGTGTCGCAGGTGGGCTCCCTACTGTCAGTAAAGATAGAGCCCCCCCCCCCCCCACCACACATACTCTCTCTCTCTCTCTCGCTCGCTCCATCTATCTTTCTCCCAATCTCTCTCACGCTTCCTCTCTCTCTCTCTCTCTCTCTCTCTCCATCTATCTATCTATCTTTTTCATATTCTCTCTTGATATCCCTCTCTCTCTCTCTCTTTCGTTTTATTTCTCTGTTTGAGCCCTCCCCCAACGCCACTCACTTTTCCCTGCTGCCTCTTTCCTATTCTAATCAACTTAGTGTATAACTTGATACATGTATTTATATTTTCAAATTTAATTCCCATTATGCTGACAGTATTTGTAAACATTTTGTTGTTAATACCTGTTAGTCTAACATTTTGAAAACTGTTCATTACACAATTCAAATTGGTTGGGTATTCATTCTCGTGCAAATTTCTCTAAGAATCAGCTATCACGAAGTCAGCTAGAGCAATATATCCTGTTATGATATTAATGTTTTATTTATTATAATGTTATGGGATTAATGCTCTATTCATTTAAAGGTGCACAATGCGTGATGGTTACAGTCATAAGTGATTCCACATGAAAAGTTTAACTTCGTACATAGTAGATCATGAATGGAAATCAGACATAATGGTTCATGAGATCTGGATTCACGGATTATTGCCAAGAAGACGAATCATAAAAGAAGGGTTTGTTTACCAACTGGGTGTGGAAAAGGCCAAACATTTCTTTCATTTAACCCAGATTGCTAAATTAAATAGAAAGTCTCTGGTAAATAATGTCTGCAAGTCCATTTATACATTTTCAATTGGTAGTCAGACGAAATATGAAGTGTTTTTTCTCGTACATAAATTCACATTGATTTGGGCTTTGCAAGGTATACTCACAGGGAGGAGATGTGGACAGAGTGTTTTTATTTTGATGATGAAACAAAATCGCTAAGTTGTTATTAGAATTGTGATTTGATCAAATAATAAAAAAGGAATTGTTCTAGTTTTTCTCAGCTAACACATGGTGTTATCGGAATCCTCAATTCGTGCACATTATTGCTTCCCTAAACCTTCACAAAATCTGTCATGAACTTAAAATATTTGAGAAAATGTTCATATGAACTGTACAGTTTGTTAAAGTCTAAATTTTCCGATCTGCTCTCTATACAGTGCCTAAATTAAAAAAAAGTATACCCAACGTTGGTAGATCATGATTTAAGAAATCTATTTCATGGGAAAGGGTTACCTATTTTGGGTCTAGTGATACCCTCTCCATAATTATTCTGACACGAATAACTGAGCACCAAGGTTTCTAAAAAGTTCAATTCGATTCAATTCAAATCATTTATTTCCACATTCCAACATCAATTAAAACAAAGTGTAAAAAAACAGTCAATGGGCAATAAAAACATGATAAAACTATGACATTTCAATCAATCGATTAAGAAGATAAAAAACAAAACCAGTATAGCATTCAATGAAAAACGAGGTGAAGAAAGGGAAAAATTAGACCGTATAATACATAATTTAGTAATGGAAGACTACATAACAAACATAGTGGATAATTGGAAAATGGTTTGTGGCTTATTTGTTAGACCCCCTGTCCACACACAACATTTTCCGTGATTAGCTATACCGTTTCGCGATAATGATACCGTTTCGCGATAGTTTTACGATGAAATTGTGTGTGTGGACGCTCACTAACGATACGTCGTATAACGAAACTAGTCTAACGAAACGCAGGTTTGGGCATCGTTTCGAACTGAAACTCAATAAAGAATCACGCCTAATCACGGAAATGTTGTGTGTGGACAGGGGGAGTGTAACTAGTGTACCTCACTGGGCGGGGCTTAACGTGACCTCGAGCGAAAGGAGACCAGACTGTAGAGTTTCAGGATTACTTTCTTCTGTTTATAGACATCCTTGAATTTATATGATGATTATTTATATGACGTTTCTTGTGTGTGGACACTTTGAAATTTAAACTATGATTCTTTATACGACGTTTCGTTATAGAGTTTCGGGATAAATTGTTTTGTGTGTGGACACGCTGAGAGTGTGTCACCTAAAAAGTGACGTCACAATCTCCTTGGACCAAGTTTGAGCTGATGCTCCGAATTATAGTCGGGCATATCCATATGCTACCTTGGTCTTAGGGGGGGGGGGGGGGTGTTGATGTTCTGTTTGCATTTAAAAAAGAAAGAGAGAAATTGAGGGGAAATGTACAAACGAAAGGTATCATGATCAAATCTCAGGAATTTTAAAGACTTTTAAAGAATTTTAAATCAGATGCTTTTCATGAAAGTGGGACGTTTTGTTTTCGTTCTTACACTTTTATGGAAGGGCATTAAATGATTGACTGGCAGTGTATACTGTGTTTTTTTAATTTTCAAAAAGCTTGTGTGGAATTATGGCAAGAGAATATTAAATTTTAGAATATAGGGTGGCCCAAAAGAAAAAGGTGTACATGTATACCGTCTCATGGCAATCACATGGCAGATAAATTCATGTAAGGAAAAATGCCGTTATGGTGAAGTTGACAGTGGTTAAGTTGGAGTTGCAAAGCATGTCAACTAATCGCAACCAGCTGAACCACAATGCGTATAAAACGAGTATACCCAACTTCGGTATCTTATGATTAGAAAATGTTTAACTTAGGGCGAACGTAACTTTTCGAGACCGTATTCTTCACACAGAAATCTTTGCTTGCCGAGCATACACCGTAAATAGTCAGAGTAAAAAAAATGTCTTTCTAGCACATGCAACTAAACGTTATCAGTAGGAAGAAGTATGACTATTAAAAAACATTTCTTCAAAAATGACGAAAAGTTGGGGTTTTTTTCTTCAAAATTTGATTTACTTTCTGACCTTAATAATTAAAAAACGTTTAGCTCAATTCAATTCTATCTAAATTAACATGATTACAAGCTTGAGTATTTCAATTTTCTGAAATGCAATTCGGTATCGTTAGATTTTGACATTATTTTGTATTGCTTTCTCAAAAGTATCTAAAAAGTAATTACAAGATTATTTAAACACTCCCATTGACCATCTTTACCTGTTTTGCACGAAATAATATATAGAGGATTATGCAAGTTATTTGTGTAATTAACACACGAATGGTGAATGCCAGCATGGCAGTCACGTAGGCCAGATACGTAACAAGCTCCTCTATAATATCTTACTAATATATTAATATTGAAAGCTCAAGAGTTAACCCCAAAGTTAAATTTTGATAAAATGGGTTGGCCATATCGTGGGAGGCTCTTGGCCTATGTGCTCTGTAAACTGAAAGTCGAGGTATACAAAAACGTACTGTTATTTACTTTTGGGTGGAGTACATGTCTTATCCAAATGGATTTTCATTTCAAAAATGCATAATTTTATTTGTTTTCTAGACAATAAATATAATTTTAACAATATAAATTGAGGCCATTTGCCCTTGATAGACCAGAGTGACGTGGTTTAGTCGGAGTAACCCGGTTCATTATCACGTTTGCATGCCAGGTTTGTAAACACAAGTTAAGAGATACCATAAGAAAGAACAATGTCTTTGGGTGGAGTCAAAGTCTAAAGCAAATAGGATTTAAACAATGTACAATTTTTTTACTGTATATAAGAAACGTGCTGAACAGTGAGGAAGCATATAGATATCGAAAAAATGAATCGCTCTTCCAACAAAATCTCTATTATATTCAAGATCTGTGACGCCGTATGGGATACCCATTCAGACACCGTTCAAATACTATTAGACAGTTGACCTCAGCGGCGTACGTCCGCAGGATTTTTTCAAGGGGGGGGGGGGGGTTAACATTTTTAAATCGGGCAGAAAATTTCGCAACAACTCAGCCAGCCGCTGAATAAGCGGGAAGAGGGGGGGGGGGGGGGAGACGGGGGAGGGGGGGGGGGGGGGGTAAAAGGACATATTTTTTTTGGTCCCAAAAATTGAAAATTTGGCCGATCGATATTTTGTTTCGTGAGGGGGGGGGGGGGGGGGGGGTAAGGTCAGCTTTTTTTGTGTCACCCATTACAACATTTTTTTTTTGTGTGTGTGTGTGTAGGGGGGGGGTTTCCTCCAAACCCCCACCCCCACGCCAACCCCCTGCGTACGCGCCTGGTTGACCTATATAGGTGTCATAGTCGAGTGGATACACAAGGAATGTCGATCACAAGGTCCGCGGTCCGAGTCCCGACGCGGCACTAATGTCCATTGGCAAGACATTGATCTACATTTGCCACACTCCACCCAGGTGAAGTAAATGGGAACCTGGTAGGAATTTATTCCTTGAAACGCAGCGCGCGTGACGGCTGCACTGCTAAAGCCAGGTAATTATGTAGCATTATTGTAGAGCGCTTAGAGGCTTCTGATAAAGTAAGTGTTAGGCGCTATACATGATATGATATATCATTAATTGGTCAGCCGCATACAAGGACCACCTCCTTTCTGGCTGCTACCAACATTAGCAATTTCCTTTGTATTATTCATGTTTGTAAATTGATTCTGTGTATTTCTGTGTTTATCTATGGTAGTAATTGTAATTGTGTGAAACTTTGTATACTGCTTTTGTTTTACCCTGTATGTTTTTTATTGCTTGGCAAAATAAATTGAATTGAATTGAATTGAATATAAGCAAATATAATTATTTTCAGGGATAGGGTAGGTGTGGGGTATCGGAGACCCTTAAGCACATTTGCATAATTTACATAAACATTAAAAATGTTACACATACAGAAAGTTTTGTATTCTCTTCAGTAACTTCTTCTCTTTATCTGCTAACAAAATTGTGGTCATGGTGTAACTGATTAATAAGATAACAATGATTAATGACGTCATCACCAAAGGTGTCTCATTACCTTCATGTGTAGTTAATAAGGGACAGTTACAAATCAAGACATTTTAAATACAATTTGAATGAAAATGGGATTGTTATAGTTAGTTCAAACACTTTTTGAAAGAGATACATGCAGCCAATGAACTTACTGTAATTTTGAAACGATTTTAAAACAATGTGGCCCAAAATATTTCTGTAGCCTAGATGTTATTTTACAATGCCATTGATTTCATCAATTTGCTTTCTCTCCTTCTTCTTCTGCCTATTCTTCTTCCACTTCTTTTTCGTCTTCCTCTTCCTCTTCTTTCTTCCCTTATTCACCTTCTCCTACTTATCATTATTATATTATTTTCTTTACTCTTTATTCTATTTTTCTTTTCTTCTCAAATTCACTCTCCTTGTACGTCTCTAGAATCTCATACTGTACTAATCCGTTTTCGCCTCCTATAATACCTTTCAAATTCAGACCTACTATAATAATAATTATAATAATTATAGTGCTTATAAGGCGCCTAACACTTACTTACTTACTTTGTCGGGAGCCTATTCACATACAAGCTATGCTTTTTATTTAGGCTCCCCACATTTTACACTGTTTTTTTTACCTTGCCTGTCTTATCTGTACATTTCGAAATTTCGTACTTATTTTCCGTACATTATACTTCATTTTTTTTTTTTTTTTTTTTTGTTGTTGACATTATACAAGTGCAAAGCATTGATGCAGATTACCTACGTGCATTTTCACTGAGCTAAGACCAAAATAAACTAACTTCATCCAATATCGTAATTTGACATTTTATAATTATAGATGAATCAAGATTTCAACTAACCTCTGTGCCTCCATAAGTGACTATGTATATGTGCGTATATATGGATATATATCTATAAAAAAAGTTTAAGCTCACTTCCTTATTTTGTATTCATTATGTATCATGACTATATTGTTTATGTTATGAATTGTTTTGTATATTATCTTTGTAAACACATTTTATATTATGTATTGTATTATTTTGAACGCAGAAATAAAAGCAAACAAACAAACAAACTTTAAAGAAATCCTCATAATACAGAATGCTCTGGATAGAAGTGGTCCTCAAAAACAATCTTCAGTCATGTTTTTTGTTATCTCTTCAATTGGCCAGTAGATGGCGTTATTACAATTTAGAACTCAAGGTTTCAGTACTTTTACTGTACATGTCAAATAAAGTTTTTAATTTTGACTTCAAGGGCAAACGATTGCCCTACATATATGAAATTCTTCATTTATTGTCCTTTCAAGTTATACAAAAAAGAAAATAAGCACATTTTCAAAAACTTTCATTATACTAATATCGCTGATGATTCCCCTTCTCTTCCTTTTCTAGTCCTCCTCCTTCACGTCTTTCTTCTTCTTCTTCTCTTTCTTATTCGTCTTTTTCTTCTTCTTCTTCGTCTGTTTTTTCTTCTTCTACTTCTATTATGATTATTATCATTACTACTACTACTACTACTACTACTACTACTACTACTACTACTACCACTACTACTACTACTACTACTACTACTACAACTACTACTACTACTACTACTACTACTACTACTACTACTACAACTACTACTACTACTACTACTACTAATACTACTACTACTAATACTACTACTACTACCACCACCACCATTACTACTACTACTACTACTACTACTACTACTACTACTACTACTACTAATACTTCTACTACTACTACTACTACTACTACTACTACTACTACTACTACTACTACTACTACCACCACCACCACCACCACTACTACTACTACTACTACTACTACTTCTACTAGTACTACTATTCATATTATTGTTATTATTATTGTTATTATGATCGTTGTTGTCATCATTGTTATTACTATTGCTATTTTTAAAATAATTATTATCATTATTGTCATAATCAGCATCGTCAGTATATTCATCAATTTCAGTAGTAGTAGTAGTAGTAGTAGTAGTAGTGGTAGTGGTAGTAGTAGTAGTAGTAGTAGTAGTAGTAGTACATTTAGTAATAGGATTAGAGTAGTGGTATCATTCTTATCATTCTAATCATGATAATCTTTTGCAATACATGTGCCCAGGATTTATTACTATGCTACATCCAAGGTGTCTACCAAAACTCAACATTCGTGGCTGAAATAATTATTATCAAGAAACAGAAAATATTTAAAATATTCACTCAATCGTCCGACCTGCCGATACAATATTACAGCTCATGACATAAACAATTTTAAACTCAATTAATACAAAAGTACATTTATTTAGTGCCACACACTGTCAGCGAGTAGAAAATATGAATGAAACTATAAAAAGCAAAAATCTTTGACTTTTAAAATTATCTTTAAATCTAGCATGCAGTTCTTTCATTTGTCTATATTTAGTAGAGTCTATATTTAGTATCACTCAAAAACAAAAGTTTTAAGCACACTGTGTGCTTAAATTTGTGAACAGTCGTGATGATCAGGTATAACTGATAAACATTATGACATTGAGAATCATTATTATGCTGTAAATGAATTATAGAGAGCCGATGTGCTAAGATAAATAAGAATCATAACATCAAAAATAATGAGCTTCAAAGGTGCTACAAAAATTACTTCGATGGCTATGGCCAAGATCAGCATGCAGCAAATTAAAACATGTACCAACATGCATATAAACGTTGAGAAGACTTTTGGCCGTTACCCGTCATAAATCTCAATTGAGATAAAGTAGTGATCATCATTTTACTGTTCATTCAGCCTTCTTCGATCGACATTCTTTCATCGTATTTGGACCTAGTTTTAGTTTTAAGAAAGAACGAAAGATAAGGTGGCAGAGGGAGTTTAAGAGAGGGAGGGAGAATTTTTTTATTTAGAGAGAGGGTAATTGGGATGGAGAATGTGGACAGATACAGAAATAGATTTAAAGAATGCAGACAAAGGATATAAGAAGGAAAAAAAAGTAGTTATGATTATCATGCTAACAATAATAATGTGTTTTTATAAATTCAATAAACATGTTTGAAGTTTGATAATAACATAATTATGCTGATGTAAATATTATGCCATTAACGTTTTGTAAATAGATGTTATACATTTAATTCCATTCATTTCACATTGAGAAAATACACGCGTTTAAATGTAGAGGTATTGTGGTTCGGAAGATAAGTCACCGGACTATGGGCAACAAGGTACGGGGTGCGAATCACTGCCGGGGTAATAATAATGGAGGGCCAGGAGTGTCCAGTCTGACAAACATCAGCGCTATACAAGACCCCACTTATTATTATATTAAGTCCAAATACACAACTGTCCCACAGGCCTACTAGTGAATTCAGTAGTTTGGGTACAACAAAGGATAACAGTACCTAATTCATTTCCGAAATTGAGTCCTCTTTATTTATACATTAAAATGGTCCATCTTCATTTCGAAATTACGAACCCTGACTATTGCAAATAAGAATAAAGAATCGTTGGCTATTTTATCTTCGGAATTGCGCACCTTCGGAATAACCTGACTGCACATTTTGGAATAAGAATGGTAATTGTCATAATACTTATATGCCCCCCTCCACCATGCCATATTTAATATTTACCATGGAAAACGTTGATGCACAATTCGCCAAGAAGGTAGACTGGTAGTGGTGTGATGGCACATACAACAATGAAGAGAGCAAACTTGAACCCAGAGAGGACCCGAAGAATTGGGTAGACCCAGATATCGACGCCATATCCTAACCAAAAAATCCTACACATAAAAATGAAAGCAGAGCAAACATACATTGCTTAGGTTGTTCTATTTTCTATTTCAAGTACTAACTATTAATCTAACTCCAGAAAGAATAACAAATATATTACATTTGATCATAAATCTATTCTATACAAGTTTAACATCTATAGTTCATTGAAGAAGTAGGCCTACTCTAATAAAAGCTTACCGTAGATTATGCTTATCATTATTGGGGATAAGAGGAAATGAACTCTAAAGTACTTTCTCGTTTAGTTAGAGCTGGACATAGCCTACTTGACTTTCATTAGTAATAGTGGAGTGGTTCTAAATATGTATTCCTGAACGTGTTGTATTCTGACTTATACTCTACTGATACTGTATTCAACCATGATTAATATAGTCAAAGTTGCCATGATAACTTATTTTATAAATACATATGGAATTAGCATTTTTACGAAATACTGAAGGCAGAATAAATTCCGTTGACATCAGATTCAATAGTAAATTCATACAAATCTAACCAAAGTACAATAACGATAACAAAAACAATTATACATACCATGACATGTAAAGTGCGGAGATGAATAGAAGACTCGTAATGCCAAGCAATCGGGATGGATATTTGTGTCGTACTAACCACATGTCCATTAATAAGATTGGTAAGACGTTTGTATGCTGATGATGCAAATCATAAGGGAAAACAAGTTGACAGAATCGATACACATGAACTTTTTAGTAGAAAATTCATCTACTTAAACCACTCCTCGATGGATCTACTAGACATAAAAATGAGATGTATATTCAACATGATATATATTTTGCCATTTTCCAAGATGCTTCGAACATGCGATTCTTGTATGAATTGATAAAGTTGTCTAGGCGGTTGACAGCGAATCTCACACTGCTGATATCTATCAAGACTTCTCCAAAGCTTTTCACCTTTATAAACTTTATTATTATCAATAATTATGGCTTTCATGGAAGGGTTTTGGAGTGGTTCAAAGTTACCTGTCTAACAGGATTAAATTTGTCGATATTATATAATTTAAATATAATTTAAACATACAACATATTATTTGTGGTGTACCCCAAGGTTCCCTTTTGGGTCCTCTTTTGTTCATTCTCTACATCAATGACTTTAAAAACTCATCCTATATGCTCTGTTTGCTCTGTACAGATGATACTAGTATTTTCTATACTCATGATAATCCCCAAATTCTTGTCAATACTTTTTATAATGAATTACAATTCGTATCTGATTGAATACCCCCTGGACAACCACCCCCAGGAAAATCACCCCTAGGATAACCACCCTCTAGGACGACTAACCTCTAGGACAACTACCCCCGGACAACTACCTCCAGACAACTTACCCCTAGGACAACTATCCCCCGGACAACTACCCCAGACAACTAACCCCAGACAACTACCCCCTAGGACAACAACCCCCCGACAACTACCCCCAGACATCTACCCCCTACGACATCCATCCTCTAGGACACGTACCCCCCGGCCAACTATCCTTTTCTTCTTCACTATCATATTTTCTTCACTATAGCAGAATTGCTCTGATCGCATTATTCTTTTAAATTATTTATCTAAACATATTTTATTGATCAAGATACTCTCAACACTCTCGTATTGCATAGGCTTCTTTGAAATTCAATGTAATTTCCTTGCGAATCGTTAGTCTTAAGCTCTCCCGTTTTGTAAACTTACTAAAACATGATTAAGCCAGACTGGAAAGATCTCATCCAACTCCTTTGGATAGACCAACTCTCTGTCGATGGACCATAGTATCCAAAACATGCCAACCACCATCTACAAATAAATGAGGAAAGTATTGGGGCCAGTCACCACGAAATGAGTCCAGTGTCGCATTAGGCTCAATCGTAGTAATAGCGATGTATAGTGTGTATGTACTGAAAATTGACCCACCTACCACATTTAAGATTTTTCCAAAAATCGACTTATTAATGTCTTGTAGTTTATGTCCCCAGAGCTTAGGTCACGAAAATATCTCCTTCTAACATTTTTTGGCAAATAATATAGGCTATGTAATCTGAAATTATCACGAAAATGATGCATTTTTAAAGAATAAAGCACGATTTTGTTTATAAAGTCCAATTAGGTTTTTGTTCATATTTCTGGATATAATTTATCAATTTTAATGTGTGACCCCTTAATTTAAAGCTTACTTAATGTAGATTCATATAATACTTAAAAACAAGAATAAAATTTTTGACCAACTGGACTCATTTCGTGGTGACAGGCCCCATATTTGAAAGTAAAAATTGTTTAATATTCGTTGACGACATAAATGTATGAAATAATAAGGACGATGATAATGAAGAAGATGATGATAAATATTGTAACAATAATAATATTAACAAAAATAGGTGAGTGTATTTCGAAGCCAAAAACAATATAGGGGAAGGCTTCAGGGAACTATTGTTGTTTATATACCTCCCTTTAGAAATCTAGCCATCTGATTGGTCGAAATTGGAGTCTGGATTTTCGCCATTCCCGTAAAGAAACGAACAATGCCTGTACCGGTTAATAGTTCATGAGTGAGATTCCCGCAAGATTCCGGGTACCGGGAAAATAATAACATTTTGCTGCAATTCCCATTGGTTTACGTGTTAAAACTTAGTTTGTGCGAGCGCAGATACTATACAGTGCTTTTTTTTCTGCGATTCCCAAATGATTGTAAGATTCAGACGTCTTTCCAGCACAGATTAAGCAGGCGCGGATCCACATCGGGCCCGTCCCCCCCCCCCCCCCCCACCCCTTGCTTATTCACCGGTTGGCTAATTCGCTGTTAAATATTTTCTCACGTATTGGGCCCAAACAAAAAGTTTTTTTTTTTTTCTTAATTTTCTTAATTTTGTTTTACTTTCTCTTTCTTTTCTTTTAAATGACACAAGTGTTAAAGGGCCTATCTCACTGAGCGGCGAATGCTTGCGAACGTAGCGAACTTAGATTCGCCAACTTTTCTGACGAATGTTTGCGAAAATCAGCGACTTTTAGTGACGTTTAGCGACAATTAGCAACATTTGAGCGAATATATCCGAAAGTGTTTGCGAAAGGCAGTTGACGACTATGAGCGACTGCAAGCAAATGTTAGCGACAGTTTTTGCGAAGATTAGCAACTATTTGCCAATCCTTTGCCACTATTTGCGAACGTTTGAGACCTTTTGCTAACTCCTTGTACCCGATGGGTCGATTTTATACAGGAACCATATGGTGACGTTGTCGCTAGCATTGGTGAAACATAGAGAACTGGCGATAACAAAGAGCGACACCGTCTTACAACCGTTTGCAAAGGCTTACGACTGTTTTGCAAACGCTTGCAACTGTTTTGCAAACGCTTACAACTGTTTGCAAACGTTTGCGGAAAAATAAATTCGCAAAGAAATTTTGAACATGTTCAAAATTTCTTTGCGAATTTATTTTTCCGCAAACGTTTGCAAACAGTTGTAAGCGTTTGCAAAACAGTTGCAAGCGTTTGCAAAACAGTCGTAAGCCTTTGCAAACGGTTGTAAGACGGGGTCGCTGAAGTTCTTTTTGTTTCGCCAATGCTATAGCGACCACGTGATCACATGGTTCCTATATAAAATCGACCCATTGAGATAAATTTGCCATATAGATCGTCATGCCGAAGAAACAAGGTACTAAAATGAGAGTTAAGACCCTCCTCGACTGCGGCCACAAGAAATCTGAATGCTGGGGAAGGTTGCTCACCAATTTTATAGGATTGGGTCCATAGATTCGCCTTGTACTTTACCAGGAGTTGGCAAAAGGTCCCAAACATTCACAAATAGTGGCAAAGGATTCGCAAATAGTTGCTAATCTTCGCAAAAACTGTCGCTAACATTTGCTTACAGTCGCTAATAGTCGCCAACTGCCTTTCGCATCACTTTCGCAAACATTCGCTCAAATGTTGCTAATTGTCGCTAAACATCGCTAAAAGTCGCTAAATATCGCTAATGGCAGAGGCGAACCCTGATTTTTGCCAACATTCGTCAGAAAAGTTGGCGAATCCCAAATTCGCTACGTTCGCAAGCATTCGCCGCTCAATGAGATAGGCCCTTAAAAGGGCCTATCTCACTGAGCGGCGAATGCTTGCGAACGTAGCGAATTTGGGGTTTCGCCAGAATTTGTAAAATGTTGTAAAAGGTTGCAAGAAAGATCGCAAACAGTTTTTCTTGTCGCAAAGAAATTTTGAACATGTTCAAAATTTCTTTGCGAATTTATTTTTCCGCAAACAGTTGCAGGCGTTTGCAAAACAGTCGTTAGCGTTTGCAAAACAGTCGTAAGCCTTTGCAAACGGTTGTTAAACGGTTTTGCTCTTTGTTTTCGTCAGTTCTCTGTGTTTCGCCAAAGCTAGCGACCACGTTACCATATGGTTCCTTTATAAAATCGACCCATTGAGTACCAGTAGTTAGCAAAAGGTCTCAAACGTTCACAAATAGTGGCAAAGGATTGGCAAATAGTTGCTAATCTTCGCAAAAGTTGTCGCTAACATTTGTTTACAGTCGCTAATAGTCGCCAACTGCCTTTCGCAAACACTTTCGGAGACATTCGCTCAAGTGTTGCTAATTGTCGCTAAACGTCACTTAATGTCGCTGATTTTCGCCAACATTCGTCAGAAAAGTTGGCGAATCCAAATTCGCAACGTTCGCAAGCATTCGCTGCTCAGTGAGATAGGCCCTTAAAGGGCCTATCTCACTGAGCGGCGAATGCTTGCGAACGTAGCGAATTTGGGGTTTCGCCAGAGTTTGTAAAATGTTGTAAACGGTTGCAAGAAAGATCGCAAACAGTTTTCTTTGTTGTAAACAGTTTTTCTTGTCGCAAAGAAATTTTGAACATGTTCAAAATTTCTTTGCGAATTTATTTTTCCGCAAACAGTTGCAGGCGTTTGCAAAACAGTCGTTAGCGTTTGCAAAACAGTCGTAAGCCTTTGCAAACGGTTGTTAAACGGTTTTGCTCTTTGTTTTCGTCAGTTCTCTGTGTTTCGCCAAAGCTAGCGACCACGTTACCATATGGTTCCTTTATAAAATCGACCCATTGAGTACCAGTAGTTAGCAAAAGGTCTCAAACGTTCACAAATAGTGGCAAAGGATTGGCAAATAGTTGCTAATCTTCGCAAAAGTTGTCGCTAACATTTGTTTACAGTCGCTAATAGTCGCCAACTGCCTTTCGCAAACACTTTCGGAGACATTCGCTCAGATGTTGCTAATTGTCGCTGAACGTCACTTAATGTCGCTGATTTTCGCCAACATTCGTCAGAAAAGTTGGCGAATCCAAATTCGCAACGTTCGCAAGCATTCGCTGCTCAGTGAGATAGGCCCTTTAGCGCTACACATTGCTGTACCTTCTAACAAATGTTTAGTACGTAGAAGGACTCACGTTGTGCGGAGCTACAGTCACCCCCCCCCCCCTTGCCAATTTCTCGCGTCATATGTGAACAAGCCTAAAGAGGGGAAAAGACCGAGATGGGATCATAGGGTGTTCTTACCAGTCCAATGGGAAATGCAACAGAAGAGAGAACCCAGTCCCTCAGTGAATGCATCATTTTGGATTTCACTCCAATAATCTCAGTCACATCGGCAACACAACAAGAGAAGAAGTAGAAAATCTGGAAGAACTGTAGATCACAAAATAATCATCAATTATGAAATTATTTCTTCGGTTATCGTATCATTTGAGGTTACTTTTTTGTTCTTTATCTTTTTGGCAGTGTAGTGCACTGAGAAATCGTTAAATGACGCTTTTACTTACAATATATTATTTATTTATACAATTCAAAACATAGATCATATCGAGGTCATAGCTATCATCATGCTGCAAATCGGTGTCCTCTTATGCCTCGATCAGTCACAATTGCGTATTTGGCTTGCGTATTGCTGCATATTTATGGCAAGCTATTTTAACACTTATTCCTATCTTGATCTCAAGATATATTTTCTGTTGTAAAGCAATGGTAATTCTTGATATCAACAAATAAGGAATAAATGTTAATACGGCTTGCCATAAATACCCAACAATACGCAAGCCAAATACGCAAATGTGTGAATGAGGCATAAGCCTGGTGTGTGCCGCATGCCAGTAGGGCGGAAGCGTTGTATGTACATACCTGATTATATGCAAAAACGTGTTGTCTACACAATTACAATGCGCAAAAAGCTAAAGATTCACATTCTTACCCAGCACCACATCGTGAGAAACTTGGTATCACCTCCATATCGATAGCTCTGTGGTCGAAAATCTGACTTATTGGCCGGATAATAAACATACAATAGTAATAATAAGAGGAACAATAGTAGGTCAAAACCAAAGCATGGTAAATTTTATCACTCGAAGGAAGACCCATTTTGCATGTGTTGTACGAATTACGGTATTACAGGAAATAACGTGGCAAAGGCCAATGAGGAGATATTATGTGTAAACATAAGCAGCCGACTGGCTTCTTATATAGTCTGGTTGCAAGTCTTAACGTCTTCTTCTTCTTCTTCAACATCTTCTTCTTCTTCTTCTTCATCATTATCTTCTTTTTCTTCTTCTTCTCCATCATCATCATCTTCTTCTTCTTCTTCTTCTCTTCCTCCTCCTTTTTTTCTTCTTCGTATTAGTAATTTCTTGTTATCCATGAACGACATAATATTGACTAAATTTTAAAATGTTCATGTTTAAACAAATGTTGCAGGTAAACTACACCTTTGCACTTTTTATGTTATTAATTACTATAATTACTACTATCGTTTTGTATGTTGATCTATTAATAATTAAGATCAGACATTACAATTTTGTCAGAGAATATTGTCCTTAAGAAGGGCAAACGTGTGCTTAGCCTTGTAGCTCAAAGCTGAATAGCAAATATGTCGACCATATACAAGTATTATCTTACGATTAGAAAAGGCACTTTGATCAGCAAACAGCTGATATACTTAACAAATAACTCAAATTGTAGCTAGGTGTACTGTATGGTATTGTACATCACCTCTTAATTAATCGCTGAATAAGCCTTTTCGTAAATACTATCTGCGCATGGGCAGATAAAGGTCATTTCTGATAAAATTGTAAAACCCACCGACAGGAATACGTGCTCATGTCATGTAATCATTATTCATGTGTGCACCTGCGGTACATTCTTATGAAACAAGAGGGCAAACAAAAGCTTTTCATGAAGCACATACATGACTTGGCATTGATTATTCTAAAATACCCAAAGTGGGACTTCTCCATGAGTAAAACATCTGTGGATATTTGGGGTCATTTGACCCATGTGCTAATTACGATTTAGTGGTAAACTCTGTTACGCATAAGTACTTTGTTTGTCTAATCGCTGCAAGTAGAACAGCAACATGGCACCTAGAACATAGCATTGCGTGCTTATAGAAATATGTCTTACCATTATTATTAATCGCAAATTTTCGAAACACGGTTTCTCATTGACCTATCTTTGGTATAAACACATACCACCTGTTGCTGCCGCATATTAAATGGTAAAAACGACTTGAAACTCATTAGTAAGGGGGCACATTCGTTTTTTTTTGTTTTTTTTTAAAGACTCTATCCGATGGAAATACAACTTTATATCAATGGAAAGCTGAATCAACGTAATAATAATAATAATAATAATATTTAGCTTTTATATAGCGCTTAATACAAATGTCTCTAAGCGCTTTACAAATATAAAGGAATAACAAATATTTTCCCTTTCAGTATTGTACTAAAGCAGATTGAAACTTCATTTTCCGCACCCCTCCAAATTATTGTTCAACTGTGGTAAAATTTCATGCAATTACGGTGACGGCGTAACATGTGGACCCGATATAGCTGACGCGATAAGCCGTGTTAAATTATTGCAGTCATACGATGATGTCATCAAATCAATAACTAGTTTTAAGGTCGACAACTTTTGATTTTCAATGCTGTGGATTTCGAGTTTTCAGAGAGCTGTTACTCCTCCAGCAGACACTGGAATAGCATACAATTTATATTATAGTAATCTATGGTTTATATTAAAGCTTCTGTTGGTATATAATTCATCTATTTCCTTGTTCACTTCCGTCAGGGTCTTTAACAGTGAAGAAACATTTCATACAATCTGCGTGATTGGATTGAACAGAATATAGTTATGTTCGATTTGTTGGTTTTAGGTCCTTCTAAACCAACTTATAATTGTGGTTCCTTCTTTGACTTATCTGACCACGTATGAATAAGAAAAAGCAAATTATTTCCATATTTCAGATTGTGTGAGGCTCAAGGGCAATTCCGCTGTTACGGAACGACCCAATACGGTACATGTCTTTTGTGTAAGTGTGTGTTTCTTCGTTTGTTTGTTTGTTTGTTTGTTTTATTTTCCTTGGTTAAATCGCGGAGGGGCAATGTTACGGAATGACATAAAGAATATCCTTGAAAGTCGTTTAATTACGTATTGTTTGATCTTTTTTTTAAATAAAAGATTAAACAAAAAATTGGGCTTTCCCATCTATTTATTTAATTCTAGATAGCTATTGTAGTAGAAATGCGCTATTATAAGAATTTTTCTTCATACTTAACTCATCATTATTAAAAATATGACGAGAAAAGGGCTCATGTGTAAGTCCCACACATGAATACAACATGTATTTTGGGGTGTGCGTGTATGTTTGTGTGTATTATTAATGTGCGCATTGCATGTTCTTTTCAAGTAGAGTGAATCAATTTCAGTGGGGATTGTGATGGTTCCATGGAGTCAAAATAGAACACATATTTTTATTTACAAGGTAAGCGCTCCCAATTGATGAAGACTCTTTCTTTCACAATGTTATAGCATGACGAGAACTCGACCCACTTTCCCCTTAATTTGTGAATCAAATTTTAATAAAGTGTTATCAAATCTAAATTAAATTTAGAATTGATTTTATTCATCCCTTTCATAAAAAATATGCAAATTCAAAGACTAAATACAATAAAAGGTTTCTTACAAACATAGATAAGCCATTAAAATGGAAAATACACTAAAGGAAATGACAAAGTGGTTGGATCATCAAAAAAAGTAATAGGAACACTACACAAGACGCAAAATCTAACACACACAAACAAAAATCTTTACTTGTCTGAGTTATGAAACAGAACTAATTTGTATAAGTAACATTAATTCATCACCGTTTCATATTCAGAGGAATGTTAGAATTGAATTTTTGTTTGTTTAAGGGGGCTGTATGCCCGAGCATATTATCAACAAATGCAATTTTGTGGGTTCGTGCCCTGAAAGTCCCTCTGCACTAGTTTGACCAGAAGGGAATAGAGGGATTAGCGTGGTCACTGACAGGGGGTTATCTCATCAACTCAGCTCTCAATTAACATAAGAAACAGAGGATCATGGGGGACCAACGGGCACCGCTTATGCATTTTATTCTTTATAGAGGGAGCAAGTACGTAGCTACAAGTAGTACAGTGGGGCTTTAATGTCTTATGATAGTGGCGTAGCTAACGGGGGAGTACACGGGGAGAACGTACCACCCCCCCCCCCCCCCACTCCCCCATCGAATAGCAACCAACACAAATCAGAGCAAGGGGAGAGATGAAGGAAAAGGGAAAAGAACGTGAGATAATATAAGAAATAGATTGCTCGAATATGTTCTTTAAAATTAGAGTTTCATGTGAATCAGGAACGTTAGATTAGTCAGGTGGCTTAGTGAAATTATCGTTACCGGCCGGATACAAGCGCCATTTTTGGTACAGGGCTTCCTTATGACCTACTGAACGATATTAGGGTAGGAGCCCCCGGCAAAAATCTCAAATAGTGGTGTGGTGGGCGGGGGCGTCCTCCCGGAGCCCCCAAATAAGAAATAAGGTGAAATAACATTGATTTGTTGTTGTACAAATGCAATTTTTGGTACAGAGCTTCCTTAGGACTAGCTGAACAATATTAGAATAGAAGCCCCCTGCAAAAATGTAATATAAGGGCGTGGTGGACAGGGCGTCGTTCCAGAGCCCCCAAATAAGAAATAAGGTAAAATAACTTTGATTTGTTGCTGTGCGAACGCATTTTTTGGGTACAGGGCTTCCTTGGGACATTCTTAAAGTTGTTATGGTAGGAGCCCCCAACAAAATAGTTATAAAGGTGCCATTTGGGGGCTGGGGCGTTGTCCCACAGCCCCCAAATAAGAAAAAAGATTTAAAAAAAAACATTGATTTGTTGTTGTAAAAATGCATTTTTTGGTAAGGGGCTTCCTTATGACCTTTTGAACGATGTGAGGTTCAGAGCCCCCCCCCCCCCCCCGTCATTATAATCATATATGTGTGAATGGGGGCGGGGCGTCGAGCCAGAGCCCCCATGTTAAATATAATGTAAGATCGCATTGGTTTGTGGTTTGTGGTTATACGACCGTCTGTTTTTGGTTAAGGGCTCTCTTAGGATAGGACCTACTGAACGATAAGGAAGGAGCCCCCCCCCCCCCAAAAAAAAAAAAAAAATACTTAAGGGTGAAAGGGGCGGGGGCGTTGTTTCGGAGCCCCCATATCATATACAGTGCATAATCACATTACAAAAAAAATTAGGGTTACCTGAATACTGAATACTACTGAAAAGAAATTCATTAAAAATAACATTTATTTGGTGTTGTACACATGCCATATTTGGTACAGGGCTTCTTAGGACTTGTTGAACGATATTAGGGTTGGAGCCCCCAACAATACATTCATATATGTGTAATTTGGGGGCGGGGCGTCGTACTGGAGGCTTCTTATTGTCTCATTGATAGAGTTTGATGGACTCGACTTGTCTTACAAGACAATTGGTCAGCCTTTCAAAAGCCTGGAAAGGCTCAGAGTCAACGGTTATCTTCTAAAAGGAGTGCTTGGCTAGATATTAAGCAAAATGTCTCTGTGGCATCATCGTACACTTTTCAAGCCTGACAGACTGCCTTCGTTCCCGTGCCATAAAAATTATGATGTGTCGCGACCCGAATATGAGTGTAACACAGCCAGTGCTTGTGACTTTGGCTCTCCTAAACTCCCACAGATGGCATTGATGTGGAAGTATAGGTGTATCTGTATTTCTTCCCCATACCTTATGCCACCCAGATGTCAGTTAATGATTGAGTCTTGAGGAGATCATATAATCCGCAGACAAGGATGACTACAACATCAAGACACTTTCCAATGGATGCCAGTTCCTCTCTTTCCCCGGGTAGACTCTGATTTTCAAACTGTCTGGAATGTAAGCGTCCCACATAAGATCTGATCTCTTGGTAGTATGCCGTTGCTTCACCAGGTATGGAATGAAGACTTCGTTGGCGTACCCATCAAAGTACTGATGCCGATAACAGGCAGACAGTGGACGATGACAGCTCCATCGAAGACTTTACAGCAATATGCTGATGGTGGCTCTGGTTGGTCAGGCTTCTCAAGGCATTGCAGAAGGTCGGACTATACCTGGTAGATAAAGATCAGTACCGAAGTCTAAGAGAGAAGAGCGATGTAGAGGTGACCAAATAGTGCTATATTGATATGAAGCACTTTGATATTCTTGTCTTTCTTCTGAACTATCTTGCAGTCTGAAGTAAGCTAGTGAATTTCTCTTGATTGGATCGTGGATTGAGTGGGTGCGCTCATCAAGCACAGTCTTGAAAATTCTTGGCACTGTTTCCTTTAGTCTACTCCAGAGTGTGGACTGTGGTAGCAACGGCTCTGTCTGTGCACTTGCAACTGTCAAGCGTTATCAGATCATTAAACTCATCCGAAAATGGACTATCCGTTTGCCTGATGCTTGTAGAAAGGGCATTGATTGTTTCTTCTGTGATGAGAAACCTTGCTCATGGTGCTGTAAGTTCTTAGGATTCTCATTATCATCTTCCGTGAAGTAATCTTCCTCAAACTCCTTCAGCATTCTAGCCATTTCTGGTCCGGAGAGCATCCATCGTCTAAGAGCAGCAGGGTTTTCCAGGAGTCCAATAACGCCACCTGCACCGTTCACAATCTTGTTCTCTTGCTCATAGGCCTGGTCAAAAGGGATTGAAAAAAAGCTTGTTTGGTGTTTTGGAAAGAACCCATTGTGAGTGTTGATCAAACTCTTTCTTGATAGTGGCTGGTAAAGACTTCATATCTCGTGGGTGGACAGGGGTCCACCTGGAATAGTGCACATGGTCCAAGGCGAAGGACCTTCTCCTACAGTGGGGAGTTTTTCTCTCTGTGAGCTCTGATGAAGATGAGTACGAGGGCTTCATATTTCATGATCTGGTCCGAGAACATGAAAGTAGTGCTCTTCTTCGGCATGTCATCTCTCCACTCCTTGGCTGATCGTTCATCCTTGGGGCCTGCACTTGGCATGATAAACTCTTGCTGCAAATTGTTTAATTACAGGCGAGGGGTCATGGGGGTTTATGCCTTTGATTGGTTGGACACTAAATGGTGCAAAGAATGTGTAAGGAGGATGGCTTTTATAACTGTATAAACCAACCCTTCTGCATGCATCATGAATTATTTCTTCTTTCCTTAAATCCATATAAAAAAGAAATGGTAGTGATTTAGTATCACACTCCAATATTTAAAATGAAAAAATACAGTGGCAATGCCATGTAGATCAGTTTGCGAGGCTACACCTCCACTAAGCTTAATTTACTGTATGGCCGTGTTTTGTCGTTACTTTGGATATTTACTGGCAATTCGCAACATTCTCCCCAGAGTAAGCAAAGTATTCAGGTTAAAAAAAAATCAACGTGATTATGTGGGGCCTCTGGTACAACGCCCCTGCTCCCTTCACACTTATGTTAATGTTTTTCCAGGGGCTCCTTTCTTAATATCGTTCAGTAGGTCCTAAAAGAGCGCTGTACCAAAAACAGGCAGTCGTATAACCACAAACCTATGTGATCTTACATTATATATAGCATGGGGGCTCTGGCTCGACGCCCCGCCCCCATTCACACATATATATGAATATAATGCCGGGAGCTCATACCTCACATCGTTCAGAAGGTCATAAGGAAGACCTGTACCAAGAATTGCATTTTTACTACAACAAATCAATGTTATTTTACTTTATTTCTTATTGGGGGGCTCTGGGACAACGCCCCGCCCCCAAATTGCACCTTTATAAATATTTTGTTGGGAGCTCCAACCCTCACAATGTTCAAAAGGTCCTAAAAAAGCCTTGTACCAAAAATTGCATTCGTACAACGACAAATCAATGTTAGTTTACCTTATTTCTTATTTGGGGGCTCTGGAACGACGCCCCGGCCCACAACACCCTTACATGAAGTTTTTGCACAGGGCTTCTATCCTAATATTGTTCAGTAAGCCCTAAGGAAGCCCTGTACCAAAAAATTCATTTTTACAACAACAAATCAATGTTATTTTACCTTATTTCTTATTTGGGGGCTCCAGGATGACGCCCCCGCCCACCACACCCCTATTTGAACTTTTTACCGGGGGCTCCTACCCTAAAATCGTTCAGTAGGTCATAAGGAAGCCCTGTACCAAAAATGGTGCTTGTATCCGGCCAGTAACGATAATCGATATATTTGACGCTAAGCCACCTGACTAGATGGAGTGATCCCCAAATTATTCGCGGAATACGCCATCTTCGGCTTGCAGCAGGTAGGGGATGGGAGAGATCGAGATCGCGAAAATAAAACTATAACAGCCAGTTCTTAGCCTAGGGGAGATCGCGTTGGTGGAGATTTGAAGTTTAACTGAACCTTAATCTTCTATAGCTATTAACATTCTTATTTACGAATTACCTATCGCTTTGTGGTATCTTATCTGTATTAATAAAGGTATATTTTCTCTGAATTGTGTATCGTGATCAATATGTATTGTACTTTAAAAGATGTTAACATTTTATAGAATAGATTTATGATGAAATTGAATATATTTGTAATTCTTTCTGGAGTTACTTTTAGTACTTGAAATATAAAATGGAACAACTTAAGCAATCTATACAGTAGGCTTGCGGATGCACCATGTGAGAGAGAGAGAGAGGATTGAGGAGCTTTTCTTCTTCTTCTTCTCCCTCTATTTCTCAATCATCTTCTTAATAATCATAATAATACATGAAATTTATATAGCGCCATTATCCATTCTTATTCAATTCTCAAGGCACTTTCTTCATATGATCTTATTATTATCATAATTAGGTGATACGTACGTAGACGTATCACCTTTTGATTTCGTCAAGATTTTCTTTATTATTATTATTTTTATTTTTATTATTCTTCCTCGAATTTGTTCGCAGTATATCTCAAGACTGAATAAAGTTATTGTCATGAATCTTTCAATGATAATAGATCTTAATATAAGGGCCCAAAGTCATCGTGACGTCATCCAGGCGCCATTTTGTGAAAATCAACTTATGATCATATCTTCATAACGGAAAGTAATTTTTCATTTATATTTAACATGATTAAGATCAATATCCGTCTGGTCAATTTCAGGTCAATTAGGGTGCGTTTAATCGACACTTTTTCACCCTAGAATCACGGTTTCTAAAGACGTTTAGTTTAAAACGCAATGCGTTCAAGCGATTTTTTCGTCGGTCGTAAAAATAAACGTGTTTGAAAACACAAACATGAAACGCTGAAAAAGATGCGTTTTGTATCATGATTCAAAAGAATCACGGTCGCTAAAATTCGATTGAACGGACGGAGTTCTCAATCATGATTGTATGACGAAGCCTCTTCCGGTTTGGGAAAAACCGCGCGCCCGCTTTGCATGCAATTTGCGTTCACTATACCATCGTGGCCTGTTCCGTTATGTTATTCATTGTTTTTCCTTCTATCATTTTCTCTTTCTGTCTTTCCTTATGTTATTCTTTGTTTCTTCCTTCTATTCTTATGTTATTCTTTGTTTTTTTTCCTTCTATCACCTTTTCTTATGTTATTCTTTGTTTTTATCATTCTATCATTTGCTCTTTCTGTCTTTCCTTATGTTATTCTTTGTTTCTTCCTTCTATACTTATGTTATTCTTTGTTTTTTCCTTCTATCACCTTTTCTTATGTAATTCTTTGTTTTTATCATTCTATCATTTGCTCTTTCTGTCTTTCCTTATGTTATTCTTTGTTTCTTCCTTCTATACTTATGTTATTCTTTGTTTTTTCTTTCTATCACCTTTTCTTAATAAGTAATATGTAATTCTTTGTTTTTATCATTCTATCATTTTCTCTTTCTGTCTTTCCTTATGTTATTCTTTGTTTTTTCCTTCTATTCTTATGTTATTCTTTGTTTTTTTTCCTTCTATCACCTTTTCTTATGTTATTCTTTGTTTTTATCATTCTATCATTTGCTCTTTCTGTCTTTCCTTATGTTATTCTTTGTTTCTTCCTTCTATACTTATGTTATTCTTTGTTTTTTCCTTCTATCACCTTTTCTTATGTAATTCTTTGTTTTTATCATTCTATCATTTGCTCTTTCTGTCTTTCCTTATGTTATTCTTTGTTTCTTCCTTCTATACTTATGTTATTCTTTGTTTTTTCCTTCTATCACCTTTTCTTAATAAGTAATATGTAATTCTTTGTTTTTATCATTCTATCATTTTCTCTTTCTGTCTTTCCTTATGTTATTCTTTGTTTTTTCCTTCTATTCTTATGTTATTCTTTGTTTTTTTTCCTTCTATCACCTTTTCTTATGTTATTCTTTGTTTTTATCATTCTATCATTTGTTCTTTCTGTCTTTCCTTATGTTATTCTTTGTTTCTTCCTTCTATACTTATGTTATTCTTTGTTTTTTCCTTCTATCACCTTTTCTTATGTAATTCTTTGTTTTAAGCATTCTATCAATTTCTCTTTCTGTCTTTCCTTATGTTATTCTTTGTTTCTTCCTTCTATCATCTTCTCTTATGTTATTCTTTGTTTTTATAATTCTATCACTTTCTCTTATGTTATTCTTTGTTTTAATCATTCTGTTACTTTCTCTTTCTATCTTTCCTTATGTTATTCTTTGATTCTTCCTTCTTTCACCTTCTCTTATGTTATTCTTTGTTTTAATCATTCTATCACTTTCTCTTTCTGTTCTTCCTTATGTCATTCTTTGTTCCTTCCTTTTTCACATTCTCTTTCTGTCTTTCCTTATGTTATTCTTTGTTTCTTCCTTCTATTTTTATGTTATTCTTTGTTTTTTCCTTCTATTACCTTCTCTTTTGTTATTCTTTGTTTTTTCTTTCTATCACCTTTTATGTAATTCTTTGTTTTAAGCATATTCTATCACTCTCTCTTTCTGTCTTTCTGTCTTTCCTTATGTTATTCTTCGATTCTTCCTTCTTTCACCTTCTCTTATGTTATTCTTTGTTTTAATTATTCTATCGACTTTATCTTTCTGTCTTTCCTTATGTTATTCTTTGTTTCTTCCTTCTATCACCTTCTCATTCTTTGTCTTATTATTGCGATCTATGCTCAAAACAGCAGTCGATAGTCGGCCGTAAACAATTCCAGAAAACGCGCGCCGAAGTTCCTGGGCCATACTGCGCAGTGTGATGCGCAGTGGTTTGGCTCGCAATGAGCTAGAATCAGCGTTGATGAAAAATCGCTTGAACGCAAACCGCAGTGACCTTGCTTTTTGTAACGGCGTTTTGAATTGTGATTCATGTTTGTGATTCTAGCTTCGAAAATTCGATTGAACGCACCCTAAGAGTGCGCAAACGCGCGCGTACGCGTTCGTGCGCGCACTAACGCGCGTGCAAAAATTTAAAATGCTCCAAATCATCATAATTTTTTTTTGCATACGTTTCAGGCCATATGGCGTATTTGACTAAAAAATCACGCACAGGGCATGCGCGCGCGTTTTTTGCGCGTAATGGCATTTTGCAACATAGAATCGCCGAATTTTCTCTGTCATCATATTTGGCACATTTTTCCAAGCATTTCGATAACTTGTTCATCTTTTAATAACGCAATGTGCGTCCGTCAAAGTTGACAGCACGCGCGGATCTGCGTTGTCTTTATCCACAATACTTGGGCAAAAACATGCCTAAACAAATTTAATGGTAACTCTTCAGAATGATTGGAACTCCCAATATTTTTTCATATTTAGAAAGATAATGAGTTGGAGATATGATTTCATGTCTCATTTGGCCATTAAGTATATTTTGACATTATCATATTGACCTTGGAACTCAAAATACGAATTTGAATATTATGGCGTCAGCATATTTACGGAAAATGATTGTATCTCTGCAAATATTGATCAATTTTCTTCTAAACTTTGATATGTTGTAGCTGAGACAATTCTTCACAAGATTATTACCAATATTTATTCATTTGATGACGTCATTATGGTATTTCGATTAAAGGCGACATATGTCAGATTTTTCATCAATATGCGTGTTATGCCTATGGGAGGTGATTGATACTACATTCCAGTCTAGCCTTGTTCATTATGTTGGGTATGTAGTGCGTCGAAATATTAGTTCAATGATTGGTAGGCTCTGAAATCAGGCGAAAATTTGAGCTTGTTTAGTAAATTAATAGTTTAATCATATAACAATTCTCTATCGAATACCTGAAGGGGGCGCTGTACCACTTTTAATCATGGTCATCGTCATTTAAAACCAAACAATCATCATCATCAATATCGTCATTATCGTATTGATGAATATTATCATTAGATCATCATCGGCACACTTTCACATATGGCTCCGGTTAGTCTCATTTCACAACGCCCCCTATCGTCAGAGCATGATCAGAGTCAGCAGCCTAACATGTTAGCCTATGGACGTTTTTTTTTAAAATCGTTAAAAATTCATTTTTTGTTTAAACGAAAAGCACATCCACCCCGACGTACGTTATCACTAGCTCTTTCATTGGAGCCCTCATGTCTCATTGACTTTTGAAAGTTCACCCACCGTAATTTTTCAAAATAGGTTGCAAGCTCGTCATTGCCTATAATACACATGTGAAAGAAGTCTAACTTTGGACTCAGTTTACCAAGCGATTTGAAGATTATAAGTCGAGCACACGAAACATAAAAAGCATGAATTATCATAGATCACTTCTGCCTATTTCATTATGTCCATTTCATCCAACCCCCCACCGTAATTTTTCCATTTAGTAAAAGCAAACATTTTGCCGAGTTTAGCAAAAACATGAATATTCATGAACGGTCAGACAATACAGCCTTTATAGTACGTAACGTATAGTGAATGGAATGGGCGATGATCCGTTCAGGAGGTAGAGGTCAGTGGTTTGTGCTGGCAATGTTCACGCGAGCGAAAATGAGACAATCGGAGCAATATTTGATACAAAAATAGCTTACGTATCACCTAATTCGTCAAAGTGACGAATTAAAGTCTAGTTGTCATTATCATTATTATTAATATTTATGTTATCAAACAATATGATCATGTTAAATTATTATTGTAATCACCATCACCATCGTCGTCGTCGTCGTCGCCGTCATCACAACAGTGCCCTTGTTGTTGTTGTTCTTGTTATTCCAATACCAGTACCAGGGGCTGCGATTTCTTTTCATGACCGGGGGGGGGGGGGGCGAAATGCGAGGGACGATGGAGCAGTGGCATAATGGGCAAAAACGTTTGGGGGGGGGGCAGGAAAAAAATCCGCATCACCACCACTCTTACATGTTACGCAGGTCCTGGGAACATTTTTCAAAGTGGGGGGGGGGGGGGGTTAAAGTATTTACGATCAGGTAGAGCAAAGCAAAGCAAAGTTGAGCGTACATTGGCGTGGGGTCCAGGGGCAAAGCCGCGGCGGGTGTCAAGGGGCGGAGCCTAATGAAGCTCAGGGGTTTTAGGCATTTATTAAGGTCAGTTGAGCATCCTTGGGGCGGAGCCCCCTGAAGCTCAGGGGTTTTAGGCATTAAATTACGATTATATGAGCATCAAGGGGCCGCCTTAGGGCCCTTGGTAGGGTCCAGGGAGCAGAGCCCTGGAAGCTCAGGCGTTTTAGGCATTTAATTTCGGTTAGATGAGCAACCAGGGGTCCGACTTAGGGCTCTTGGTGGGGTCCAGGGCACCCGGAAGGTCAGGGAAAATTATGCCATTTCTACAACATTTGTAAATCACTGGTATCGAATTACAAATAAACCACGTATGAATTTCATTTGGAGGAAATTGCCCCTAAAGCCCCCCGCCCCATCAGTACGCAAATGCGAGTGAGCATAGTGAATGAGAGGGGTGAAGGTGACGGAAGTGACTACGTGTTTTTGAAGTTTTATTGTATTAAACAATTATATTCCTTAGCAATACTATAGTATAACGTTAGCAATATACCTTTTTTCACCCTTCAATTTTCTCGGTATTTACTTCTACATTTTGAAGGATATTATGCGAGGGAGCGTAGCTACCGAGTGAGAAGATTTTTGCATTTTGTATTTGTTTAAACGCTGCACTCTTGGGCCCTCCAGAGCCTAATAGTGTGTTGCAGTCTTTAGTCAGTATTTGCTATACATTTTTTTGGTGGGGGTGGGGACGATCCCCCCTAAAAAAAAATCGAGGGGGGACGTGTCCCCCCCCCCGGGGATCGCCGCCCCCGACCAGTACTCACTTTCCTCCTTTACATGGAATAGCCCTATATTAGCTGTTACAAATAACAAATACCAATACACAATGGTAACACATTGTGAGTTATAAGAAAAGTGTGACTAGTAAGTTAATTGAATTTGTAATCATTTATAATTTGAATGTTCTGTTTTCTCTCTTTCAGGTTCAGATTGTTGGTGAACATGATCTTTCAGGGTATCTATGCCTCAATAACCTTTGCGATGACGTGGCTATGGTTTAACTTCTGGATTGCCCACCTCGTATTCCTCTGCTTTGTATTTACAAATGCTACCTACAATGGGTGCACCTACTATCTGGACCTGTTCCCATAGAAGGCCTTTGATTCTGATCCTTATCGATTGTGTGGAAAGTCACCAGAACTTTGATCAATCTTCTATCTAGACCTGTTTCTGAAGAAGGTCTATACAATTATCACCTTTATGATTGTGGTTAGTCACCTCGTGAAAAGGTGCTTTTTATAAGGGAATTATTACTAGTATTACTTATAATATACATTCAAATGTAGTGTTTTCAATCATCGGATTAAGATTTGACATGTACATGTACATATATATCGATTCAGATTTTACCTCAAAGTGTATTTACCTGTAAGGATCGCCTGTTGGGAGCCAGAAGGACATTCACTCCGTGAAAAAGAATAGGATTTAACGCCCTTTTGGCTCGAAACACTCTCTACATATTTCCATTTACATGTATAACTGTATTCGTGTTGAAGAATGTATTAGATTGAAGTCAATGTACACAATTTATGGTATATTTTTAAGAAAATACGAGTTGCCATGAGAATTAATTGTTTCTTGGGTTCTATTTTTTTCTTCTTTTGTGTGTAATTAAATACCAGATGCAATGGATATGACTTAAGCTATCTGTTTACCTTTATAATGGTAACTAAGTAATGTACCTCTTCATTCTGATCAGTATTCCCTTTTATTCTTAATAAAAATGATATCTAAAATAAAGTTACTATTTCATATTTTTGTATTCTATGATAAAAATCAATCTAAATCACCCTCTTTAGAAATGCTATCTGGAAGTGGCCTTGCAGCAGTATCTCTTTAGTGTTGTAGTCGAGTGGTTTAAGCACATGTCCTTTGGCAACGCATTAATCTACATTTACCATTCAATACCCGAGAGAGAATGCCCTTACGGTGACATATGGAAGGAATAATCCCCAGGGAGTGGAGATGGTGCACATTGTGCGTGAATGAATCCGATGACCGGGGTAATAATATCTGTAAAGCGCTTAGAGACGTTATTCCGTATTAAAGATACAAATGTCCCTTTTGCAGCCAACATCAATTTAAACGTTAGCAGTGTCCTAATATTCAAATTATGTAAGGAAACCCGACTACTTGCTAGACTTCACTGTCAGACACTATTGAGTGAGTGACTGGCTTTTTTTTTCTTCTTTTGTAATTACATCTATAAAATGAGCTGTAAAGGGTACATGAGCATTTGTCTACATCAATAACCCACTTCTTGTAATGGCCAAAATTAAACTGATTGAATTTTTGCGCATCATAAAACGTACGACCATTCGGTTCAATGGTCTGAAAATCCGACTATTACTTACTGGCTCTATAGCTCTTAAGTCGATTCGACAACTAATAGTCGTTATTTACCAACTTAAAGACATTTTTAAGCCCCCCTTTTTTAGGGAAGTTCTAAATTAGTATTATCTTTCAAATGTCGTTGAAATCTAACCTTTTCATTTGTTTGGCCTGCAAATGGGACATTTGCCTCAATAATATAATGATGATAATATCACATTTATATTAAAAGCGCCTTTTCATTAGATACAAAGCGCCTAAACAAGAAATACTTACAAACAAACAAAAGGAGAGAACATCATTTGAAGCTTACATTAATTACAAACAGAAAGGAATATTATAACAAATGAGAAGAGATTTGGTTCCAGACACTTGTTCTGTACTATAGTATATGAATTTTAGGTCTGTATCTGTGGCAATTGCATGGTTTAATTTGTATATACTTATTATTAGAAAAAGTTTAATTAAAAAAAGTTTGTAGCCGCTTGGTACAATTTCTTTAAATTCACGTATAATGTCATCAAATTGGCAGTATAGCACATTCATTAAACCTAGTATGAGAGAAAGTCAAGAAAGGGGCAATTATCTAGACAGTTTTTAAGTGATTTTTTCTTCCATGTTTTACTATTCTTCAGGGTTGGCATTTTTTACTGAAATATATATATGTACAAACCTCAAGCTGAATATTACCATTGACAGTATTAGAATGATATACGTTGCAATCCATGTACAATTATGTATTTGTGTGTACATATTCAATATTGTAAAGTGGAATATAAATTAAATGTCAATTTATATTTCTAAAGAATTTTTTTTTAAACTGTCTATTTTCTTGTGTAATGATGAAGTGTGAAATCTTCATTTGCTTTTTCTTTCTTTCTCTCTATCTCTATCCCTATGTCTCTTTCTCTCTCTCTCTCTCTCTCTCTCTCTCTCTCTCCCTCTCTTTCAATCTTGGTTTATCAATTTGTCTCCACCTGACCTCTCTCTCGTCCTTGCTCCCTTCTTTAAACTCTTGAAACTACTTAGAAAAAAATACTTGTAAGGCTACAACACCTTTCCAGAGAATGATTGACACGCTTAAAAACATATACTGGTACTAAGTTTGCTGAAACCAGCATCAAAGTATATGTATATAGTGATATTGTAACGAACTTGTTCCAAAAAGATATTGAGTTAGGAGAAAAAATCATATTAATTGGTTTCAACATTGAAGACCCGGAGTTTTTGCTCATGAATGTATTAATTGTTTACGCACAATATGCAATTTATAAGGTGTATATACTTAATCATCTTAGAAGTAAATCCTTCAATAGTCATTCAATTTGGATGACTTTCAAAAGCGATTTTATGTTTTATGTCAATTGGCAATACAGAAACCAAGAACAATTAATAAGTAATATCAAGATGAATCTTTCTTAGTTGAACCTTTAACGCATTTATATTCATGCCTTGATCTTTCCCTTCCACTTTCCTTATGTTTCCCCTATTTTATTATATCAGTTTGTTGATTGTGAATATATATATATATTGTAATTAAACTCTATATACAATGTTGTTAAAATGATATAAAGTAATAAAGTGCCTCGTATGAGGAAAAGAGAAAAAAATAGTGATATTGTTAGCTCTTGTAGGAAGCTTTCTCTATTGGTAATTCATTTACATGATCATGATGATGGTGTTTCCCTTGAATTACTCCAATGAAGATCAGTTAGCAGTTAGCTCAATGACACTGTAGATTTACTAGATATGCTACATTAGTTAATAACTTAATTTTACTCGTTATTCATGTCATGTCCAGTATTAATGTCTCGGCCATGCATTATGGCTCAAGGCATGGGCACACAGAAGATTTTTTTCTGTTGGAGACCGGGGGGAAATTAAATGAATTGTTGAAAATGTGTTGCATTTTCTTTGTTTTGTTTTTATTTGTGGGAACTGCCCCCTACCCTAGCCCCCGCTGCGTACAGTCATGGTTCGGTGGCTTAGAAATGGCCTCGTAACTGTGAGGCCCCAGGATCAAAACCGTGTCGATGTGCCATATTAGTGCCCTTTTGTGGGGCACTAATATAATTGGCAGTAGCCTACACGCAGTATCCACACTGTATGAAGAAAGAGTAGTTGCTAAAGTCAAACGAATCATGAACGACCCCACCCACCCGCTTCACATTAATTACAATTACAATAGGTCAGGCTTTCGTTTGTGTGTGCCCAGGTCTGCACGAGTGAGAACTCGGCAATCATTCATAGCAAACTCCATCCATATGTACAACGGAATGTCTCGAATACCCAGTGTTGTACTTTAATATCATATTTAATCTCATTAATAATTCCCAAATTGGTTTAAGACGAAAATACATGTATGGGTAGATTGGATACCAAACCTCCTCAGTATATTTATATTTATCTCACCTGTTAATCCGTTTGATCACTTGACACCTCCTCTTGCTCTGCTTCATTTACTATGTTAACCATTGTTCTGAATTAGTGCTTAATATAAAACAACATTCGATCCTCTGTTAATCTGTGCTTAATCATATGTTAAACCTTGTTTATTTACTGTTAATGTCTACATTTTTGTAAATTCATTAGTAAATGTTAACCTGTATATGTTACACCAGTGAAAACCAAATATCCAGAAATGGACAATAAATACTAAATTGAATTGATTAATCCTCATTACCGTCATTTATGACTTAAGGGAGTAGGTCCCCTAGTTGATAAGCATATTGGCATACACATGCTTTAGCAGTCACGCAAAACAAACAATGGCAAATTATCATTCAATAAAATCTGAGAATGTATACTATTATCTAGATCTAATAGAAATAAATCATTGTCAAAATAATTCCATAAATTGGGGTACAATAAAAAATATTCCACCGTTATGAGCGACAGTGTAAGTTTGAAAAATCAATTTTCGTTCAACTTCTGAGGGGGCCACACCCCAGACACCCCCTTGTCCGCGCAAGCGCGAAACGCACCACTGCATATTTTACTCTATTGTGCCCCCACATTCTAAAAAGGATTGACGCACCTGACTCCAAAGTAGTCACAACTTCTCTATACCAATCCTGAATTACAAGATTTAAACTCTTAAGGTCATCAATGAAAAACAAAATAAAGTCTCCACCAACATTTTTCAGCAAAGCGAGAAGAATTATACCTTCCACCCACATGATTGAGATGTGAAAATTCTATTTATCCACTTCATTTTTTGGACTTGTTGGAGAGACTCTTGACTGGCATTTTTAGTCTCCCATCTTTATAAGGTTTGGCCATTAATTCCTGTTTAATCCTGTTTTGGCCTTTCCGAATGAACCAACAAACTATAACTTATTTACATCTTTTTTGTCAGGCGCGTAGCCAGGGGGGCGGTGGGGGCGGTCGCCCCCCAAATAAAAAAAACGCCTGCCAAAAAAAAAGGAGAAAAAAGAAGAAAGGAAGAGGACGTAGGAAGATAAAGGGATTAAGAGTCGAGAACGGTACAAAGAATCGTCATCTTTCTCTAATAATTTAATGAAACGTCAAAGCTTCCGCGCTTCGCGCGGGAGGGGGGGGGGGAACTGAATTCAGATAAGGATTAAGAGTCGAGAACGGTACAACGAATCGTCTTCTTTCTCTAATAATTTATGAAACGTCAAAGCTTCGCGCTTCGCGCGGGAGCGGGGAAACTGAATTCAGACAAGGATTTAGAGTCGAGAACGGTACAACGAATCGTCTTCTTTCTCTAATAATTTATGAAACGTCAAAGCTTCGCGCTTCGCGCGGGAGCGGGGAAACTGAATTCAGACAAGGATTTAGAGTCGAGAACGGTACAACGAATCGTCTTCTTTTTCTAATAAATTTAATGAAACGTCAAAGCTACGCGCGGGAGGGGGGGGGAACCAAGCCTGGGGGGAACTGAATTCAGACAAGGATTAAGAGTCGATTGAGAATGGTACAACGAATCGTCTTCTTTCTTTAATAATGAAACGTCAGAGCTTCCGCGCTACGCGCGGAGGAAGGGGAACCTGATCCAAACAAGGATTAATTAAGAGTCGAGGACGGTACAACGAATCGTCTTCTTTCTCTAATGAATCGTCAAAAGAAACTGAATTTAGATAAGGATTAAGAGTCGAACGAATCGTCTTCTTTCTCTAATAATTTGATGATACGTCAAAGCTTCCCTGCACCCACCCCCCTAGGGAGCGCGCTACGCGCGCTCTGTAAGTGATTCGCACGCTTCGCGTGCTCACTACCGCCCCCCTAAAATGAAATACTGGCTACGCGCTTGTTTTTTGTACCATTTAGGTATTTTCAACATGATTGCAAGGTAAATAAGTTATGAGAAATCAAAGTTTTGACAATTTGTACTTTACCTATTAAAAATGGGTCTCGAAGTCTCAATTAATTCAGTTGCCTTTTTATTTTTGTAAGAATATTATCTAATTGTAAAGTAAAGGCATTATGGGAGTAAGTTTTCCTGCAGTCATGCTATAAACCATATCTAATAGGTTAAACTCATGAATAAACAAGTTCGATTTGTCTAATTATGTTTTCGACGCTTTATAATTGGGCCAAATTGTAAGCATCTAAAAGAGTCTGAGGAATGAGGGCGTAGGTTTCAGAATTAGAAGCGCTGTCATTTATATCAGGTTTCTTTCAATCAATTTCAAAGTTGAACCATAAAACAGTTTTGTTATGAATGAACAATTATATGAACTTTAACCCATTCGCTGTGGCCAAAGAGTTAACTCCTTGGTCTGACTTTAAAAGTCATGAGGGAAGCCATGTGCATGTACGCATGAGTTTGACCACCAATTCTTTATGCTTGGATTCGTCTCTCCTTTTCTTTGTTTGCCGTCAAACGAGTCGTTTTCGTACTTTCTTATCTTCGCTACTATCTTACACAGAAACGGTGGGGACAAAACACCTTTTCGACGTAACTCGATCCGGATTGTTCCATACCGCTTCCATTCGAAATATGAATTGTACAAGGTATCGTTAGAATTCAACAGATTGAGATAGTCGACAAGATCAACCATAGAGTTAAAATCTTGAAGATGTATGAAAGACTTTGGAGGTGCAACTTGAAGGTAGTCTTCCTTTGGGGCACCGTAGACGATGGGCACAACGTCATGCTGTAAAGAATTCAGCCAAAACTTTTCTGTGATGTATTCCCTGCACTCGCTGTTTTCCAACGCCAGGTAACTGAAGGTAGTCTTCCTTTGGGGCACCGTAGACGATGGGCACAACGTCATGCTGTAAAGAATTCAGCCAAAATTTTTCTGTGATGTATTCCCTGCACTCGCTGTTTTCCAACGCCAGGTAAAACTTGTAGGTACGGATACGATTCCAACAATCATCAGAAGTTCTATTACATATGAGCTTTCCACATGCTCCGTAAATGTCCACTTGGATAAACCTTGAGAGTTCTTTGACAAATCCCAAACGGTCCCATGAAGACAGGTGGCAATTTGATGCCATCCAGACCACCATTTCGGTTTTCTCCTTTGCCCAGTCTCGAGCATCATCTGGGAGGACCTGTGGTTGGTTGCTGTCATAGACGCCATATGGAATAGATATGGATAGGGACTTTTCGATTTGCACGTTCACTAGTGGACTGCGACGTATGCGGTCACTTTTGAACCAGTGCGCATGCGCATCGACGAGCTCATCGTTCGTAGCAGAATTTTCGAACGCGTTTGCCCTTGTTTTGCCGTCGTTCGCAAACTGTGACGATACGTGTTCGTAAGCAATCTTTTGTAGGCACGAAACATCACATTGAAGTCACAAAATGGACCCAATTGACCTTATTCTGGAACAAGAGAGTGGTGGAAGTGTGAATTCTCTTAACTTAACACATTTTCGTGTCTGTAATTTCCCTTAAATCAAAATTGTTGCAGAATAATTCATGAAATGAACACATTTTATTTATGCATCGCCAATTTGTTGCAGCATAATTTTCGAGATCAGTCCCATGCACCGAATTTGGTGTGTTGAATCTTTAGCTTTTCGATCGAATTTCGCGCTCACTAAGCAGAATAATTCATAAAATGAACACATTTTATTAATGCATCGTTAATCTGTTGCAGCATAATTTTTTAGAACAGTCCCATGCCCGAATTTGGTGTTGGATCTTTAGCTATTTGATCGAATTTTGCGCTCACTAAGCGGGCGTCGTAGTTGTGTAAAATCGAAACGGTAACGAACAGCAGTCAGCGTGCCTCGTCAACCCTGCTTAAAAATGACCGCATACGTCGCAGTCCACTTATAAACGTGCAAATCGAAAAGTCCCTTATGGATGACGACGGTCTGTACGTCATGGTGTAGTTGTATACGTGATCATAGACATTTGGTGGTATGATTCCCCCCCGTGTGTCGAGGACTCTCTCGGGTAAAGAAAACCCAAACTTGCTTGGATGGGCGTCTTCTTTGCATCTCGTCCCAATTCCAACTCGATAAATGAAACAGTACCACCGCATCACTCCTCATCATTGTCTCGAAGCTGGTATCTTTAACAAAACGAATACCACAATCTAATCCTGGACACTCAAAATCTTGTGGCTTTTGGGGCTTCTTGCTTCCACTCCAGATTTGAACTTGCCGGAAACAAGATGGCGGCTTGGTTTTTGGCGGTGGCGAAGAATGCCTTATCGTCAAGTTTGCTGTTCCCCGCTTCTCCTCCAACTTTATAGACGCATGGAAAGCCATTCGTGGTGCAGGAAAAGACGAGACATTTTGGAGACGGATATCGTAGATTGGATCGTAAGATATTACAATAACCAAACATGATACTATTGCCAGTCCAGCCGAAATGACGATCTTTTTCCTCGAGTCTATTTTCATCGTTTTAAAGTAACGAGTGAACCTGTGAATGATTTAGAGATAATGTAACCAATCAAAATCCTCGTACCGCTGTATAAAGTTGTGCCGGTATGTCGTATCCAGGGATATGTGAGTTTAAACTCACATATCCCTGTCGTATCGAAGAAGTAATCTGATCGCGGACACGGGCCGTCGCTATCTAGTTGTGGACCGTTTTTATTGATTGTTTTTTTCGCGACTATATGCGTAATTAAGCCGAGTGATGGCGCGATCCCGAGAACCGGTACCTCCGGAAAAGCTTAACGATGACGTTATTCGAATATTTCAACGAATTACAAATAGTTATTGAAAAGCTCTATATTTTTTCATTGAATCTTTATTAGCAAATAAGCTAAATCAATTTGAAATAACTTTTCAGATTTTCTGAGAAGTTTATCCGAGTCCGAGGCTATCATGCGTCGATCTACGGAAGGTAAATATACGGCAATTGCTGTAGTGTAGGATTTTGTTTTGTTTTGTTTTTTGTTAGAGGGGAGAGGTCTAATGTCCGGACACTCGTTTGCCCTTGGATTTAAACAAATATATATTATAAAATGACACCGACAATCATGAACATTTGTGCTTCGTCAAGTTAATTGAGCATCAATACAATCTGAAGGCTCACTTAGCGGTCAACCTCATTAACTACTTAGTCATTAAAATATACCTCCTTTTTTTTTAAAGCCCATTTCTACCAATCAGATGAACTGTTACAAAGAAAAATGATTGAGGAAAGTGAGCTTTCAGAAGAATGGTTTGTGCATACATAATGATCGATACACGAATTAATCCTTTGTACAATGAAGGAGTGCTGTCATTCATACAAGGTTGCATTAACAATGAATTATGAATTATTTTCCAATCAATTTCAAAGTCGAACCGTAAAACAGTTTTGATTTTAATGACAATCGACTGATGACTTTTTACAGGATGCCCATTTTGAGTGTAAATACAGTAATGTACTAGTGAGAGAACTTTTTTTTTTTTTTGGGGGGGGGGGGGGTTGATACACCAGATATTGGAGAATGCAGAAAAGGTAAACTTTACATCAACGATATTGACTACAGATTACTCGAAAGCCTTTGATAGAATAAATCACAACGTTTTAGTTCAAAAACTCCTGAATCTCGATGTTAGACCATTCCATATTAACTGGATAATGAGCTTTTTGGATAATCGATTGCAGTATGTCAAATATAATGAAAAAATCAAACTGGAATCTCATAAATACAGGAGTTCCACAAGGAACACAACTTGGACCTTTGTTATTTTTTATACTAATGAATGATACATGCCAAGATTCCAGTATACCGTATTTCAAATACGTAGACGATTTGTCAATGGTAGAAAGCAGGAGTATATGTAAAGCTTCAAAATTACAAGATGAACTTCGCAAACTACAGGAATGGTCTAATAGGAATGATATAAAACTAAATGCCTCTAAATGATCAGCCTATGCAGATCTCATTCTGTAAGCAACTTGTACAACAGGCGGTCTTGTTTAATGATGATACCCTACTAAGTAATGTAGAATGTTCCAAAATATTAGGTGTAATCATACAGAGTGACCTAAAATGGAATAAACACGTAACTGATCTTTTGAAGAGAAGTAACAAGATGTTATACATACTCAGAAGACTGAAATCATTCAAGCTACCTATTGTAGATCTTACCACTATATTCAGAGGATACATATGACCGATTGAAGAGTACTGTGCCCCTGTTTTCAATGGAGATCTTACAAAACAGCACGTCTATGCACTTGAATCAATTCAAAAGAGGGCATGTAGAATAATTATGGGTAGTAGTTATATGTCATACAATGTGGCATTAGAACATGTAACTTAGTGACTCTTGAGGAAAGAAGACAACAATTATGTCTTACGTTTGCTCATAATCTGGAAGAAAGTCCTTTTTCATCGAATTGGCTAGTTAAAAAACAGGAAAATCGCTACTGCTTGAGAAGAACAACAAAGTACACCCAGTACAAGTGCAAAACTAACAGATTTAGAAAGAGTCCAATACCATACCTTATAGATCTTCTAAACAATGAATAATTGGAATGCATGCTTTATAATTTTGTATATATCAACAGGACTTGATCAATATTTGTATCATTATTTAATGTTTTAATACGTACCCAACTATAATTTATTTTTGACGTAGGAAACTATATGTTTTACAACCCACTCTGGAATATGTTTATATTTGTACAGAGACATCAATATATAATTACGTATTTACCGTTGATGAACTGGCAACATAGAGCAAAATTTTGCTGACTTTCAATTTTTAATGAATATGAATTGTTAAGGACACAGGTGCAATAATTTCAGTATTAGCTCTTTAATTATTTGTATGCTATGTATTGTATTGTTTTTAATCAATAATTATTATTACTATTGTCAACTTTGATAGATTTTTAAAATTCAAATGATATTTAGTGATTGATTTTAAATAGCTACACATGAGTAATGTTAAGTATTACCAATACTGTTTGAATGATTGTAAAAAATGAAATATAATGTTATGTAATGGAGCTCATGTATATGTAAACATGCACAATTCAGCATTTTGGCTGCGAGGCATTGTTTTTTAATAAAACCATCATTGAATTGAATTGAATTGAATTAAATTGAAAGCCCTGTTAATATCCTGTTTTATCAGGAGTAACTGACACTGTTCATAAACAATTATTCAATATAATACTGCAGATGTTTTCAAGTGACTAATCCAGGATATTAAAAGGGGGATCCCCTGAATAAAATGTATGTTCGCATGTCCAGTAATTATGCAGACATATTGTTGTGACTAATCTCGGTTAGAATTTACGTTATCTTGTTCCTTTTTACCTAATAAATTAGAAAGAAATACACGTATGTCTATGTATAATGTGTATTGGATGTATCAATGAGACATGAGTTTTGGCAATAAACACTGAAAAAGGACCAAATCAAATCAAATCAAATCAATCAATTTCAAAAGGAGAGGGGGTGGTAGGTATTTATAATGTATGACATATTATAAGAAGGCGGTGTGACACAATCGGAGATCGTTCCGACTCAAAAGAGTTTCGTCATGCGCGTGGGTGCGTGTTCCGAGATGAGCAGACAAAGAGGCAAAAATGATTGGCGACGCGTTGTGTGTTAGCGCCCCTCCCTTCTTTTCTTTTGCTGAGTGGTCTAAGCACCGTGCGTTACAAAATAAAAAGATCACTGCGCACGCACGCCGAGTAGCCGAGAAGCCTGTTTCAAATCGGGCAAAGCTAGTTTTCCATGCCTATCGAAACCGGGCTGACCAGATTAAACTTATAAAAAAGCAGAAACACGAAGTTGCAAACCATCCAGAGACTCCAAATAAATTGCGTTACTGACTAATTAATTATATAATTACACATTTTTATTCTCAGTATAACTGATTTTCTTATAAAACTGAAGATATGGCGTATATATTCAATACTGAATGAACGCCATTAAACTATTACCAACAACAACAACATTTCTTTTGCTGTTCTCGATGCAGGCGTGGGTTTAGGGGACACCATTCCATTCCTCGTGTGTAGGAGAGTCATACCATGGACCTACTAGTAGGTCTATTATCATACCCTATGTAAATTAAAACGCTACACTTCTCGCAAAGAGAAGGGTGTAATTAAACCAGCTTTTTATTGTGCCCGCATATACAAAACATAATCTTCCTTTTGAGATCTTTGAGATAGGCTGCATTGGAGTTTTCCTATATTAGAAACCTAGGAAATAGCCCGAGGGGCGCGTGCCACCTATTTGAATAAATTGATTTCTTTTAGTATTCCTCACTTGCATATTATTTCGGTTGTCTCATTTTTCGCCAGCACAAACGTAGCTAGTTCGCCGTCACTACCAAACTAGAATGTTCCACTATGTTGCATGGTGTATATGCCATTGGGCAGGCGCGTACGCAGGGGGGGGGGGGGGGGGGGGGGGGTTAAACCCCCCCTTCAGTTTTTTTAATGTGTGTATTTTGGAGCAAACCCCCCCCCCCCCCCTCTTGTGATTTAAAAAAATAAATTATGCCAATGGCTGACCTACAAAAGGTGACCTTACCCCCCCCCCCCCGACGGAGCAAAATGTCAAATTTTCAAATTCCGAGACCAAAAAAAGAAGAAGAAAAAGTGTCCTCTTACCCCCCCCCCCCAAAAAAAAAAGTGTCTCTTACCCCCCCCCCCCCCCCCCCCCCCCCCCCGCGTATTCAGCGGCTGGCTGAGTCGTTGCGAAATTTTCGGCCCGATTTAAAAATGTTAAAAAACCCCCTTGAAAAAATCCTGCGTACGCTACTGCCATTGGGTATGATGTGTGAACCGGGTGTGCGGAAATGGTGTGTTGGGGAGGGGAAGTGAGAGTGTTCATGTGTGTGGTGATTGTATGTGTGTCAACAATTAAAGACTAATACATGACAGATGGCTAATCATAAATCTACAATGACGAGTAAACTGTGTACATCACAGTCCACAGATAAATGTGCCTTGAACGTATATAGCAGACGGCAATCGGCGGATCAGACGACACTTGATAGTGATTTTGTATGTGAGATTGCTTTGCTAAATATAAAATACAAGAACCTTTTCCATATCTTTAAACTATCATTGATATCTGATAATTTAACAGTTAGTAAAATAAACCTACCAAACTACATAATACAATGAAATACTTGACTGAAAGTAGGGGAGTTTGATGTGGTGCACAATTGCACCACTCTGTTAATAATCGAATAGTCCATGGTGTTCATGAATATTCATGTTTTTGCTTACCTCGGCAAAATGCTTGCCTATACTAAATGGAAAAATTACGGTGGGTGGGGGGGGGGGGAGGTTGGCTGAAATGGACATTATGAACAAATCAGAACTGATCTATGATATTCCATGCTTGTTATCCTTCGTGTGCTTGGCTTATAACCTTACAATCAAGTGGCAAATTGCGTCCAAAGTTCGACTTGTTGCACATGTGTATAGGCAATGGCGAGCTGGCGACCTATTTTGACCAAATTACGGTGGGTAAACTTTCAAAACTCAATAGGACATGAGGGTTCCAATTAAAGAGCTATTGATAACGTACGTCGGGGTGGATGTGCTTTTCGTTTAAACAAAACAAAAACAATTTAACGACTTTTTTTGGTTTTGTAAAAGTCCATAGGCTAACATGTTTATAGGCTGCTGGACTCTGACGATAGGGGGCGTTGTCAAATGAGACTAAACGGAGCTATATGTTTTTCGTGACTGATATTTTTAATATTTTCAAAACAGTTTCCGTGTCTTGACGACATCCAAAACGTATTTTACATGTAACACCACCATAGAAGACATCTCTCTCTCTCTCTCTCTCTGTCTCTCTCTCTCTCTGTCTCTCTCGCTAAGTGCCAAATCGGTTGACTTTGGCGGTCATGCTGTACATCAACCACATCCCTGTCTAGAAGACATACAGAAACGAAAACAAAACCAAAGTCTTTTTCATTATACTTCCTCATACACTTGATAGCAATAAAATAATCATCAATGGATTTTATTTTTTTTTAACCGCTGCGATTACTAATACTTGTACCAATCACATGCATCTACATGTTTGAAATTAAAGGCGCGGGGGAGGAAGATTGTACGGTATGACGGTTGCAATATCGGAATATGTACAAAATACATGTACTAATATTTATTTGAAATGCCAATAGTAGCTAACAGTAAAATCACGTTTGCCGAGAACTGTTTTCAGGTGTGCCCTAATTACTGCAGCAATCCCAGATACCCATTAACATCTGGATAGAGAGGGGCAAATATGAATTAAACAACATTATCCAAGAATGAAAGCACTGAGCGAGAATCGAGAGCCTTCACCAATTATACTTTCACTAAATGTGTTTAAAAACTCTCAATTTCTTTCAAAACGATATAAGGAACTTTTTTTTGGGGGGGGTGGGGGGGAGTCTTTAAAATGCTTAAGGAGTCGAACTCCACCCCCCGCCCCCCCCGGAATCACAGCCCCTGGAAATAACTGATTATGAAACTGAAGACCTTTGTAACCCTGAAGTATGAGAAAGCAAAACAAGGAAACGAATTTCAGTGATGAGTAGCATTATACAAACGTTTATTGTATGCTGAAGTTCAAGATTCTGATATGCTATAGCAGCGTACAATTTGCATATAACTCTTGCATTATAACGGCCATCTTAAGTCTAAAAAGAATGGTTTATAGACTGTTACCAAACTACACGAAAAATCTTTATTTTCTCCAGAAATGTTAACGAAACCACTGCCAATATTGGCTCTGATGTCTAGAATTTAACGATGATTTCTTTTCAAAATATAAACGTGCCATAATCCCAACGCCTATATTCATGATAATTGTGAGCATTAAGATTAATATAACACCAGGATATGCATTGCTGTAACTAATTCACATAGTCCGGTTCAAATATAAAATATATTGGTGGCATATTGAGGCTCATGATAAAGGGTTTATGATTGTAAGCCAAGCATGATTAACATTATAAGATTCAATTCAATTCAATTCAATTCTGGTTTATTGTAAATAAAAACATACTGAATAAAAAGTCCGGAGACTCATACAATTCAGTTTACAAATTGTAGATACATACAAGAATAAAGAAATCAATACTTTTAGCAATCTTTATATTAATTACTGATTGTAATGAACTAAACAACTAATTTCAAACAATCGTGAAATAATACATGTTCTAATTATGCAGTTATAACGTTTAAATAGTAAAATATGTTGTCACCATTTTTTGCAAAAAGATGCAATAGGTTTTGTTGGTATGTAATTTTATTCGCACGAGGTTCAAATTACTAACATGATTCCTTCCATCATAATGTATGCAGAGTTGGTATACACATGTGTTTTATAGTGAATTATCTTAATTTCGAGTTGACTATGATTTGAAAAGAAACCCTGCTGGAAAATAAAATGCAGTCTAAAAGATATATGCCGTTCTCTCATTTGAATCGCACTCGATCTAAACATGACTGTAAGAAGTTATTTTAACAACGAGGCTCAGAAACTACCATTACACTTATGTTATATTAATGGAAAGCTGAATGAACGTAGAATACAAATATATTTCCCTTTAAGTATTACACAAAAGCAAATTGAAACCTTATTTTCCGCACCCCTCCAAATTAAGGGTCATCAGGGGTCTATTTTTTCACAGAAACAGTGACGACGTAACATTATGGACCCGAATCGGCTAGACTTTATAGCTGATGCGATGGGCCATGTTTAATGAATGCAAATTCATTGTGAATATACGTACTCCACATAAGATGATTTCATCAAGTCAAAAGCTACTTTTTATGTCGACAAATTCCGATTTTCAAATCTTTAGATTTCGAGTTTTTAGAGAGCTGTTACTCCTCTGACAGACACTAAAATAGCATTTAATTGATAGAAGTTTATTCCATTGCCTTTTAGCGATCCGTTGACATATGCGACGGGGCCCAGGTGGCGTGACCAGTAAATTAAATATTTTAAAGTGAAAGAATACGAGGAAAGAATAAATATTTAAAAGGCAGTAATGTTAGGTTTTCATACGCTCCTCCACCTAACCTCACCATACAAACAACTGATTTTATGCTTATGGCACAAATTCGTAATATTTAATTCAATTCTGCATAGTCACTTTCTTCACGTTTTCTTGGAATTTGATAACCGTAATCGTCAATATCATCAATTCGACATCGATCCACCATGCTCGCCGACGCTGAAGTCCTCAAAGATTCACTCCCTGGAAGAGTGTAACCATATACATCAACGTCGGTATCAGTGACCACGGCAGATGTTGGCATCATCATGGTTGTCTGTCGTAGATCAGATGAGACGCTGCTTAAAGAGAGTGAAGCGCTCGGTAACGTCGATGCATTCGGACCATCGGCTACCCTCGTTGGAATGCTACTCATATCTGCATAGGTATGTATAACCTGTAATTAAAAAAAGGATCAATGTACATGAATATATTAAAGCTCGTCTCTGCTTAAAGGTAAAGACCAGTATTGGAAACGCCCAACTTTGAAAAAAAATGAAATAGAAGCTTTTATTACCAATCATGTGAAAGAATATGTTTTGACTAATACATGATGATAACGAAATTGACGGGAAACCGCCTACTAATTGATATATTTGCTAAATTAGTTTATCTATTGGGATGTTAGATAAAACGCACGTGTCGCGCACGTGTGCGTAGTCCCATATACATCTTTCTGTGTACGATACGTGCTTGTAACTTTACCAAGACTGGGTCAAATTTCTTATCATTTTGATGATTCCAGAACCTTGCAGTACACATATGCTAGATGATCAACCTTTTCTGATCGATTCCACAACGTTTCATTTACAATGCAATCGCATGACCAGAACTGATCTTTATCTTTAAAAATGAACACAGACCTGATCAGCATTGTAGTGAATGAGTAGTAAAAGATACATACACGCGGGACCATCCAGCTTTAGAATTTTAAGTTTGCGAAACCGCGAAGACTTTATTAGAGTTCTAGCGGGACCAAAACGACGAGTGCTCAAAGTTTTAAATTACAAGCCCAACAAGCAGTCGTTTTACTTCAGGCCGGTGAAACCTCGAATTAAGTTGATCGCGTCAGCACAGCACATATCTTCGAGTAACATCCCCGCATCCCTGCTAACTATAAGTTTCATAAATTCGAGTAAACTTGATTTCTCTAAGATATGTGGCCATCCACAAGGTCATTAACTAGAAGATGACCTCGAAGTTTAAAAACTCAGCTAAACTAAATGTTAATGGACTCTCATATGAACTATGTATGGAGCCTGTCTTCATCACATAGTTCTTAGGAATGGCTAGACAAATGACACAATCTTGGCTTTTAAAGAGTAAATAAGCAAAAAGATACCTCAGCTGTACGACTCCGACGACGTTTAATGACGCGTGTGAGAGTGATAATGACGACGAGAATCACTGCTACTGAACTGCCTGCCAAGATAAAGGCTATCCATAGTCCTTTTCCTTTAAATTGTAATCCTATAATAAATAAAAAAATCATTTCAAGTCTGCAATACGTTACAGTGTTTTTAAATTATAATTATTATCATTATTATCACTATCATTATAATTATTATTATCATTATTATCATCATCATCATCACCATCAATATTATTATTTCAAACAACCATTGGTTTAGTGCATAAACCATCCCAATTAGCAATTAAGCACTAAGGCAAAAGAAGAACATTCATGATGTAGTATACAGGTGTTCTAGTGGAATGAATAAAATATTCGACACGGATATGACAAGTACATGGGATCAAGCCCCGCCGTGGCATGTTATGATGTCCATTGCAGGTACATGATCAACAGAAACCACTTAAACACTTACCCTTAGTGGAGTAAGTCTCAGTTGGGAAAGCTTGGCAGTGGGAGAAATAATATTTCAGAAAGATGAAGACATTGATAGGATTAATTTTGAATAAACAATCCTAATTTCATTTTGTATTTGCTGTCTCTACATAGATCACATTTACTGTTATATGTATTATATATAATTTATATATATACATATATATATATATACTTAGATTTGGTCTATTCAATATATATATTCAATGTAATTGTCCTTTTGTGTGTTGTAAAGCGTGTTTGTATATCATCAGTAATACATTGTCACAATTCAGACATATTTTAATAAATCTTGAATCTTGAATCTAATACAATGAACCGATCACAAAATAATACATATGAGGGTATATCTTATGCACAGCTTTTAGTTTCCCTTCCTGTATTTATAGATGAATTGAATTAAGTAAATTATATTCATGTAATCTATTTGATGCTACAATTTATCTAATTTATTGGTAATCATTGTGGTGTGATTTTCTTTTGGTTTCGGTATATTAATGATATAAGGATGAACTTTTCAAAGGGAGAAAAAAGAGGAACATCGTCACATTATATTATAATACAATGCTTACAATGTTAAATGTATTTATGTAACCACAAATGACTCGATGAAGCGAGGCATAGTGAGTTTGTGATTATTCTTTCACGAATTATGAGCCATGAATGGAATAAAATCAAAATTGTCTTTTGGACATATACTAATATCATATGTATCACCTGTAGGTTGCGATGTAGTTCTTGGGAGACACTGGCAATGTGGAATCTTCTTGTCCCAGTCTGTCTTGTTGGCAGCATCATTCGGCTTGCATTCGATTAATTTGCTTCCTAAATAAATTTCAGTCATACTAGGCACATATTCTTTTCTTGCTCGACCTTTAAGGCTCCTAATTACTCTTTATTTTTTAATTAGTCACTATCATTCCAGGGATTCTGTGGAATTCCCCAGGAAATGGAAAGCCATTAATCATCATTTATGAAGGGTATGGTATGACATGTTATGTCTCGGTTGTGAAAGAGAAAATCACAAGGTTTTGGTTCAATGTTGATATAGTGCATTAGAATATAAAGAAATACTGCAAGTTTAAAGACACTTCCAATATACAATGAAGCAGCTTGTGAGTAAACTAGAACAGGGCCCACACAGAACCCAGGTTCGACTTGTGTTCTATGTGCTGAGTTTATGTGATCCTTTATTTCCTTCATACTCGTTAACTCGTAGATTGCCACATTAAGTCTCTGAGGTTGATTATAGCTGTTCACAAATTATTTTTGGGGTGATTGGTATACTTTAAAAATCCGCCACCACTAGGCCTAACTCCTTTCACTGCGTAGAATAGTAAGACCTAAATGCCTAGTCCGAGAGTCATCATGAATAGTTTGGTACATTTCTCAAGAAACCAATTAGCACTGTGTATGCCATACAGAATGCTGTCCTATTGGATTATGTGTTTCATTCTGTGCAAAGGGGTATTAACCAAATGACTGCTTAATACTCTCGTTCCAATATGATTGGTACAGGGACTACCCTCTTCTAGTAGGCTATGGGTTAACGAAATAGCTGAATCTCCAAACGGCTGTATCATATGTTGAAGCTTTAATTATTAAACGAAATAATGTAAGGGTAGAAATAGGGTTTGTTGTTTCCTAAATACTTTCATTTTTTTAAATACGCAAAAGTTCACAATCTTTGATTATCATCAATGAAAGCAGCGGAATTATTAAAGATCCAGAGGCAAGAATACGATAAGGCCAATGTCCCACACAGGATTTTATTTCAATGTTCACTAAGCCTCCAGTGCGAAAAGCCAATCACGGATGTTATGGTGATCATGATGATAAACCAATGCACACTGTTATAAGGAATTATATTCCACATAGTAAGAATCTTGCTCTACGATTGGTCAAAAGAAAATCACGTGATGAAAGATAGTTCGCTCATTATTGATGGGAGAAGCAAAAAGTTCGTTACACTGTGTAGATAGTATTACTATCTACACAGTGCAACGCACTTTCACTGAAGATAGAGGTACTATCTACACAGGGCAACACACTTTCACTGAAGATTATCCAAAAGCGCACTAAAACAGGCGTAATTAAGCGCGCATTACCATTGAGCGCAATTAAAGAAAACACATGCGCGCATCGTACCCTCAAGGGGTTGGGTTTAACTTAAACTTTTTTGGTGTGAATTTTGGGCCTAGGTGTCTTTTATGTAAATGCATACACGTCCTTTTCTTTTTGTTGTTAAATTGTTTAGATGTGGAATATAAAGCAAATAATCACCTTTTGGTTTCAGGCGATGGCAAACTATCAATTCCTCATCGATCAGAATGTATACGCTATTTTTCCTCAGCTTCGCTTCGGAAAGATAGCTACATCCAGATCGTCTCGGAAGTAATAGTTTGTCCCATCACCTTCACCAACGGTAATTATTTGCTTAATACAGAAAAACAAATCTGAAGTATTCTCCTATTGTATGATATATCCGTAATACAACCATAGGGAAACAGTGAGTATATCAAATTACTAACCACAAATAAATGGCTAATGCTTAATTAACTTCATAGTCAAAAATAAAACAAAGTACGACGAATTAGAAGTACAAAAGCAAGTTTATATGTATTAGAACTTAAAGTTAAATTAATTAATACATGTTTATTCATAATGTGTGGCTATCGGTAACACCATGTGGTAGCCTTTCTGAAAAGGTTGTTGATATAAATTATTCTTTCGTCAAAAGAACCCGCCTATGGGGCATTTATAGGAATTGAGTAAAACTACAAAGGAAAGGGAAAGAAAGGAAGAGATGATAATGAAAGTAAGTTTTATTAAACACTTACACGAGACTATTTTTGGTTTAGGTATTGGTATACCACAAAGAGCATATATATATAATATTGGAATATAAAATATATTTTATAATAGGCCTATTATGGGGTGATGTATACAATATCTTTTTTTAGTAGTAGTAGTACTATCATAAATACTTTATATCCTCAACTCCACTTTTTAAAAGCCTCACTTGTAAAATTGGGTGTGGCTAAGAATAAATAAACATGTGTATATTTGAGTACGACTGAAGTAGGGATCAGCCTAAACACTAATAAGGCATGCAAGAATACTGGAAATGAAATAAGAAAGCAAACAAGCGATGAAAAGAAACTCCATTTAAATACTTGGAATGAACTCAATGTGTGCATGTAAAGATATATTTATATATAAATTTAATATTTGAAATATGTTTGTATATAGGCCTACGCCTAATAAAATACCATAGTTATATAGTCTTGGCGCTTTCCATTGATATACACATATGTTTATGCTACTCTGTAAAAATTATGATAATCTTAATATTTAAGTATTTTGTACATTATGCTAAACGATTCTACACCATGAATCATGCACCATATGAATATTAAAACTGATAAATATAAATATAATTATAAAATCTAGGGTGGCTCGTTCATTTCATACATGTTGTAGTAAGTCAATCATTTAACAAAAGTTACCATTTTTACACAAATATCAGTATTTCAATTATAAACTACATTTAATGCTATTGACACAATCATCCAACATTTTGCATAAGTATATTATGATAACCACAGTGCACATTTAGTAATCATGTTGTTAAACATTTACAGGAATTAATTTAAAGAAAATGATATGTAAACGCATGGTAACGGCCAAAAATGCAATTGAAATCGAGTGAGATTCAGCAGTATAAAAGAATTCCTAAGTGTACATGCTTAGTTATACATACTTATTTATCATGCACCGTATGAATAAGGACTGCTAAGGACTGCTAAATATATAGCGGTGGTTGAGTAATAATAGGGCTTATGCATTGTTGAAATATTACTTTGTTTACTCCCTTGCTACGTGTCCTTTCCCATGGTGATCAATACATCACATCCACCGCAATATTTGGTGATTATTGCAGCTAGGACCAGACATTTGACATGTTTATATAAACATCAAGAGCTACCCATATGAAAAAAACCCTCGCTTAAAAAAAAATCTAAAGTAGAAATCACATTCAGATATTGCATTCGAGTTCTGGAATTTACATTCTAGAATTCATTACATAAAGGTTCAAGATGCTGATATACATTTCCAAATTTTATGGATACCTGTATTAATTAATACATTCCATAAGTCTGTTATAAACAAAGAATACATATATCATGGTGTACAAGTATAAACACTTGATGTACATTTATCAAAGAGCACATTAAAGCACTTTTCAAATCCTAATGTTGAAATAAGGTACATGTCACAAAATAGTTTTCATAGATTTAACCGTAATAAGGCCGGGGGGCCAAAATGCCCCTCCCCCTGTCGAATTATTGCCGCTGCATCAAAACCCCCGAACCTTTGGCGCTGAAATTTCATGAGTTGTTTTCCTCATCTCTCCCGCACATGTTGATACCAAATTTGTTATGGGCGGATCTATGGTTCGGGTGTTAGGTGACAAAATATCATCACATGTCAATCAAAATATGTAATTCTCACAAATGTGCGTGTGTAAGTATATTGCAGTTATATGATCTTTATCAAAATCAATATCATGAGTGATTTATTTCATGTTATGCAGTCATACATTCATGATTATACTTGTTCAGTATTGGCCAAGCATTTTTTTATTCACATAATGAAATACATAAGAAATTAAAAGCATTAGAATACATAAGAAATTGATAATTATAAATATAAAAGGAATTGACGCTTTTCACCCGCGAAATATTGTACAAACTATAGTTTCATATGAAAACAACATGTAGCAAACATATTTGTACCTGTGTGTGTGTTTATTTGTATGTTTGTATTAGAAACTATTATATTTCAATTGATAAATGTTATTTCTCAACTAAAACAGCAATTTCAAATCAAGTCTGCCCATGCATTATTCAAAATCACGCATTTTTGAAAATTTCCATTTTTGTTGTTGCATATTGTCATAAAAAGATTACTACAAAAACAAAAATAAACATAAAAGAAAATAAACATTACCATATTATTCAATATACTTCAATCTATCACCCTGCTAATTTTCACATTAATTGGCCCGGCCTTTTTAGGGTTAAGTTAAAACTCACTTCCCTTAACTTTTCAACAGTCATTTTTCCACGCTCCAAACCAGAAACATTTTCCCAATATGAAAGAGATTCTCTCTCTATCTCTCTCTCTCTCTCTCTCTTCCTATATCTCCCTCTCTCCCTCTGGATTACATACATTGACACTGTTGTATATTACACGTAAGATTCACAAGGTGCCCCAAGTTATTAAAAATTAGGAAACCTATTTCACACCGTCATCAAGGTGTCACTAGCCAAGAATAGTAGTAAATGGTAATGTTTACACGTCCAATTAGACAAAATGTATGTGGTAACTATGGTAAAATTATGGGTATCACAATGTTATGAATCTAATTTTGGGGCTACTTGCATATAATAACCGACGAAAAGGAATCGTTGTGAGTAATGCATGTGATATATTTTGTTCTGTCCCCAAAAGACGTATTTTGTTAAGGGAGATGCTTTATAATTACAGTATTTGCTGATTAACATTAAATTGCTGATTTGATATGCCAAGTCAAGTAATTGTACTTTATTTAAAGTTTAAGTGATCATAATTACAATCACCGTTATTTGTTGCGCCCATATTACCAATATCTTCATATTCTGGACACACAACTGAATTCGTATCCGTGTTTGTTGGCTCCAATGTGTTGTACGGATTTATTGCCTGTTGGATTACAGGAGATGCTGGTTTTAAGTTCCCGTCGAATCTTCCATTGGATCCATAAGCACCTCTAGCCATGTCTGTGGATGCCTGGTCTTTATCTTGTTGATATTCTTCATCAATATCGGAGTACAGTTGTTCTTGATGCAAGGAGCTGGTAAGTGAAACGGAATTGGAATTATTCTGCATACCATTCCTACCTTTGCAACACAAGGACTCTTCATCTTGGCCTAGAGTGGACCTAGTCCCACTTGCGGGACAGTGATCAATGCTGCATGCAGATGGTGACACATCTATCACGCCTCGAGGTGCAAGGTCACCAGCAGAGCCTTTCCTCGATCCCGTGTTGGCCTCAAGTGAACCTTCTCCAAGCTTACGTTCAACCCTATTCTTCTTCCCTCTAGCCTTCACATATGGCGTGGACCCACCAGGTGCCTTCTTGCGCACTTGCGTCTTATCACGGGCAGCAGTTAAAGATAAAGGTAAGTTCTGGTAAAAAATAAAAACAAATGAATTCTCACAGAATCAAACGAAAATTATACTCAATGTTCAAGATTACAAATAAATGTCATTTGCCAAACAATTTTGGTAGAAAATGTATACTGGCTGAGTAATGAGCATAGAAAGATTAGGAAATCAAGGTTAGTAGCCCCGACACCATTTTTGTAGTCCCATATACATCTTTCTGTGTACAGTGCTTGTTACTTTACGAAGACTGGGCCAACTTTATTATGATTTTGATGACTCCAGAACTTTGCAGTACACACCAATACTTACATGCTACATGATCAACTTTTTCTGATCCATTTCACACCTTTTCTTTCACAATGCAATCGGATGACAAGAACTCACCTTTATCTCTAATGGCGTGAAATACTGCCTTGATGTGCTGTGTGAGGTGTCAGTATCCCTTGGCTGATCCTGTCGTGTTAGGGTTTGAGACTTGCGTAAAGGTACAGGAGGCTTGATAGCTCCACTCTTTGGACACTGCGGGAGTGGACGGTCCTTCATGCTGTTTGATTTACCGCATAGCGACTGCTCAGGATGCGTGGTGGATGTGTCAATGGTGTCAGATCCTCCGAGAACAGCATCTGCCCTTGTCCCACATTTGTCCAGGTCTCTTGCTGCCTCGTTGGAAGAATCTTGGTTGTCTTGATGAACATTGCTGACTGTTGCGTATTCATTTGCATGTGATTCCTCTGGTGATGGAGATGTAACGGAGCTGTCTACTTGATTAATGTCGTCTTCACTTGATTTTTCCATCCGTCGGTTATGGACGGGTGACTCCGGGCAAACCTGTGAAGAGGCAACGGGAGGAGGTTGCTCGACTTTTGTTTCATTATTGGGCATGGTGGACAGGAGCGATGATCCATCGGTACTTGCAGTAGGTTCACTTCCCACAGTGGATGGGTTTTTAATGAATCTTCTGCACATTGTTCTGCATTGCTTTTCCGTAGTGTACCTGCAACGGATTATGAAAAAGAAAAACATTATTTCGCCACAAATCTTAGTTTTTCTAAGCCGAATGATTTGTTGCTTTGCTTCGTTAGGTATTTTTCCTGTTTTATTGGACATTTTTGGTCAGCCACAAATTAAAAGTGATTATATTATACAAGTATTGAAATTGGAATCATTGTACTAGCCTAGAATTAAAAAATTGTTATATTGCCCTTTGCGACCGACCAAAAAATCTGAAAATCTACGGTCGGCATTTTAAAAACTTTTTTTTTTTAACCGTTTTTTAGATTTCTTTAAATTAATGAATAAAAAAATATGTATTTTGTTTGTTTAAATGGGATATAAATGCATACAATCAAATTATTCCGAAATTCTCACTCGTGCAAACCTTGGATAATTATGAGGTGAAAAGGATATCAATGGAATAATGACGTTGAAACACATGTATTAAAGCATTAAAAACTGAGAAATATCAGCCAAAAGAGGGCGGAAAAAAAACAACAACAACATTCAAATCTGAAAAATATCGGCCCAAAGAGGGCGACAAAAAAAAAGTATTTAAAAAAAAAAACTTTTCCGACCGACCGACCCATGTTTTGGCACCCAAAGGGCAATACAACAAGTTTTTATTTTAGGCCTTTAAATTGTAACCTATAAAAAGAATATCATGGTTAAAGTGTTTCAATCCTACATTCATCATGCATGCTCACTGTAGAATAATGTAATCATGTTGGCAAATGAAAGCGCGACATTAATGTAGTTGATTGGGCAAAGGACTCATTGTCACTCCTACAAGTTTCGGAATGAAGATTTTCAAATGTCTAGCTCTTCTAACAGAATTATATGTCATAACGTACTAATACGGAGGCATTAATAAAACTTTAATAATCCATTCTAATATCTTCATACCTCTTCCAAATAACAGCAGGGAGTCCGATACAAACAACGAAGATGAAGATGACAGACCCGATAATTACATGCACTTTTGTGGCTTTTGTGGCTTGTAAGTCGGATTCTAAGAAAGAATGAACCAGAGAGCAATTATATCCTGTAATGATCTTGTATGAATTCATACAGCAACACATATCTTCTGACTGGTTATTGGTTAACATTTGGCAATTCATTTAGTGAATCAGGTTTAAGCGTAAAGTGCTATCAATAATTCAAAAAACAAGGTCATAAGCAGTTTTACTTTAATAATTCCGACATTGGAAGTAAAAGATGACCGACTGATCATCAAAAAATTAATTGAAATAATTAAGAATGATAGCAATAATACTCCTTACCTGCTAGTCTTCTACAATAATCAGTTAGTAAAACGTTAGTGTGCGGTGATCAGAGCCAATTTGTGATTTTGCCACGTTGCTGCAAAATAATAACAAACCAATTAAAGGAACAATACCGTTTCATGTGTGCATATTAATATCATATTTAATTACATTTTATTCTACTCTATATTAATTAATGGCATTTCCATTTTCTAATTTGTTTGTTTGTTTGTTTATTTCAAAGAAACAGTCGATCAGAGTTAAGTTTATGAATCCCCTACATTTGCAAGGAACCCATGTTTGCCGATGTATAACAAATTGATGCCATGAAAAGGTGAATGCAAAATAAATATTCATATTCTGACCACTAAGTTGATAGTAAATCTGGAATAGATCGGAAAAGTCGTGAGAAATTATGAATAGAAGAAGCGTACATGAGTGCTTTGACGGATGTACAGTTGTACAGTTGTAAAGTTGAATGGTTTTATAGTTGCCTTCGTTCTGATTGGCCAAAACTATTCATCCATTCGATGGCTGTACAGTTGGATAGTTTTGTAGAATAATGGCCTGTAAGACCCACCATAGTATAGTACTCTGGTAGTCATCATAGATGACCAGGGAACGGGGCTCATGGTGAAGGGGAGAAATAGCATGCATAAATAGTTGTGGAATAAAATGATCACCAAGTCGATCGAGATAGAAAAAGAGGGGATGTGGTTTATGTTGAGTACTACATAATTCTATTTCTACGTTATTGTATAAGTTGGTATAAGTATATTCTTACGGCTACTACAGATAATGTTCATGATTTGAAAAAAACAGGGAGTGGAGAGAGAGAGAGAGAGAGAAAGAGAGAGAGAGAGAGAGGCATGTTCAAGAGGGAGGTGTTTGAGTTATTGTTTCCTACATGTCAATCTGCCCTGTAAACAAGGTGAGGTGTGCATTTGACAAAAATATATTGATTAATTAATTAAAACTAAAATAAATGGTGCTTATAGTTCGACTTTTAACACAAATCAATTGGTTATTTGAACAAAATAAATGGTGTTACTAGTTTCTAGTCGTTGACTTAATGAACTTTCAGTTTCATTTTACTTCTATAAATTATGATTGCTTTGTCATTGTGTTTTATCAGTTAAAGGGGGAGTGACAGGATAAGGATAAAGATTGTTCAAACGTCCTAAACACAAAATTGTTTTTTTTTTAAGTTTTAATAAAACTTTGTTGGTATTGCTGTCAATTATGTGCCTATCTGGATAACAACTGCAGATTTGTGCCAGTTCCAGGTGTTATATGAATTTGAATTTTATTAGTAAACTTCATTCCTTCACATGAACATTTTGTTTTACAATACATATATAAAACAATTATATAAACAAGAAAATCAACAAGTGGTATAGTTTTTTCGAGTAATCACAAATTAACAATAAATATTGTAGCTTGTACAGTGTATATAGAGTGGTAAATGATATTCTAACAAACAATTACACGACACGTACCAGCCTATGTTTGACAATAAATATACAAACAAAATTGGAATGATAATTTTGATACTGATGTTCTAAAAAAAATATTGCGAAAGGAAATGAGACAAAAGGTTAAACAAATGTCTCTGCCGAGACTCGAACCAGGGTCTCTGGCTTAAAATGCCAGTTGTCTTTGCCAGTATGACTTGATTAAGCGTAGCATAGTGAGTTTGTGGTTATCCTTTCACGAATGTTAAGCATTAAATGGATTAAAGTCATATTTTCAGTTTGGACATATACTAATATCAGATGTATCACCTGCAGGTTTCAATGTAGTCCTTGGGAGGGACTGGCAATGTGGAATCTTCTTGTCCCAGTCTGTTTTGTTAGCAGCGTCATTCGGCTTGCATTCGATTGATTTGCTTCCATTGATGACGTAACCCGGTTGACATGTTAAGGTGAGTCTGGATCCAAGATAGGTGCTATTTGATGACCACCAGCCGTTAGCAACGTCTCCAGGGTGTTCACAAGACCCAGTGACTTGAATTTACGATATATATATATATATATAATGGTGATTTAATATGCAAATGTAAACAGTCACTCAACACAATCATTTTCCGAGTGCCAGTACTAAATTTCACACATTTCATGCAATTACACTCAATAAACTTGTACCAATTATCTATGAGTTAGCTCCACTTTGCAGAATAGGAAAACGCACCATACATCACTTTCAGGATGTTACGAAGCAAGCGATTTATAATTGATTAATATAAAGTATGCATGAATGCTGGATCGGACGTATCTCAAGGTTATCATGTGAATATTCTTAAATAAAATCATACGCTGTGATTGTACCCACTGTGACAGAACCGGACGATTTAAAATATAAAATTTTGAAACATGAACAAATACCCGGCACGATCATTTTGTTAGCCATCAACTTCTTAAAAACATAGCGCAAGGCAGAGCTATCTACTGATCTTTATACAGATTTTGGCCAACCTTGGTCCAGTTGGTTACAACATGTCGTATATTCTTTTGTTTTGTGCTTGCCCAACAAAGCAGTATTGCCCATATCGTGCCCGACTCGTCAAACCGGGTCGCCCTAATACTCCTTATCAGTGGCACTGGCGTAAGGAAAATATTGTACAGACGAATAATGTTATTGTAAAATAAAATAATGTCTGTGGCAAAAATCTTCTCTTTGTTTGATTTTTTTTTAAATAATTTTTATTCGAAGTATTGAGGTCAGAAACAAGCACGGTGTCTTTTTTCCGGACCTTATTTCGACAAAGAAGATGGGCTGAGGTTATGATTGCAATTAGGTTTTTATACCGGATTCATGGAAATCGTAAGGGTTGGATATGATGTTTGCTTCAGGGTTTAAGTTAAGAATTCGGTTAATGTAGGATGATGACAGCCGGGCAATTGCCGGAGGCACGTGGATCGTAAACCAAGTAATCAATTCTTTAAAACTTTCGAATAATTCATACCATCGTAATGAAAGGCCCAGTCAATTTTTCCTTGGCTGGAGTCACCTTCTAGACATCTTTTATTATCTGGAGTTTCATTGTTAATTGAAGATTGAGAGACGTTCAAACAGTAGCATCCATTCCACGTGATCGCTGCTAGCTCAGATGAATTCAAGGAGCACATGTACATGCAATCACCAACATCAGTGTCAGCGGATCTCGGGTATGTTGGGAAGTTTGTAGGAAGCGGGAAGCATCCACGATATGCAAAATCTGAGGAGCATAATGAAACAAAACTTTAATCTTGCCATATACAAACGCAAATGCAAATTTAGACATGTAAAACCAGTAGTAAATGAAACTTTAAAATCATCGACACATTTTACAGTTTAAAAACGACCCTATACGTATATAAGTATAGATTTTTTAATTTTTTTTCTGTTTGCGTTTTCTCCCTCTATTAAGGCATTAGCTTTTTTTAAATTTTTAAATCACCTTTTTAAACAACAATTTTGTTTCGGTGGCAGCACCAATAGAGCCTTTGGCTTTCTTAGCTGTCTCCACATTCATATGAAATTGTTGTGGTTGTTGTATTCTATTATACATGTTTTTCTTTGACTTGAACACTATGTTTTGTGTTTTATATGTTTTTATGATTTTATTTTTTTATGATGAATGACAAAAAAAAAAAATCAAATTTCAATTTCAAATGAGCATGATGTGGCAACGACTCACATTACAAAATCACAGAATTGAAATCGTGTAAATGTCATAGCGGATAGTGATGAACACTACCAGGAATGACACAAGAATAGGGGGATCAGAAGACAACTTTGGCGAACTTTCATTTTATTTGTATATGCGAAAACTCATAAGTCGTTGTCCTTTAGCATGTTCGTAAAATGGATATAAACCAATTATCAGAATATCACGAGGGATAAAGTGAAAGCTGTTATGCGGATACTAAAGATTAATATATAAAGTTTAATTGCTATAATTTTGTACTTACTGAAGCACTGTAACCTGCTTGCTTTCGCAGTATCTTCCATAGTAACATTCCAAGTACACTGCTGAAGCAAAAAGTTGGCTGAGAGATAATGAGTATAAAGAGTATGCAATCACTAAAATACAAGCTAAACTGCATGTCAGGGCATGTCTGATTCTACGGGGAAAGGCAAACTACTTCAATTGTTGTTTGAAGTGAATATATAAATATTCTAATGAGGCAACGTATTTATGCAATTTGTTCGCTGCTGCTGCTGATGGTGATGTTATATTTTACTTTCTATTCATTAGAAATTTTGCAATCTTTGTTTTGATAAGTCAGACTGGCGTCCAATCTTTCACTCTCAGAAAAATGTCATGGTTTTCCCTTCTTGTCTTATATATCATCTATATATTGATAATGATCTATTTCATCAATATGACCTATTTTATCTATATGACTGGAAAAAGCTTGATTCTTTGTACCAAATTTCTATGCCACTTGTGTGCGATGCTTTATATTGCATGTGATATTCAGCAACTAGCTGACTCAATATCTGATCATTTTAACGATTCCAGTAAAGAGTTGTCACACATGGCAAGATTTGTTTCCAATGGTAAAAAAGAAGAAAAAAAAGTAGAACATGACAAAGGTTGATAACCGCCAACAATAGTGTACATTGGTAGAAGAAAACATGGCAGAGAAGCAGAAAAAAATAGTAAAGAGGTAGAATTAAAATCCAATTTTTTAATCGAAATTAAATCTTTTGGCCAGCAGTCTCTGATTACTCTTGAATATCAGATATTTTTCGAAGAACATTTACATTTTATCAAATAATATTTCATACAATTTACTCACAATTATCGCAGACAATGCTTGCACAAGCCGATTTGTTATATTGTGCATCTACCTCACTTCTAAAGCGAAAGACTCCAGGAAATCCCAACTGCCTACAGGTGAACTCCGCCAGTTTTGAATTCCAACTTTCATCGCAAACAGGTAGCCACTGGTTCAGAGGATTTGGATATAAAACCTCCAAAATTCCCTCGTTAGCTTCAATGATGTTATCGAGTCTCATGTTGTTTGTCCTCTCTGCACAATTAGATTTTATCCAAAACGTTGTTAAAATCGAAGTGAAGTTGAAGTGGATTGCATATAAAAAGTACAAAATGTAATTAAAGCTGTACTCATCCTCACATGGAATGAGCAAGGCAGAACTTATCAATTGTATAGTGAAAAATTCGGTTTGATGAAAAAAGATCAGAATCATGTTATCAAATTGTTTAAACCTAAAGAAAACCGCATGTGTCACTTTTTTTGCTGTGAGTGTAGAACTATTAGACAGTTGACTTGTCCTCTCTGCTACATTTCTCCGAACCGTGTTTATTAACAAGTAATAAGTTGCAAATCTATTCATTTCGTGCCAAATGAGTTCTACATATTGAAATTGTTTGTCCACTATTAGAACAATATAATAATTATATATATAATTATAATTGTTTTAAATTGGCTTAAAAGGATAGGTAAATATAGTCAATTGAATTTTTAGGACATTGCATGTAGAAAAAGCTTGCTTTTCATTCTGCATTTGGGATATGGGATGGTTTTAGGACTTAAAATGAATGATTACTTTTTACAGAAAAAGAGGAGATATAATATGAAAGAAAATCCATATTTCACAAGGAAAATGTAAATATATAGATTAAAAAAGCACATTACTACTCCATACTATGAAGTTCATTCTCATTTATTTTTTAAGATATTATTTGGCGGTACACATTGATTATTATACAGCTCTCTATGAGCTGATTCTCCAAAGTCCTAAATCTTGATATCATAAAATTGTTTGTGTGTTTCGTAAAACCCTATTTTTTGGGACATCTCGGATCCTGTCACAAAACGCCCTATTTCGAAATTAAACCATACATGGACTGAGCACACACCTGATTTATTATAGCAATGAAGTGCCAGCCGGAAACCTTTGAAGGAGTTGTATCCATTGGATTTAAAAGTGACAAGAACAGAGGATCCTGTTGATAAGAAGGGAGGAACGCTCAGGTCTTCTCCAGAATAGTTCCGGCTGTTGAAGTGTCTCTCAGGATCCAGTATTTCTAATACATCATACCATTGTTCGGTATTAAAATCTTCGAAGACGACGGCGATTCCTTTGTACGTTGGTGCTGTGATATTCCAGTTGGTATTCACGTCGTAGCCATAATATTTGTCGGGGTAGTTTTCAGATGTCAGCGTCCTCGTTTCATTGCAAGATAGACTTAACATTTCTCCTGTTAGAAAACATGCATACCGATGTATAACAAACTGTTGTTACTTTTGAGAGAATAATTAATATTTTTATCTAACATAAAATAGCGTAGTGAATCCATGATCTTACAATTTAAACAAATAAGGAAGTACAAATATATTTATATTACATACATTGAATATGTAACACATCAACGTCAAAGTAGGCGAAGGAATATGCATTGTTGTAATTAATCGAATATATATGATTAACTGTTACCATTGCTCCATGAGAGTTGAAGTAAGAATCCAAAGAAAATGATTATATCCAAATAATGTCCCGACTCCATAATTCCTAAGTAGGTGTGATCACCACGAGATGATATGAGAGTACTGCGTGGTATACTTCCTTGTATACAACTATATATATAATTATATCAGACGTCATATTATGATCCGATACCATAATCATTTACTATATACGGAATGATAAACAAAAGAGTAATTCCCGGGGGAGGCGTCATTACTTCTCGGTAGTATCGGGAAATTCTCGAAAATTAAAGTGCTTAATTTTTTTAGTTTTGAATTATTCTAAGCCATGCGGCGTAATTAGTGGTCAGAACATCACCATTTTGAGGGGGAGGTATGTGTGTTGTTTCGTGTGCGTGTGCGTTTTTCATTTAAAGCCTATCTGCACTAGTTTGGCCAGAAGGGATTATACCTCCCTGCATGGTCACTTAAAGGTGGTTATCTCATCAAATCAACTCTCAATTAACATAAGAAAAAGGGGACCATGGCGGATCAACGGGTACCGCTTACTGGGAATCGTTGGCTGTATAGAGGGCGCAAGTTGCTACAAGTAGTGCATTTCCGCTTTAAAACCGTGGCCGTGGGTTAAACAATTTTGTTAGAATTATAGATATATATATATTACGCACTTGATAACAAAGACGTGTTAATATTAGCATACGTTGTCATAACAACCCATCGCCTACCAGAGCCGGGTGGCTCTTACAGGTATATCAAAACTTATAGGAAAAAAATACTACATTAGTCAATGGGTTAATTATTTTTTCTAACTTATAATTCAGGTATAAACCGAATGTAATACTAAATATACAATAAAGAAATGGAATAAAAACTTGGCAATTTGATAATAAATTGACCAATTCCGTATATAATCAAAGCATATGTTGATTATAACATATTAGACTCTTGACGACTAGCCTGAAATCGCCGTGAAAGTACAATTATTGTTTGTTTTGTTATTTCCTGGAGACAAAACATAGATATGGGGAAGAGGGACCTCTCAACAGATGATATAACAAAAGATTAACAAATCATGAGACATTTGCACGGCATAATAAACACCGTGTCACCTTGAAATACTCGTTTTAAATTTCATTCCCCAAAGATTAAGAAAGGTATATCTATCAATCTGCATCTTATGCTTCTAAGAAACAAACGACATATAAACACAAGCTAAGGTGTATGGCATTTTTTTTGTATTACAGGCTAGATGATTTTCCGTTTCTGCAGATAACTAGGCAGTCAATGATCGATTATTGATTTTAAAATAATACAGGTGATTTTTCAAATAGTCTATGTATATACATATACAGAGAAAATTGAGATCATCAAACTCTCAACTTTAGTAGTAGAAGAAATAATTAATAGAGGATTGAGTTTTTTTTTTTTCAAAGACAACTATAAAATAGGCCTTCAACTTTTTTTTTTCCTAACTAAATTACTAATTTAACACATCAGTACTTTACGATGAAAATGAAATTAAAAGATATTAAGAATAGACAGAAAGGTTTACTTCCGTATAAAAATGTATAGGCATCAAATGATAGATGGGAATATCTGAAATGTCATAAACATATATTAATAAGCACTTTCGTTCTAAACCTCAGTATTACACAAGGTACGGAGTATTTTATCAATGCTAATAATATTAATGATAATTATATAGCAACAACAATAATAACAACGATATTAATAATGAATAGGAATAATAATGATAATCAATAGCAATAATAGTAATATTACTGATGATTGTAATACTATTAATAATAATAAAAATGCTGATAATAATCATTTAAAAAATAATAGTAATTACAATGATAACGCTAATAATGATAAGCTTTTAGACATTAAAGACAGTCTTTGGGATATTTTCTTGGGTTCTAGCGCTATGCTTCAAGATGTGAGAGATAATCTACGATGAAAGCATTGAATTTTCTGAGCAACTTCATATGGATTCATTACTTTGGTTGTAAATGAGCTTATTAACTTGACCTCAACATCATACGACGAATGGTCACAATGGTACTTGTAAGAACCGGGGCCTACAGCTTTACAAGCTTGTTTTCACGTAGGTACCATCATATTTCTCTCAGTTAAATCAGTACTCTATATTGACCACTTATCTTAATGTTAGTTATTATGTATCATTAATGGTTATTTCATCACACACAAAACTTATACTTTATTTTGAAATGTATATGTAACATGAGAAATATGAAAATAAATTAAATGAAAATGAAAATGAAATGAAGTACGATTCATGGGTACCATAAAACTGCTCCAATTCTTTTCTTGAAAAGCCCTATGATGCTCTAGGGCTTTATCAACACAAAGTAGTTTTGAAGTGAAATGTTTTCACTGTTTATATCATGGTTCACAATCGGGACATATCTCATAGACCAACAGCCCATGGGATAAAATGTGTCGGTTCGGGAAACCCTCAGAAAAGTTAGGTTCGTGAGACCGACACGTCTCTGTCTGTCTCGCTTGGTCGTCTTCATAATAATAATAATAATAATAGCCTAATAGTCCACTCCAAATTTTATTAAACCGAAACGGAAATTCTTTTTGCCCAATTGATCGTGAGCCCGGCAGCCACTAGCAGCGCCATATCCCTTATTGTTGAACGCCAAACAAGGTAGCAACAACTCCCATCTTTTAACGTCTTTTGGTATGACGCGGCCGGGATTCGAACCCACGACCTCCCGGTTGTGAGGCGGACGCTCTACTGACTGAGCCAACACTCCTTCAAGCACGCATCTCAGGTTGTCGCAAGCCGGTTATTGTCTTAACCACTTTTGGGAATAGCAAAAGGAACCTGGTGCAGTTTTTCTTTTCTGGGGGGTACTGACGAAAAGGAAGTGAAGCCCTTATGTCAGGGAAAATTCCTAACAATTAAAAGAAAAGAAGTCAAGAATTTGTAAGGTGCCTTTTGCACTGCAAATTTAGCTGATAGCGCCGACCAAGGTCCATGGTGTGGCTCCGGGAAGTTGCAAACGGATGAACAATTTCGTTGTTTCTAAATCCTCAATATTTAATTGACAGCTTGCCTCTTTTGCTAGTCGGGTGATATTCGATTTATAATGTGATGAACAGAGACTCCTTTATAGTGCCGTAGTTGATCTATTTGTGAAGTATTACCGCAAATAATTTGTTTTATCTGTAAATGCCCCTATGAGAAGTTTAGAACTTTTTACATTCTTCATACTACCGGTGAAATATAATGTTGTAACACTATACAACGTAGGCATATCATGGAACTCGTGGTACTCCACAGCGCTTCACTTCACAAGTCCAACGATCAAGGAGCAGATAGTGTCGAAAGTTACGCCGAAAGTGCACATTAGTGGCAGCATATATGAAAGGATTAATCAAGGAGTTACACCACACAAGTGAATTTGTGACCTCCCAGCTAAGAGTCGACACGCATTTATCGCCACATATGGCATACATGACAGTTGTTACTTGGATAGGCAACCAACAGATCAGGAAACTTCCTACAAGGACTGCAAGGACAACAGCGGCTTTACGATGTCTTGCGAATGTCCGTTCCTTTGTCTCCGAACTGTTGCCCATTACTCTGTTGGCGGTTGGGCGTCCATGTGCCTGGGCTTCGCTGGCTTCAGCAGCATTATTGGCGGAATTATTACATGAGATTGCCTCTCTACCTTGGTTATTGAAAACTTGTCCTGCAGAGTGACCGTCGTTTCTCGGACATGAGGGGTGGTCGGATTGTTCGTGGTTTCTTGAGATGGACAGAGTCAGTTGGTTGGTCAAAGGACTCGGTCCTACAATACCCCTCGATCTCCGTTTGATATTAGCATACACAGCCATATTCAGGATGAGCAGGGTTGTAAACGGAATGAAGAACTCTAGCACATTCACGACAACTTTTCCACCAAGACTGTATGAAAATTCCATCTCACAGTTATCAGCATAATTCACATTGTACTGTCCAGTTATAGGACTCCAAGCAAACGCAAGGAGAGTGTACCACATAAAAACAACTGTCCATTTGAAAGAGACGATCAATGTCAGTCGCTTCTTAGTCTGATATGTATGATACTGCACCCCCATGGTCAGCAGACAGTAGCGGTCCCAGCTGATGAGTACCATAGTTAAAACAGACACCACACTCACTGTGTAATCGGCTATCAACCACACCTTACAGAGGATCTCACCAAATGCCCAGTGACCTTTGATGAGCCATGTTAGATTGACGGGCCACATGAAGGCTCCTACGATGAAATCAGTGATGCCCAGGTTCAGGATGAAGATATTAGCAACGCTGGCTCTGATGGGATGACTTCGAATATAAGCAACAATCACCATGATATTACCCACGGTCGTAACAGCTGCTATGATCGAAACAACTAATGGAACTATCACGAGCCAAGCAGTTGAGTTGGAGTTTTCATGACTGTACGCGTATAAATTATTGCTGTCAGTTGAATAGTTGTTCATTTGGATTTCCATCGCTGTTAAAATAACGAAAAGAAGATTCGAAATAAATATCTTCAAGAAAATATTTAATAAAAATCGTTATTTTTCAGTTTTGTTCTTAACACATTGGACGAGCCAACTGCTAAACAACTACGACACAGATACATCTAAAACTGCTTTTACACGAGAAGCCGCTGGTTGCAGGCCCTATAAATGGTTGCGAACATACGTTGGATGCTATGAACTAGTTACTGAGATGTCTTGTCAGTGTGTCGTCGCCATATTAGCTCTGATAAACTAATGGCGGGTCAGATTAATGCTATAAGAGATGCTCCTGCTTCATCCGTTATCAAAACAAGGGCGTAGCTGTCCAATAGCAATTTTCCTAATTGGTATGAGCCAGGGTTATATATACAAACCTCGATAGGCCTCGATCGTTACAGATATCCACGACTAAAATATATATTTATGAACTGCAATATGAAAGATATTACTTCCGATTAAATATACAAATACACAAATACTTGTGTTTAGAAAGCTACAACTAGAAGGCAGTGGCATATTCAGGATTTGGCTTAGGGGAAAGTGAAATTGGTTTCAAGCACTCTACGACTGTAAAAATGATTGTTCGTTTGTTTGATGTTTTTTTTTCCTTTTCTTTCTCTCTTGGCTCATTACTACACGGTATCAGAGTTTAAGAGCGAGGTTTTACAACTTGTCGTTTCTACCAAACATAACAACTTAATATATATATATCTATGAAAAGAGAGCGAGCGGAGAAAGATTATAATTATATACATTCAAAGTGGCGAAAACTTAAATTAAATCATATATCAACTTAAATCATATACTAATAAAAAAAGGATAACTGGCAAATCTGGAAAAAGTGAAGATTAAAAAGAAAATGAGTTTTTATATTCCGAATAAGAAAAATAGGGCAGAGACGATATTGCTTTATTGTCTCCTATAGAACCGAATCTCAAGAGACTGATGTCCTTTTAGACTGTACGTCATTGACAACCTTAACATTTCATGCTTGATTTAGATACATAAAAGGAGACGCAAAGCTGATAGAATATGTTCTCTTTTCAAACAGTTTGAACTGGCTACAAGCATCGTTTTGTTCTATACAATTTGTTTGTCTCGTTGATCTAGATACGAGCATTAAAGGTAACACAAAGTTTTGGTATGGGGTCATGAATTTGGTTAAAATGAACATATTGGAAGCATATGCGATCCTACAATATTCAGTGATCGTTTTCGCGGTTGAAATCGAGTCAAAAGTGATGAAATTTAAATAATAATCTCTTTATGTTGTTTAGCGCCCTCTCAAGGTCAATATATTAATTTAGCTATAAAACAATGTTCTTTGAATAAAATCGACCGATTTGCTATTACCGTTTGGAATATATATATCGCAACTACATATTCTGAGATTTTCATGGTCGCAGCTACCATCGTATGGTCGTAGGCGCTATTTGAAATTTATCAAAATTTACCGGGAGCACCGGTAAATTTGTATATTCAATTTTTCTCGAAAGCAGAAGTGTTTTAGGGGCTACATTTTTGTAGTGCTTATAATACATCCATAGGGGCATCCAAATATATCAAAATTGTAAAGAATCACTATCCAGCCAATTTTCAAAATTTGCCAAAACTTTGTAATACCTTTAATGATTTATATATTAAGCAAAATATCGGGACGATTGCAGGAGATCACTTATAATTTTAAAAAAAACGCACATGTGTTTATAGCTAATCTAAGTAGTACAGGGATACACGACACAAGTCGCTCGTAAATACATTATTGCTTTAGCTATAAGTGATTGCATTCACAATCCGCCGAGTACAACCCTACTTTTAGACTTTAATCAAATTACCATACACGATGCAATCGATATTCCCTTTACGCTACATGACATAACAATAATAACCGTCAAGATCTGTTTCAAAATATATCATAAGAGCCTCACTAGTGCATGTAGAATTCTGAAAAATTCAAAAAGAATCATGATAACTTTCTGCAAAAATAAAACTACATGAATTCATAAATTGAATGAATTTAAACAAATCAATAAATAAAATCTATATATTGATTTTTAATAATATATTCAGTGCTTATTTTCCGCGCAAATCTGTACATTTCAACTGTGTATTTTACAGATGCCGGTATAGAACGGAAATAATGATCTTAAAGATGTGCATGCGGGGGTATATAGTATAGTCGTACGTAAAGTAGGCAACTTGGCGATCACTACATGAGCCAATGGGTATTACGCTCCTGTGCGTACGTATGTGTGCTGCCATCTATATACCCACGCCTGAGCAACTGGTTCAAACGCATTAGTACTCAGGTCCTTTTTATTTCTCATATATAGCTTTGTTTACAAATATTTTAATATCTTGTAATGTAATCGTATAAGCGCTATCCGCAGTTAATCCCCAATCACACACACACACACACACACACACACGCCTACGCGCGCGCCCCCTTTTCTATCGCGCACACACTTTATTTCACCCACACACACCCTAGTCCATAATGCATAAATATATCACATTGGATGAAAGCACGCATAGTCAGGTGGCTTAGCGTCAAATATATCGATTATCGTTACTGGCCGGATACAAGCGCCATTTTTGGTACAGGGCTTTGTTATGACCTACTGAACGATATTAGGGTAGGAGCCCCCGGCAAAAATCTCAAATAGGGGTGTGGTGGGCGGGGGCGTCCTCCCGGAGCCCCCAAATAAGAAATAAGGTGAAATAACATTGATTTGTTGATGTACAAATGCAATTTTTTGGTACAGGGCTTCCTTAGGACTAACTGAACAATAAAAGGATAGAAGCCCCCTACAAAAAATTAATATAAGGGCGTGGTGGACGGGGCGTCGTTCCAGAGCCCCCAAATAAGAAATAAGGTAAAATAACATTGATGTGTTGTTGTAAAAATGCAATTTTTGGTACAGGGCTTCCTTAGGACTTACTGAACAGTATTAGGATAGAAGCCCCGTGCAAAAACTTAATGTAAGGGTGTTTTTGGGCGGGGCGTCGTTCCAAGGCCCCCAAATAAGAAATAAGGTAAAATAACATTGATTTGTTGTTGTACGAATGCAATTTTTGGTACAGGGCTTTTTTAGGACCTTTTGAACATTGTGAAGGTTAGAGCCCCCAACAAAAATATTTATAAAGGTGCAATTTGGAGACGGGGCGTTGTCCCATAGCCCCCAAATAAGAAATAAAGTAAAATAACATCGATTTATTGTTGTAAAAGTGCAAATTTTGGTACAGGCCTTCCTTATGACCTTCTGAACGATGTGAGATAGGAGCGTTCGGTATAATATTCATATATATGTGTGTGTGTGTGAATGGGGGCGGGGCGTCGTGCCAGTACCCCCATGAAGATCTCATTGATTTTGTGGTTATACGACCGCCTGTTTTTGGTACAGCTCTCTCTTAGGATCTACTGAACGATATTAAGGAAGGAGCCCTTGGAAAAACATTCACATAAGTGTGAAGGGAGCAGGGGCGTTGTACTAGAGGCCCCACATAATCACGTTGATTTGTTTTACCTGAATACTTTGCTTACTCTGGGGAGAATGTTGTGAATTGCCAGTAAATAGTCCTATCCAAAATAATGACAGAACACGGTCATACAGTAAATTAAGGTTAGTGGGAATACCGCCCCCCCCCCCATGACCCCTCTCCTATAATTAAACAATTTGCAGCAGGAGGTTTTCATGCCAAGAACAGGCCCCAAGGAATGACGATCAGTCAAGGAGTGGAGAGATGACATGCTGAAGAAGAGCCCTACTTTTATTTTCTCGGACCAGATCATGAAATATGAAACCCTCATACTCGTCTTCATCAGATCTCACAGAGAGAAAACCTCCCCACTGTGTAAGAAGGTCCTTCGCCTTGGACCATGTGCACTATTCCAGGTGGATGCCTGTCCACATTCGAGATATGAAGTCTTTACCAGCCACTGTGAAGAAAGAGTTTGATCAACACTCACACTGGGTTCTTTCTAAAACATCAAACAAGCTTTCTTCAATCCCTTTTGGCCAGGCCCATGAGCAAGAGAACAAGATTGTGAAAGGTGCAGGTGGAGCTATTGGACTCCTGGAAAACCCTGCTGCCCTTAGACGATGGATGCTCTCTGGACCAGAAATGGCTACAATGCTGAAGGAGTTTGAGGAAGAATACTTCACGGAAGATGATAAGGAGAATCTTAAGAACTTTCAGCACCATGAGCAAGGTCTCTCATCACAGAATTCGTTGAAGAAACAATCAATGTCCTTTTTACAAGCATCAGGCAAACGGGTAGTTCATTTTCGGATGAGTTAAGGAAACAGTACCAAGAGTTTTCAAGACTGTGCTTGGTGAGCGCACCCACTCAATCCACGATCCAATCAAGAGAAATTCACTGGCTCTCTTCAGACTGCAAGATAGTTCAGAAGAAAGACAAGAAGATCAAAGTGCTTCATAACAATAAAGCACTTTTTGGTCAACTCCACGTCGCTCTTCTCTCTCAGACTTCGGTACTGATATTTATCTACCAGGTACAAAGTCCGACCTGCTGCAATGCCTTGAGAAGCCTGACCAACCAGAGCCACCATCAGCATATTGCTGTAAAGTATTCGATGGAGCTGTCATCGTCCACTGTCTGCCTGTTATCGGCATCAGTACTTTGATGGGTACGCCAACGAAGTCTTCATTCCATACCTAGAGAAGCAACAGCAGACTACCAAGAGATTAGATCTAATGTGGGACACTTACATTCCAGACAGTTAGAAAGTCAGAGTCTACCCGTGAAAAGAGAGGAACTGGCATCCATTGGAAAGTGTCTTGATGTTGTAGTCATCCGTGTCTTATATTATATGATCTCCTCAAGACTCAACCATTAACTGACATCTGGGTGGCATAAGGTATGGGGAAGAAATACAGATACACCTATACTTCCACATCAATGCCATCTGTGGGAGTTTAGGAGAGCCAAATTCACTGCCTGTGTTACACTCATATTCAGGTTGCGACACGACATCAGCATTTCATGGCACGGGAATGAAGTCAGTCTGCCAGGCTTGAAAAGTGTACGATGATGCCACAGAGACATTTTACTCACCGTAATATCTAGCCAAGCATCCCTTTTAGAAGATGACCGTTGACTCTGAGCCTTTCCAGGTTCTTAAAAGGCTGACCAATTGTCTTGTAAGACAAGTCGAGTCCATCAAACTCTATCAATGAGACAAGAAGAAGCCTCCAGTACGACGCCCCGCCCCCAAAATCACACATATATGAATGTATTGTTGGGGGCTCCAATCCTAATATCGTTCAATAAGTCCCAAGAAGCCCTGTACCAAATATGGCATGTGTACAACACCAAATCAATGCCATTTTAAATGAATTTTTTTCAGTAGTATTCAGTATTCAGGTAACCCTAATTTTTGTTTAAATGTAATTATGCACTGTATATGATGTGGGGGCTCCAATGCGATCTTACATTATATTTAACAAGGGGGCTCTGGCTCGACGCCCCGCCCCCATTCACACATATATGAATATAATGCCGTGGGGCTTCGAACCTCACATTGTTCAGAAGGTCATAAGGAAGCCCCTTACCCAAAAATGCACTTTTACAACAACAAATCAATGTTATTGTACCTTATTTCTTATCTGGGGGCTATGGGACAACGCCCCCGCCCCCAAATTGCACCTTATGTTTATAAATATTTTGTTGGGGGATCCTACTATAACATCTTTCAGAATGTCCTAAGGAAGCCCTGTACCAAAAAATTGCGTTCGTACAGCAACAAATCAATGTTTTTTTTAACCTTATTTCTTATTTGGGGGCCTTTGAACGACGCCCCCGCCCCAAAACACCCTTACATGAAGTTTTTGGACGGGGCTTCTATCCTAATATTGTTCAGTAAGTCCTAAGGAAGCCCTGTACCAAAGATTGCATTTTTACAACAACAAATCAATGTTATTTTTACTTTATTTCTTATTTGGGGGCTCTGGAACGACGCCCCGTCCACCACGCCCTTATATTAATTTTTTGTAGGGGGCTTCTATCCTTATATTGTTCAGTTAGTCCTAATGAAGCCCTGTACCAAAAATTGCATTTGTACAACAACAAATCAATGTTATTTCACCTTATTTCTTATTTGGGGGCTCCGGGAGGGCGCCCCCGCCCACCACACCCCTATTTGAGATTTTTGCCGGGGGCTCCTACCCTAATATCGTTCAGTAGGTCATAACAAAGCCCTGTACCAAAAATGGCGCTTGTATCCGGCCGGTAACGATAATTTCACTAAGCCACCTGACTAGCATACTAGTGACAAGTATCCATGATGCAAGGTGTACAGTAGCCACGAGATTTTGAGCTCAGCACTAATGACGACTTTAATTATGGTTTCCTGCGACCATGTACGTGATGCTGATAGAAATTTGTGATAATTTGATTACACTGATATGAGGCTTTGGAAAAGCGGAAATTTGACTCATGTGAGAAATATCAGAGAAGTGAATTTGTTTAGCACTGATTATCATATTAAAGCATATCAAACTAAAATTGTAATTTCTCCATGTTGTTGTGTGATTATAATTATTTTGAACTGTAAAATCGTAGAAAGTCAATTTTCGATATTTACACAAAATAAGAGAAAGGGCAATAAAAGGTAACATCATGGTTCGACACATTTGCATTGGTTAAGGTGTGATATATAGTTCAGCATCATTTACAACGGAGAAGATAAATATCCTGAGAACCAAGCCTGTTTCTCTAACTTTTAGGATTAGCATCTGACTGATTATTACCCCTCCCCTATATTCCTAGTTCTCATTTTCTCCTCGCCCTCTCCCATTATCTTTATTTGCCTCATCTTTACACTTAGTCGTTTTCCTTTCCCGCGAGTCACCTGAAGCATACATTCGACGCTTGTTTAACTATTAGTCATAATTACTCTCTCTTCCGGCCTAATCGTTTATGTAATTTCGATTACCATGGACTAGGTCTTATGCACCTAAATCAGCATAACGAGAAATCATGTCAACTTGAATTTCATTTGAAAGTAAGTGCCCCCCCCCCCCCAATCCTCAGCCTCACTGCAGACCTACATGCTTCCCTCTACCCTACCCCCTCCCTCATTCCCGCGTTGGAGCTTCGAGAGTACATAGGTTAATGCGGAAGATTTAGCAACCGTTTACTTTTATTTTTCACCTAACCCTGCACATCCGGGGATCTAAATGCCAATCGGGTGGCGCAATCGGGTGACATGTCTGCGCTATGTCGCAATCATACATCAGCTGAACGTCGGTATAGGCATTCGTGATATATGACTACGGGAACGAAGTGGTGCTTTATGTAGCTCTACAGAGGACAAGGGTAAGTTTTATTGAAACCGGGTTGACGGTTCAAAGTTGTTTATTCTTACAGAGTTGATTTGATTGCTATTGGATTTGAACCACAACGCTTAGCGGTCGAACAATATTTCAATCTACTAACTTAATTAGTGTACTGGCAGTAATTTTGTTATTTCGTTTTCAAGTTCAACGTCACCGTGGTCAAAAGAATGGACAAGTTGTAATTACTCTCCCCCCCCCCCCCCCCCCCTCATAATGAATAATTGTTGATGTCGAAGACAATTTAAAGGTACGTTTAACATTATTTGTTTAAGTTAGAGCCTATACTAATCCTGATTGTTTTGCAAAATTGTGTCTACACCAATAGCTTCGATCATTACTAGAGAACCCGTTTAAAGTTGCCGATAACAATAATGTAGCTTCTTATAAGGGTTAGTTGTATAAGTGCCTATCTGATCATTCTAATTTCTTCTCCATCAATTGAAGTTGAGCATTATAATGCCTCAGCACAGCCTTATACAGAGGAAAGAACATACCCCCAATCACACCGTAACTATGCTTTTGCTTATATATTGACGCAGCACTTTGGAGGTATATTCTAACATCGACATAAATTTTAAAAAAGTCGGTACGTGTTACAAAATTATTTATTAGCCGTATAATTATAATGTAGGTCTATCATATATTATATTAGCGTTATTAAAATAGAAACAACTTTGTGTACATGTATGTAGGGGAAAGTGGGGCATAATGGAACACTTAATTTCAAACTTGCAATATGACGTCATCAACGACACAAAAACAGTAAAAATAACAGTTTCAGATAGATGTTGTATGCACTTTATTATGTCAACGAAAAACCGACAAAAACCACGGTAAAATTGCAGAGAAACTCGAAACGAATTTTACAAATGAAAAATCCAACTTGCCCCACCCCTGGGGCATAATGACACTCCCCCCTAGGGCAAAATGGATCTGCGGATCCATTGCCCCATCAGAACTCTAACGTTCTATATTGAGTAATGTACCTAAAGTAACTTTAAGCATACTTGGTGGGCAGAGCTGCATAATGAAAGCCTATAGTAGTTTCAAACATTTATGGGGCAAAACTGGAAAGGTAATCGTAATAAAGCCTGGTTTAAAAGTAGAAAATGTAGACTTGTAAAATGTGCACTACACTCTGAATTTCTTAGACTGTAATCTGGGTCACATTTTCGTTCTGATACAACCACTAGTCACATAAACCAACTGCTAGGCACATACTTTGAATTCAGCTAACTTATACATCTAAAACTGGCTGGGAAACTAGAACAACTATCGATTGTTTCATGAACCAACTGTACTTTCAGAATGGAACAAGAAACATTGGTAAACAAGCCCCTATAAAAAAGGGCGAAAACAAGATATGTTATTTTCCATTGGGGCAAAACGGAACCCTGCTATGTTATTTTCAATTGGGGCAAAACGGAACCCTGTTCCATTTTGCCCCGTACCTATATGGTCCATTTTGCCCCAATGACATATTTTTTAATAAAAGTTTGCGTAGAAAATCCTTGAAGCATAGTTGGCATGCAAACAGGCGAGTCTAACGTTGATATCTTTATGATTAATATATACAAAAATTTGATTAGAATCGATACCAAAATTACCAAATTTCAGCCATATGAACACCCCCTTACCTTAGATCATGAGGCTGTAATTTTTTGGATGGGACCTTACTCCGATGTGCCTCGATGTAACCGGATGAAAATTCAGTGCTGAAGTTAGTTTGGCATCTTCTCTTCTTCAAAGAATTTGCACAGCGGGCGACCTTTTTTAACATATGCTAATTTCAAAGTTCCATTTTGCCCCCCGGGTCCGTTATGCCCCACTTTCCCCTAAGTCAAAGTACCCTGCCCCTTCTTTATTTTCTCTATCTCTCCCTCTCATTCTCTAACTCCTTCTTTCTATCTCTCTCTTTCTCATTCTCTCTCTCATTTTCTCTTTCCCTCTCATTCTCTCTCTCCCTTTCTCTCTCTCTGTCCCTTTCTCGCACCCTCCCTCCCTCTCTCTCTCTCTCTCTCTCTCTGACTCTCTCTGGTGTCTCTTTCCATATATATGTTCTCCTTTCCCATATATAAAATGTCTAGAAACCAGTTAAGGACAATGGCGGATGAGGCTATACACGCCCTGCCGGCGGGGTCGGCGTTCGAATCCCTGGTGAAGGGTGACACAGAAAACCTTCCGGATCAAGAGTCTAACACAGTGAGAATCTTCCTGAGCTCTACATTCACAGGTACATGCAACTTTAGTATCAATTTACACGTTCGCCCGTTTGTTATATCAGCAAAAAGGGGTCAGCATTTGACTCACTACGTTAGGTCTTCGCCTTTTTAGAGGAGAGAGGTAGATAGAAAAAGAGGGAGACAATCGGGGTAGTTTTCTTTTTGATGCTATCCTTGATTTACGCTAATTTCCTTGTATTCGATATCGTGTAGTTTTACATTTCTTGGGCCCCTAAAATTATTGATTTTCCTGTGTCAAGTATTCTTTTTATTACTCCTTTGATCCCTCCCCTTTCTCTCTCTCTCTCTCTCTCTCTCTCTCTCTCTCCCTCTATCTCTCGCTTCCCCTATCCCTTACCACCCCTCTCTCTCCCTCTCGATCCCCCTCTCTTTCCCCTACTCGACCTTCGTTATATTTCTCTACGTTATCTCTAATCTCCTTTCGAGTGTTTATCTAAGTGTTTAAATGTGAAGAGCAACGTATTTACTTCATAATTGTCATATGTACATTCCCTGTACTTTGGCTGCAAGGTTGGTTTACATAAAATTATTTTCAAATCCATTCAGAGAACAAAGTCCATAAATGGGACAAAGTCGACGCACGAGCAATAATAATTTGCTGGTACCAAGACCTACCTGTCTTTGGGAAGTCTATATAAAAGGGCTGTGGAGAGTCTGCATGAATGCATGTGATATAATATGAAAATCACGCACGCCAAGCGCAGGAACTGTGTTACTTTAAACAAACAGAACTTTGTTATTCCTGGCTCATATTCCTGGTGGAGGTGTTATATGAAAGGGCAGAAAATGAACGTTCGAAAAAATTGATTTTCTCTTTGAAATTCAGATACCGTTCACCAAATGACTTTTTGTTTTGGTACCCTTTCTTCAAATTGTTTTAATCACTCTTGCGTGCATCATAATAGTTGCATCAAATGAAAGAGGAGTATCTAAGCTTTACAATATGTGTCTTGTTTTTACTTATTAATGTGATTAATAAAACATCGGTAATTATTGGTTTCGTTTTCTTCTGGGACGCACTGTATAATATATCCTTGATGTCACTGGTTATGTAGTACATCAATGAAAATTAATTGTTTATAAAGGTGTTTGAATGAAGAAATAGACGTTGAATTTTTGCAAAGTGCTAGGTAATGAACACCTCCTGAATACATACGACTGCTCTTAAAGTATTCCAAATTAGATGACTCTGTCTATTTATAGCCCTTACAAAGTCATGTTGATAAAAACTAACCATACCATGGTAACCTTTGACCTTGCAGACATGAAAGAGGAAAGAAACAAGTTGATGCAGGAGGTGTTTCCAGAGCTCCGACGGTACTGCCAACAAAGGCAGCTAGAGTTCGAGGTTGTCGACATGAGATGGGGTGTCAGAGACAGTGCTACGGCTGATCATCTGACGTCGTTCTTGTGCCTCAATGAAATAGATAGATGTAAACGGATGTCTCAGGGACCTTACTTCGTGGTAAGAGTTGGATTGACGCTTAAGAGTATGTTAAATCGAACATACTCATGAATATTTTACTAAAATGGGCAATAGAGGTCTATTGTACATGTTGTTTTAGGATCATTCAGTCAATGTAGGCTATTGTAAAGTGTGGATTTAAAGACGATCTATAGTTTATATATCCGTCATAAGTAATTTATCTTTTTCCATTCCTTTTTCATTACTGCATGTAATTTGATACAAAAGTCCATCAAAGATACGCAATAACTTATGACTGGGTGTGAAGTCAAAGTTCAAAACTGACCCACAACGAGTATCGATCGTACGAGGAGGTACCCCCCTCTCCTTCTCCCGTCGGCTATTTGAAAAGTTTTTAAATGGTTAGCGTTTCAATTTCCCACTCCCCCTTTTCTGTTGCCCTCTCCTTAACATTTTACCTTGAACTTAGCATATCCCCCGGTTAATTTAAAGTTGTACTGCCGTAACTGACTAAAGGGAATCACATATCATACAAGAGTGTGATGGACCTGCATGACGTTTATTCCTCCATTAATCTCAAACTTGCACAGGGCTTTCTTGGCAATAAGTACGGCTACAGACCGTTGAAATCAACCATTCAATCACAGACGTTTCAAAAGCTCCTAGCCATCATATCACAAGACGATCAGGTCAACCAAGACGACGTCGATCTCCTCAAGACATGGTATGCCGAGGACACGAACGCCGTCCCTCCTGTATACTCACTTCGACCTATCACCGCACTTTTACCCGACTACCACAACAAGAGTGAACCCGAGAAGGAGAAGGAGGCAAGGGCTACCTGGTGGAAGATTTATGCTAGGATGAGGAATGTTTTTGATGAGTTTGCCAGGTCACCAGCAGCGCTGGAAGCGTACAGTGAAGAGGAAATTAATTCCTTTGTAATGTCCGGTAACTTTCAATTCTATTATTACTTCTAAAGATCACAATATTAACAATTTACACATTTAACTTCTCGTGACTTTCTATCAAAATGAAGTTTCTGTTTACAACCAATCCCCACTTTCTTTTTGCATGCCCTCGTTTATAACACATGGAAAGTGTATCCATTTAGATTTCCCTCCAAAATGCCTTCCTATCTTGCGCAATAAGTTACCGCATTCATTTTCTTGTATTTTGATTGCCGACATTCCTGTTTGTAAATACGTACATGTATAAATTTTCCTTATATTCAGTTACGGAAGAAGAGATACGACATGCGCTGAAAGAAAACACAAATCTCCAAGATACATGTTTCTTCTTTGTACGAGATTTCCAAAATCTCGTTCCTTCCAAAGAAAACAGAGGTGTGCTTGCAGACTATGCTGACATTGAGACAATAAAGTAAGTATGTTTTATCTGAATTTGTGAAAATAGTTGTGGTAGAGGAGGTTACTTAATAGTTTTGCTTTACATATATTCAAAACGATTACTTCTAAAGATGTAGGATTTAATAAAGGTATATTCAGGGAAATCCAATTAAATCTCATTTGTACTTAATTAATGAGATAATTATTAGGAAATCGGAGGCTGCGATATTCAATTCTACTTTTGATCAACCGACTCATTTGCTAAATTAGCTGCCTAAATTCTGTAACCTCCAAGACAAATTTAGTACAAATTCAAATGTATTCATGTTTCCAACAAAACATTACAAATCAATTATAAGCATTTAAAACAAATGTAAGAAATACATGTTGGAAACAGAGGGGTCCACTAAAAAGCAATGCTTGTACAAGTGTGAACACCTAAAATGAGCTTTTTGCTCTACATTCGGGACAGGTGTTTGTAACCAGTTGCAACAATTCATCCCTTTTGTCAATTTCTCCAGAACTGAGAACATCTTGCCCATGATGAAGTTCATTAAGTTGTTTTCTTTTTTTATAAGGGATGGCAGTGATGTCCAATTCATGAGGCTTCCCCAAGACAAGCTGTCCACACTGAAGACAGAATACATCACCAGAGTTGTCCCATCAGATTCAATCAAGAAGTACAGTATACCTTGGACCGAGAAAGGCCTCGACCCGTTAGGTTGCACGGAACACGCCGAGTATCTGAACGAGATCTGCGAGGTCTTTGAAAGCAGGATGAAGGGTATGATCGATAAGAACCTTCAGGGTCGCACAAGTGCTGCAAAAGATCCACTGAGGACTAACATGTACAAAGAGCTCCTACACCACGCGTCTTTCTGTAAAGCCAAATGCAGGTGATTGTTTCATTCGTCCAACAAATAGTCAAGTCGTTCCAGAATAAAATGTGATAAAAAACAATATCTAGCAAACGTGCATACTACAAATTTACTGAGAAAATATTTTTGTATCGAACCCGAGAGGTGTTTCCAAATGTTCTTAAAGGCCATCTGTACTAGTTTGGCTAGGAGGGACTAGACCACCCAGAGAGGTCACTGACAGGAGGCTATCTCATCAACTCAGCTCTCAATTAATATAAGAAAAAGAGGATCATGGGGGACCAATGGACACCGATTAGGCATTGTTTTCTATATAGAGGGAGCAAGTAGCTACAAGTACAGTGGGGCTTTAATAGTGATATAATTATGTTTATAACCCTTCCTCTTTCATAATGCAGCACATTTCAAGGACGAGAGGCGTTGATAGGGTCAATCCAGGCACGCCTCACAGCAAACATCGGAAGGCCACTAGTCATCCACGGTGTCTCTGGATCAGGAAAGACCTCTGTCATGGCCATGGTGGGCAAACACAGCAAGGAATTGATTGGAGGGGATTGTGTAACGGTTCTACGCTTTCTTGGAACATCTGCACAGACCTCCTCAATACACATGACCCTTCAAAGCATATGTAGACAGGTATTTACTTATAATATTGAATTTAATACCTAAAAACCTCGGTCGTGTTTCGGTTTGTTAAAGGAAAATTCTATATGGGAGTCATTCAACAGAGTTAAAATACTTGTAATTTATTTAAACTTAAAAATACCCTAATAAAGGTTTTTAAAAGTGATGTGGAATTATTCACCTCATAAAAAATTTAATCTTTTCCCTCGATCTCTAACCCTTTATGATACATGATGATAATTTAAAAACATTTCGTATTTGGCAAAGAATAGAGAGCCGGCGTCACGACCCCCCCCCCCCCCCCCCCCCCGTTTGATTATATTCTGAATATGCCATGAGGGTTTCATGTTTTATCTCCTATAGATCTGCTTTGCCTATGGTGTAAAACAACCTGCAGATGAACACTTGGAGGATTTCTCAGAAACGGTTCAGACATTCAACACCTTGATCAAGAACCTCCCATCCAAAGAGAAGCCTCTTCTACTACTCCTGGATAGCATTGATCAGTTGGCGTCCACTAACAACGCTCATATGATGAATTGGTTGCCTAAATTCCTCCATGAAAACACCTATATCGTCGTATCCATGCTCGAAGAAGAGCATCAATGCCTAGACAATATCAAAGTGACCTTGAAGGATAGCAGATGCTACATTCCTATGGATGCTGTGGCACAAGATAACGGCCTTGAGATCATGAAGAGTTTGCTGAAGAGCAGAGGGAGAACACTCACCAGTGAACAGGTCAATATTGTGACCGAAGCCTTCACAAAATGTCCTCAGCCTCTGTTCTTGAAACTGCTGTTCGAGGAATTTGTGACTTGGTCATCTTTCAAGAAGATGGACGAGATAAAGCTTCCTGGTAGTGTTGTTGAAGCTATCTTGTCCTTGTTCCAGGATCTAGAGGATCGTCATGGCAGACTATTTGTAGCCCACGCTCTTGGTTATCTAACTGCGGGGAAGAGTGGTTTGACAGAAGCAGAGATAGAGGATGTCCTTTCCTGCGATGACCAAGTTCTCAATGATGTCTACCAGTACTGGGATCCTCCTGATGAAGGCGTTGTTCGAATTCCTCCATCACTCTGGAAGCGATTACGTCTGGACATCGACGAATTCATCGCTGAACGTCAAGCGGGTGGAAAGACCGTGATTGCTTGGTATCACCGACAATTCATTGAGACCGCTCGGAAGAGGTACCTCGGTGACTCCGATATCACAGAGGCTAGGCACCAGGTACTTGCAGATATGTTTAGGGGAGAGTATAGTGATGGTGCTATCAAACCAATCAGACTTCACGGTCGCAAAAAAGACTTTCCAAAGGCAGATCGCCAAGCAGCCGCACAGCCTCTAATGTTCGGAGAAGACGTGTTCAATTTGCGAAAGTTGCAAGAACTTCCATACCACCTCATGAAATGTAAAACTGTAAATGGCCTTCCTTATGGTTTGATCAAGTATGTAATGTACAACTTTGAATGGATTCTGACCAAGCTGAGAGCTCTTAATTTCATAGAGCTCATCGATGACTTCATGAAGTATGATGAAGAGAGTGCTCTGCTGATAGATGCACTCTATCTATCAGGTAGCAATATCAAGGAAGATCCATTTTCATTGGCAGGGCAGCTGATTGGTTGTTTGTCTGACTTTGTCGATGTGTATCTGAATGTTGGAAGACTTCTTACGGAAGCCAAGACCTGGCTACAAACAACTGCTCTACCTCTCATAGTTCCCAGAGGAGCATGCCTCATTCCTCCTGGAGGGCAGTTGAAAGCATCCCTTACAGGTCACCCGACTAGAGTAGAGGTCATTGCCTTCGCTGGCTCTGCAGACGTCCTTGTGACTGTTTGCAAAAGCGATGACGGACAACCGATGGCAAATGTGTGGGATGAAACAAAGATAGAACTCATTCACACCCTTGAGATAAAGGCTAAACATAAAGCATCTGGAAAGTTGACACTTGCCCTGAGCCCTGACGAGAAACACGTTGTCTTCGGTTGTCAGGTTCTCGGTATGTTCGAACTATGTAGTGGGGAGCTGGTTTGCAAGCTGGAAACCGGAAAGAACCATGCCATCACCTCATTTCGGATTCAAGACGAAGGGCGTCTTGCCATATCTGGCGCAGAGAAAGGCATGAATGTGTACCTGTGGGATTTAAAGAGTGGACAACTCTTGACGAGCCTGAATCATCCATCAGGTGTGCATTTTACTTTTTTCGAAGGCAATTCGGAGATTCTGTCAGTCTGTCAGGATGGACGTATCAGAAGATGGTCTATCGAGACCAAGGAATGCATCGACAGTTTTGAAGTTCACAGGGCTGGTGATATCAGGGAAGCTACTCAAGCAACATCAATCAAGACCATCATCACAGGCGGTAACGACGGAACCATCAAGTTATCAAAGTATCCGCATGAAGAACAAGATTCCGGCAGAACACTCAAAGGACACAAGAAAGCTATTTCCTGCTTCTTGGTTTTGTCAGATAACCGCCTTGTTTCTGGCTCTGGAGAATCCATCGTTTACGTCTGGGATATGGTGGCGGGAACGGCAATATTGACTTTCACAGGTGAGTAATAACCTAGTGGTCATCTTGCTTTTTGAACTAATAATTTTCACTAAAAAACTAGTCAATTCCATCTCAGAAATAAACGTTTGATTATAATCCCTGCAAAAAAATAAAATAAGCATGAATAAAGTTTCAAAATTTCCTGCCAAGAGTTTTGAAGTAGACAGTTCGTCGTTATCAATATAAGGTTACCATAAAATAATTTGTAAGCTCTTATATCGATTAATAATTATTCCAAATTTCTTTAGAATTCTCACTAGGACGAAGTTGTTTCCTCTTTATTTCGTAGGTCATGTCGGAATGATCACGTCTTTGTGGTATGGCGCGGCTAACCCAGATGAGGCTGACTCACAAGAGATTCTGGTAACTGGAGCCAAGGATGATTGCCTGAATGTGTGGAGTCTGAACCCTGATGATACTGGACATTCTCTCATCACCTCTCTAGAAGGACATTCGTCGTGGATTTCAGATGTAACAGGATCAAACAGTCAGAAAATCTACTCTGCATCTAATGATAAGAGCGCTAAAGTGTGGGACTACAAACAAAAAACGGTGAGTCCGGCTTCGGTTGCCACAATTAGTGATAAGTCATACACTTATTTACAAATCTAAGAAATTTTGTAACAAGTTACATTATCTGTCTTTAGATAGACAACCGTACCAAATAATGAATAGAGGTTAATGTTTTCATTTGTGGATTAAGCTACCTTTTTTTAATAATTTGCTCTCTTGCTTGTCTTTGCCTTATCGTAGGTGATAAAAAGAGAGAGGCACAAAGAGCATGCATTTGGTCTTGTTTTTGGACCAGACGAATCAACCGTCATTACCAGCGGCGAAGAGGCAACTGTCAAGTTCTCAAGGTTCCATGACGGCCAAGTGATACGAAGAGAGACCGGGTTCGCATACACTCTCCTGGTCAGCAGCGATGGCGAGAAGCTGTTTGGAGGAATGGTAGATGAAGGCGTGGTCCGTGTATGGGATACTGCCCAATCAGAGGACGGGAATAGTGCATTCGACCTTGAAGGTCATAAGAAGGATGTCCTGTCCATTGTCGAAGGACATGATAATGAAATCGTCACTGGGTCACTTGATATGACGGTAAAAGTTTGGTCCCTGGCAACCAGGTCATGTCTGAGAACTTCGGAAGGTAACTATCTTACAATATAATTTTGAAAGACTTTTCTTTGTTCTGCTTTTAACTGTTCAAAGTCAAGATCGAAGGAGGTGTATCTTCAAACCGGTAGACCCCATGGAAGTGACCTCTATTTCTACTTTTCAATGAAATTCGTTTCCACTACTGAACAATTGAACAAGCTCAATGCGAACAAATCGCTTTAGTTTTTCTTTCATTATATTTAAGTGAATAAAACATATTTAGAATCGAGTTTGGAAAACAAATTACAACTTTCAATATTCTATTTGAATAATTCCGGATCAATATGAATTATCACAACAGAAGATGCTTAACTGATTTCCACGTTTTACAGTAACTGTCATTATAGTTATTGTAAAACGTTAATATCTTAATGTCTTAATGCGATACATGTTTATGTTTCGTCTCCTGTTTAAGGGCATAAAGGTTCAGTAGAGATTGTGAAAGTAGCAAAGCAGCAGGCAGACACTTTCATCTTGTCAGCAGACAGCAAGGGCATGCTTAATGTATGGAAATACGGGACAGGAGAATGTCTGCTATCAGCCAAAGAGCACCGGACATCAATTCGATGTCTTTCTGTTTCAGATGATGGTAGGAAGTTTTTTTTTTTTTTTTTGTTACTGCTTGTTTGTTGTTGTGTTTTCGGGGGGTTGCCTATGAACAAAATTTCGAAAAGTAATTTTTGTTGTTCTGAAAGTTATTTAATATTTGTCGTGATTGTGACGATCTATTTCTTCAAAGTTTGGGGATAATCTACAAATACGTTAAAAAAAAGACCCATGAACTATTCTGTTTCTTTAAAAAAAAAGAATGTTGATACCGCACCCGATTATGACATTTGCAAGTACACTTCTCATTTCATTCTACATGATAAAGTCATCTTGTCTGAAATGTGTATATGCATTGTCTGATGTGTACTATAAGACATGATGTAAAGTTAAATATTTACATTTCATGAAAGCAGAATCAGTCGTATATCAATCAAGGTTTCATTGGATCTCTCCTTTCAGGGAAATACGCAGTTACTGGCGGAAATGACAAGATAGCTCTTCTCTGGTCACTGGACCCATCTCATGGAACGTTTGGTCAGGTGGTCAAACGATTGACCATCCATACATCAGAGGTCGTGTGTACTGTCTTCATGCATGATGGTAGGAGAGTTATCACAGGTTCGCATTCAGGAAATAAACAACTCCATGTGTGGAACGTCTTGGGAAATGAAGCGGAAGACCAGTAAGTTATCTTTTTTCTTTTTCACCTTTATACGTTCTTCTTCGTCTTCTTGTTCTTCTTCTTCCTGTTCTTCTTCTTCAACTTCTTCCTCTTCAGCTCCTCCTCCTTCTTATTAAGTAATCCTTCTCCATCTTAGTCTCCTACTTCTTCCTTGATGTAAGATTTAATAAACCATTTACTTGCATTCATCTTTAAAAACAATAGGATCGTATTTTATTACATGGGGAAATTCGCAATGATCATTAATCAGTGGTTTTGTTATTGCGTGTACAAAGTGAAAGCTGAATATACCCACCTATAGATATGTCTAATTATAACTATTCATTTGTTCCGCTTTCATTTAACATTAATCAATTGAATTGCTTGTAGTTCTTTTATTAATTGCCAGATTTTTATCATTGTTTTACTATCGACCTCTGTAGTTTCTTAAATGGGCATACCCACGCTATCATGGATATGTGTCTAGCAGCAGACGACACTTACCTGGTGACAGCATCACGTGACTGCACCATCAAGGCTTGGCATCTTCCGACCCGACAGTTGATGGCGTCCTTTGACTGCAAATCACAGGTCAAACACATCGCTATGGTTTACGTCAGTGAAGATCGCTACCGTATTGCTGGAGAGAATAAGACCGGCACTATCCTCCTCCTTGAGCTGTTTCTTTCAAAAGCGAACAGGTCTGAAGTCAAGACGGATCTCATTCATCATCATGAATCTTAAAGAATATATTAATATTTTGATAATTACTTCAAATGCAAGCTTATTTGCAGGCCTAATCGTTTCATTTACAGCCTACAATGTCTGTTTAAAATAACTGTGATCGATATATTCTGCATTTTACACAGCAATTTCATACACAGCCATATCTTTCAATCACAGGAATTACATATATTTCAACATATTTTTGGAGTCTATTTACCCGACAGCAATGATACTTGTTCAGTTGAGACCACAGATTCATTAAACTTTCTGCAATTTCTGAAAGGGAAAGTTTAAAATTGGGAATTTGTTGCTTGAACTTTTTATCCTATAAATCTGAAGATATAATCCCAATGCATGGTTGTCATTACGACATAAACAAGTGATTTTTATCATCACAGTATATATTTTCACAATTTTACTTTCAAAATACTTTTGCATAGTCTACATATTCAGTTTAGACCAGATTCATTAAACTTACTGAAAAGGAAAGTTTGAAATTAGGAAATTGCTGCTTGACCTTTGTTTAACTGAAACTAAAATCACAATGGTTGTCATTATATGACACATACAAGTGATCTTTATCATCACAGTATATATTTAGCTTAGCTATTCTCTTATATATAATTGTCTTAACACATGTTCAAATACAGCCCATGTATAGTTAGAGACACACACAAAAGACAATAGATATAAAATCTGTGTTTTTAAATTTGATATATTAAACAAAATACCATGATGTATTTGGTTTCTTATCAAACATAGTATATGTACATTCAACAAATAATTATGTTCTCGTCATTGCTTTGCTATTTTTTCAGAATTTAAAACACCCTGTGATTCTTACAACAATATATATTACAAAACGTAAGATGAATCTATTCCTAATCCGCTCTTTATCTATATGTCTTGATATATCATATTTACAATGCTTTGAACATGTATGCTGAGCTATAAACTCTCTACGAGCTATATATCTCATTTACAAAACTAGCACTCTCCATGCTGTAAGAATGATCTGTCATTATACTCATTCCATAATCTGTACATATCTACATGACTTGAATTGATTTCTAGCTAAGCACTTATTCAAAACAATTCTTCTCATTATAGCTTTGTATGGCACTAGTTCTCAATACATTTGATTCAAAATTAGACTGCCGATTCAAAATTTGTACTACCTATTAGTACATGTAGATTTTGGTACAAATGTATTTTGATATGTTGTAATTACGCTTCATGTACAGAAAATTAGGCAACTATTTGTATGAATCTACAAGAAAATATGCATTCTAGTGTTAAAATATGAATATATTTCTATCTATACTATTGCACTGAAGACAATATATAATAAAGTTAATAAACAGAACTGCCCAGAATATATCTGACTGAACTAAATTCTAATAATACGATAGCAACTGTATAAATATAATAAGAAAGCAAGGTAGAGGTATCAAAGGCAAGGTAGAGGTATCAAAAGCAAGGTAGAACATAAATGTTTGATACACTGTAGTTTCATATCATAATATCAAAATACAATGTATGTAGTAAAAGCCATCATGTATGATCATTAGATTACTAATGTGACAATGTCAAACTATGTCTTTTGTGCAATTTTCCATTAAGCTTTTTCAACAAACTGGAGACTGATTGTAAAATGTACATTGGGACCATGAAAACTACCTTGTTATATCATGTATCTTGTTATATCAGAACTATTCTTTTATAACGAGTTTACTCTGTATTATCATTATTATATTATATTAGTATTAGTATTATTCTAAAGTCTTGTTTTTATTTCATTCTCTTCAGCCCTGTCCATATATACCATGATAAAAGTGATTATTTGCATGCACAGGCCCGAAATTGGGAAATAACTTACAGTTTGAAATTAGGAAATCACCATATCAAAGCTAAAAGTAGATCTTTTCATTTAACTTTATATTGTAGATTTAGGCACATCGTGAGCTCTCACAGCGCAGTAGAACAATTGCATAGTCTCTTCGATTTATAAATGTATATTTCTTTTTATTGTCCTCTAACCGAGGTGTTTTATTTCACATATTTCACATTTCATATATATTTACATCAATTTACATTTTAACATAATAAAAGAAAAAAGACAAAAGTATTTAAATAAATAGTTATAACCTTAACATTCTTGAACAATTTCTTTATGTTTCGTCAATAAAAAACTTTGTTTATTTGCTAGGTAATATCATAGTTTTAATTTGAAAATAATGAACAGCCTTTTGCCTCTATGCTTCTGTATACAGAGTTATATAGAAGCCGCTGTTTGGCTGTTGAACCATCTTTACAAACTATTATGTGCAAATTACTTGATATCACTTACATTGATACATTAGTTATTTGATGATACATCTCAATCATAATATCAAAGTGAAAATGGGAATTTGTTATTGCTCAAGAAGAAACTAAGTTTTCTAATTACTGTAGATGGTGGAATTAATTTATATCGAAAAGTCCATTAATTTTTTTTAAATCAAAATTCTACAAAACTAATTATTATTTCTATCCTACATGTATGTAACATCTGTAAAAACATAATAAAACAATGATCTATGATATTACACCATTTACTTGTTTGTTTCAGCTTCTTTATGATTGTACATACATGTATATCAAAGAATAACTTTCTCTTCTATTCAAATTTGCATTTAATTTCATGAATACATTATGAAATATAATTGTCATAATTCACTGCATTGGGGAGAAATTGTCATTTTTACAATTAATATGATAAATAAAAAGACACATGTTTTTATTGTATGAAAATGGATACAATTATAGGACTGCATAAACATGGTGCATACATCAAAATGCCCACAGAAATGCATGCGTAAAGGCCCCAAACAATATTTTCTTAAAGGAATAAACAGATTGTTTGTATGTCTGTGATATTGCTGCTAAGTGCCAATTTGTGCACACAGCGACAACATGAAGCATTGTTTGGGCATTCTTTTTTTAAAGATATTTACACAAAAAATTTCCGAGAATTTGTGGATGGACATAAAAGAATATATGGCACATTTATCTTTTGATGCAAGTGGGACAGTCAGAGTACATAAGCAATAACTTCTATTCAAATCTCCTATTTTCTACCATAAGTACGGTTTATCTGAATGTGACTATCCCAGACAAGATTCTAATGAACCATCTTCGGTGCATTAAGCGCTGTATAAATCCAGAATATTATTACTATTATAATGAAACAAATACGATCAAAATGTCATCAAATATCCTATAACTAAGAGACCATCCGCTTCCTTGATCATGTCTTGAGGAAGATCGCTTTGCAGAAAGGCGCCCTTACTTTTAAGAAAGTAGGGCACGAGGACGACAATGAATGACTACCTTCTTTAGGCTCAGAGAGCCAATGGTACACTTTACCCCTGACATCATTTGTCATTGCCAGCATCAAGAAGAACACATTCTAATCAACAACGTCAGGTTCTGAAAAGCCATCTTAGTGGAAGGGTCATCAGAAAAGTTTGCAGTAGAGCAAACAAGTTCAAGTTCAAGTTTTATTTTCAACATACCATTAAGAACATAAATAATATGTATATATTAGCAATACATTATTGTAGAACAAGAATGGGGAAGGGAACCGTATAGGCCATTGGCCTTTCGGGGCAGAACCCTTGCAAATATATACATTAGACAATATGTACTACAAGCACAGAATATAACTTAACAAACCCAACAAAGTAAAATCAAACAGAATATAAACGAACACACTAAGTGCAACAAACATTACAAAAAGGAATAACAAGTACGCCACTTTGCTCTTCTTCGTCTTTGAGCTACTGCTGGACTTCTTTAAAGATTTACTGTGAGATCCATTGCCGTGGTGGTCTTTAGAGGTTCTTTGGTTTGTCTTGGTGAACTGGGTGACAGGTTCAGAGCTATCAAAAGAAGGTAAAATATGATCTCATTCTTAATAGACGCACAAGAACCATATTGAAGTTTCTCAATATAACGTTATGAATAAGATGGGCAAGTCCAGGATAGGTCATTCCACATTCGCTTCGGTGGCATATGCTCTGGGCCTTATTTCATGAAAGATATAAGGTAAGGCCTAGGTTTATGATTATGTTTTAGCTCTATGTGAGGGTAGAAGCAGGATAGAAGGTAGGAGTTTTCATAGTGTTTCAAATTGACATGCCAAAATATTACACACAATATTAATGCCATTGGTTTTTCATTCCATTAAAGTATGGGATATGAATAATGCTATCTTTAAATTAACCTTATAAGCGTAAGCAACAAACCTGATATCAGATCTATCCGCTTTCTCAAGTAGCAAATCAAGAATCAAAATGGTTCCAGATTTGTTCTCTGCTGCTAGCCGATAGCGGTCCTCACTATTGTAGACTAGGTCTATATACTTGATCTGAGACTGGCAATCGAAGGATGCCAGCATGCGCAGGGTAGGGAGATGCCACGCCTTCAGAGTGCAGTCACGGGATGCAGTAACCAAGTACTCGTCATCTGATGATAAACATATATCCATGATGGCGTGGTTGTGACCTACAAGGAGTCTGAAAGGAAAGTTGTTTTCGTCACACACTTTCTTTGTTAAATAAATAAATAATAGAGATTAAAAGTATCTCCTTCGAATACATCACTACTAGATGGAAAAACAATCTGGGGAACTCGTCCTGGTTGTATATTTTCCTAATGGGAATTTGACAAGGATTGGTGTCTGATTGCCTAGCTAGTACAGGACAGCTGTCGTGGGCCTGCATGTTGTATATAGCCAAGTCTCCTTTGGCTTTGTTCTTTCTCTATGAATAGTTAGCAGTTCAATTTGTAAACATATTACCCAATAAACAAAATCACGTGAAAATCACGTCAATATCAAGGTATCGACTTGAGGAGAGTTACGTTCTTCAAACACCGGACATTTACGTAAATGTGTTAATACGTTTATTGCACTAGGTAACTTAAAACACACGTACACTAAATCACGCAATTGTCACTGCAATATCACCATTATAATAACGTGATTGTCCCTACCGTGGAGACCATGGTTTGTAAACCTAATACTTCCGTGTTTGCTTGGTTATGAAATTACATGTTCATAAACGAAATTATCGCGTCACAGAAACACGTGAAGCGTTAGTGATAGTTTTAGTCAAAATATCTGCGTGAAATTCACGTGAATATTACGAGGCTGACCTGAGATGAATCATGTTCTTCATTCACGTGAAATTTACGTCGAAGAGGAAATATGTTACTGTAACCCGCGTTCAACCCAATAATTACGCAAATGTTACACAATAAATGAACCAAAATAATGACGTTCTCATCCCGTTTCTGAACATCGTGTCTTGGATCTTCCATAATTACGTCCAGGCGCGCCAGAAGCAGTTTGGGATTAGAGGAGATGGTGGGAGGGGGGGGGGGGGTGCAAACATCCCAGAAGAGAAAGCTAGTTGCAACTGGTCCAGTTGATGAACCAGTTAATGCCAACTGGTAACCCTGGAAATTGAAATGGGCTAAATGATCCAGTTGATCCAGGCCAGTTAGAATTCAACTGGTCTAGCTGAGCCATTAGAACCATTTGGTAAAACTTCCAACAAGTTGAACAGCAACAACACTTCAATACTGGTACGTCTGTATTTCCAATGTAAAGGCATTGGTAATAAGTAGACTTACATAATTTAATTAATCGAAATTTTTTCATATACTTGTATTTTATTGAAATTATTTAGTTCATAGTTAATGTTTCCCTTATTCATGTTTAACTGAATGTAATTTATACGGAGTAGCGAAATGTCCTAATAACTGGTATTTGTAGTATTTTCGAAATGAATTGCATATAACTAAATCATCAGTAATTAAGAAATATGCTGTAAATTCAGATAAATTGTTTAAAAAACATAGATCTGCACGCACCCCATATTCAATATGCAAATTAATTGGTGTCAGCTGGTTCAACTTGAAATATGCCAACAGTCAGTCATCAACTGGTGCAACTGGAAATATGCACACACTGGTGCAATGATAATATGCCAACAGTCATTTATCAACTGGTGAACATAGAAATATGCCAACAGTCACGGGATTATCACCACGGAACTTAAATGGTAACTGTGAAACCATCAAGACACCCAATAATAACTCATTTTCACACCTGGAAAACACGGAATACCCAGCTTATATTAATAATCCGTTTGAGTCACGAGATCATCACCGCAGAACTGCTGGCAATTTTGACTACCATTTAAATAGGTGTTTTAAGACACCTAATAATTACTAATTTTTCACACCTAAATATCACGGATTCACAGCTTAGATTAGTAATCAGTTTTAACTACGTGATCATCACCAAGAAAGTTATGGTAACTTTGAAACCATTTAAAAACGTGTTTTAAGACACCTAATAATTACTAATTATTCACACCTAAAAGTCACGTATGCCCAGCTTAGATTAATAATCCGTTTGAGTCACGAGATCATCACCGCGGAAGTGCTGGCAACTTTGACTACCATTTAAAAAGGTGTTTTAAGACACCTAATAATTACTAATTTTCACACCTAAATATCACGGATTCACAGCTTAGATTAGTAATCAGTTTTAACTACGTGATCATAACCGAGAAATTTATGGTAACTTTGAAACTATTTAAAGAGGTGTGTAAGACACCTCAGAATTACTAATTTAATATAACCAGAGATTCACGGACAGAACAATAAGACGATTAGCCGGTGTAAGTAACGTGATTATTACCATCAACCTTGGATAACCTGTGAAACCTATCGATAAAGGTGCTTAAAAGACCAAATAATTACGTATTTATCACCACCATCGGTTAACGGACACAAAACTCGTTGCTTGGTCAAGTGGTTATTTTGTCATAAACACTTGATTTACAGAGGTAAGTGGAATCACGTTACTCCAGTCGCGTGATAAATTGGTGGTTTTTAGGTTAGATGAAAACGTGAACAGGAGTACCTTTTTTGTTTAAATGAAGGCACGTGTCGATAACGTTTAAATCTAGTTCAAAAGGCGCCATACTTTAAAATCACTTAAAATACACTCCTAAAAGAGGTTACTTTTTAGTGTTTTGTTTATTGGGTATTTCCCTTTCCTATCCAAGTCGTTCTCTAATAAGATATTTTGAAAAGATGTTCAAGGTTAATTCTTATTATAAACAATACATATAAAAGTATTGTCTGCAGCAAGTACGTATTACTTACAGAATGTCAATCAATTAATGGACTCTTACCAAGAGTTCTTGTTCTTTTTAATATGTGGGTAAACTTTTTTTCTTTCAATAAGGAATATTCCATTACTCACTGGTCATTATCGGCCATGAAGTCCCAGACATGAAGCTGCTCCACACCGGCGTGTGTTCCCCCGACGATCCTGGTGCTGTCATGCGTAAATGCACAACAGATGACCTCTGACGTATGAACCGGCATACGCTTGACCACCTGACCAAAAGTGTTGGGAGCAAGTGACCATAGGATCATCTGCTTGTCGTTGCCACCTGTCACTGCAAACTGACCTACACGTAGAATAATAATGAAAGAACTTAAACAGGGAGATAAGGAAAATAATGGTCTTATTCTTATATTGATGGATTCTATGTAATCCTGTGGAACTATCGGCAAGGCTGAATAAAGTCCCAAACAAAAGCTAACAAACTTTTCAAGAAAAATACAATCTTGGGATGTAAAATCCAACATGTAGCATTCCATGTAGATCTAAGGACAAAACTATATATGCGTAAAAGACAGTTAAGACATAGGAACTCTGGGAGTAAAAGAATCTATGAAAATATATGCTTACCCCCTACAATAACTAAGAACAACACTTGACTAGGACCTCCGGCCCAATAATCTGAACTTTATCTTGATCATCACCAACGATGAACAAGCTCCAGGCTTTCATTGGTATTTTGGATGATTTTGAAAAGGTGATGATCGAAAAGAAAGTGCTTTCATGACACCTGAACTTACTATTTGGGGAGATACCGAGACATCGTATTGTTGCTCTGTGCTCTTTGGCAGAAAGCAGACATTCTCCTGTGTCATATTTCCAAGACTTGAGCACTCCTTCGCTGTCTGCTGATAGGATGAATGTGTCTGCATTTTGTGTCAATGTCTTCACTATTCCTACGGGAGCTTCATGTTCTGTTCAGGCGAAGACAGAATTTACAAAAATGTGTTTTTTAGTTAAGGAATTAAACAAGATACACAATGAGAAAACGCTCTTCAGAAATTACATCGCTGTTCATATTAATAGTACGAGCAAATACTAAATTATCTCTTCTACCATTTTCACTTTGTCTTTTACATGGTTCCATCTTCTGACACATTTTTAAATAAATGTACTATAACCTGTAAATGTAAATAAGCACTTTGAAGGGAGAAAAGAAATGCAGTGTTCAAACATTTAAGCAGCTGGATTTCTTTATTAAATGTTTCAATGAGAAAATCATTCAAAGTGACATGACATGTAGAAGGTTTTATAGACACGAGGCCTTTCAATATACAGGTTTTGTTTTGAACAGAATCTTTCATGGGGTCTTACCTGTAAGAGTGAGCCTGCACGACTTGGTGTCCACGTTCCACACCTTAATCATCTTATCCTGTGAAGCAGAAACAACCTCATTATCCTTCCCCACCACCAACCATAGGATGCCCTTCTCATGACCTTCAAGATCAAAGACATCTCCGCCTCCTTCTGTTGATTGGTTCATATCCCAGACACGAAGCCGCCCCTCTTCTTTGAATGCACCAATCATCTTCTTGCCGTCTCTGCTGTACACCAGCTTGGAGATGTATCCCTCTTCACGGCGGGACACATGGCAGTCACAGAAACTAGAAAACTTGACGGATCCCTCTGGTCCACTGGTGATAACTGTGAACCCATCAGGAGTAAACCTGACAACGAATGCATGGTCGTTGTGTCTCTCCCTTTTAATCATCTGCAATGAAATAGAGTGGAAGTGATTCACACAATAAATCAGATCTGTTAGAAAAGTTTTGCTAAACATACATGATATAAAAGAGGGCTTGGGATTAATATTGGATTATCAGCTCTCATGATTATCTATGTTTTTCATGATGTATTTTCACAAGACTTACCTGCTTCTAGCTGCGGCATCATCTCAAGAATGATAAGGTTTTTATTCCTCCACCATCTAACTTCACCTTCCTTACCCATCCCCATTCTCTACATCTCTGTAGAAACAGTTCAATTCAGTGTTTGTACCGTATGTAACTTCTTTAGTTTGGTAAAGTTCATTGAAGACACTTACGGTTTTCATAGTATAGACCCACATCTTGGCGCTCTTGTCGTTTGACGCAGAGTAAATCACTCTCTTCTTTGTTCCTGTTACATCTGAGATCCATGAAGAATGTCCTTTCAGGGTTGTGATAAGAGGACTCCCACCTTCCTTAGGGTCCAGGTCCCAAACCCTCAGGGAGTCATCTTTAGAACCTGATACCAGGATGGACTTGGAATTGCTTTCGTTGGGGTCTGCCGGGCAATGCCAAAGGCAAGTGACTATGCCATCATGCCCTGTAAATTACAAACATGCCATCAATAACTTCTGCGAATATTTAATTCTATGGGGGTAATGGCACTGAGTGTTGGTGGTGTTCAAACTCGGTGTCATCTTTTTTTGTCTAAAAGTGTTTGGCTTTTGACCTCGACAAATATCAAAAATCGAACAGGAGTTATTTATAGTTCATTCATTGTTTCTTAAGAAAACAAAGAACATGCATATGTGTGTATCTGTCATAATTTGTTATTTCCAATATGTATATTAGCGATTCCACATTCCACATCTTCTAAAAGTTTTATTTCTTACACAATTGATGGTTAGGGGTTATAGGTTAAGTTAAAGTTTTCAGAAAGGTTTGGGCTCATAGTATGGTATAGGTCACATTAGATATTAGAAATTCGATCGGTGGGAGAAATTTTCCATGGAGCAAATGTTGCCTGAGCATATTTCATACAATCGTCCTATCCTTCGACCAATATATGCTTTAGACATACCTTGACAGTTCAAGACGGATGTGCCCTCTGTCATGTTCCAGACACGAACAGTAAAATCTGCTGACCCAGATGCAAGTAAATGATCAGATAACACTAGAAGACAAGTGGCAGCCTTCCTGTGACCTTCCAGGACCTTGCCCGGGGCACTTGGTTTGTCCGCATACCCTGAGATCTTGATGGATCCATTGCTGCCACCCGATACAATGGTTTGGATGGACCTGGCATGGGCAACTACTTTCATGTCATTTTCCTTGTGAGCTTGGAATGAATGTAGGCATTCTTTGGATGTAATGGACCATTGCCTGAAGAAGCCATCCTGGCAACCAGTTAACACCTCAGCCTCACCTCCAAAGAATGCAAAGTTGGCAATGTGGGGATGTTCTAGCTTAGCGAGAAGCTGTCCACGTTGGAGGTCCCAGATACAGACAGTTGACCCTTTCTCTGATCCACCAATGGCCAAGGCTCCATCTTCATGGATCTGAAGGGAGCTGATAGCATGGTTTTCACCAGTCTCAAGTTTCCAGATACACTCACCACTGGTAAGTTCAAACATTCCCAACACCTGACAGCCGAAGATGACAAACGTATCATCATGACTGATGGCAAGGGATAGTGCCCCAGATGCTTTGCTTCCTGCTTTGACTTGTAGAGTGTGTACGAGCTCTGTATTTTCTTCATCCCAAACATTAGCCATGGGGTATCCATTGGAGTCTTTGCAGACTGTTACAATGACATCTCCTTTGCCAGTGCAAGCAACAGCCTCTACTCTGGATGGGTGACCGGCCAATGATGTCTTCAACTGTCCTCCTGGAGGGATGAGACATGCTCCTCTAGGAATGATTAAAGAATGATGGGTGGTCCTCACCCATGCCTTGGCTTCTCCAAGCAATTGTCTAATATTAGAGTAATTGTCCATCAGATCATACATCCTCCCAAGAAGTTGGCCTGCTAAACAGAAAGGATCTTCTTTCAGATTACTTCCAGACAAGTACAAGGCCTCAAGAAGGATGCCACTTTCTTCATCAAATTTTGAAAAGTCATTGACAAGTTCCAGAAAGTTGAAGGCTCTTAACTTGGTCAGAATCCACTCAAAGTTGTACATGATATGCTGCACCATACCTTCAGGGACTCCATTCATTATCTTACATCGCATCAAATGGAAAGGAAGCTCATGCAGCTTTCTGAGATTGAAGACACTCTCTCCAAACATGAGGGGTTGCGGTGAGACAAGACGGTCTGCATTAGGGAAATCCTTATTACGTTTCTCGAGTCGAATTGGCCTAATTTTACCTCTGCTGTATTCTCCAAGGAACATATCTGCAAGAACTTTGTGTCTGGCCATCTTTGTATCTGGATCACCATGGTAACGCTTTTCAGCTGTTTCACTGAACTGCCTATGGTACCAAGCAATCACCGTCTTGCCACCAGCCTGCCTTTCCGTGATGAACTCCTCAATGTCTTGATGCAACCTCTTCCAGACTGATGGTGGAATGCGAACAGCCCCTTCCACGGGAGGATCCCAGTACTGATAGACGTCATTGAGGACTTTGTCATCACAAGAAAGGACATCCTCTATCTCTGCTTCTGTAAGACCACTCTTTCCTGCAGTCAGGTAACCGAGCGCATGTGCTACAAAGATAAGCCCATGATGCTCTTCTAGTTCTTGAAACAGGTTGTTGATAGCATCCACTACAGTTATAGGAAGCTTGATATCTGCTACTGTCTTGTACGATGGCCATTTTACAAATTCCTCAAAGAGTAGCTTCAGAAAGAGTGGCTGAGGACACTTACTGAAAGCTTCCCTCACTACTTTTACTTGTTCCTCATTCAGCCTTCGTTTTCTTTCCTTCAACCAGCCAGCCATGATAGCAATACCATTCTCTTCACCGACAACTTCCATGCCAATGTAGCATCTGGGGTCTGTCAGGGTCTTCTTGATGTTGTCTAGAATGTTGTGTTCCTGGGGCAGCATGGACACCACAACATGGACATCTGTGGGTAAAGACTTTGAAAGCCAGTTCATCTTGTGGGCATTGTTGTTTGAACTGAGCTGGTCAATACCGTCGAAAAGCAGCAATAGAGGTTTATCTTTGGTTGGAAGTGTTTCGATCAAATTATTGAAAAGCTGCACCAGTTCTGAAAAGTCTCCTGAATGATCGGATGAGGGTTGCGGGGCACCGTAAGCAAAGCAAATCTGTTGTAAACAACAAGTATGAGCATATGAAGGTCACTATAAGGGGACACAATCTTTACTAATAACTACTTTCTCTGACTGATTACATTTGCCATTTTAATCATTATTTAGCCCTGAAACTTTATAAGATGCATGACAATTTTGTTCAATACTTAATTATAAACAAATAAAGATGTTTTTCCATGAAACCAAATAAAAACTCAGATCTTCTTGTTATAAGCATGATCTACATAAAACACAATTTTTCTGTACCTGCAATATTCTAATAATTTGTCCATACTCAGTTGTTTCGAATGAAGTGTCCTTTGGCAAGACATTCATTTCCTCTGTCACTCTCCACCCAGGTGATGTCAATGGGTACCCAGTAGGAAGAAATTCCTCGAATGCCAGAGCGCCTCAACAGGGCCTCTCGACTAATGCCGGGGTAATGATAGTAAATCTCTTAGAAACTTAATTTTTAAGCTCTATATAAATATCACATTATGTAAAACCTTTTTTTTCGAGTAGCTTTTATCACACAACCCATACACACGATAAATGTAAACATATCATAACATGCTAAATCACCAACATGTGAAACGTATTGTCAATATAAAATTCAAATAGTTACAACTGTATTCTCCAGAGATTTGGCATTCGCGTCTTGATAGTGGCTCTAACATAATCCAGGTAGCGATACATAAATAGAACCTGTCCGTACCTGTTGACACATGCTTTTCAATGTGGCATGGATGGTTGAACTATTGCCTGATGTCCCAAGGAATCTTAGGATAGTGACACATCCTTCTATCCACTTTCTTGAGTGCCTTGCAACCATGGCCATGACAGACGTTTTGCCGAATCCTGATATACCATGGACGACCAGGGGCTTGGACAGATTTGAAGATAGGTAAGACCTGATGGATGCTAATATAACTTCTCTACCTTGAAAGGCACTGTATAAAATGACATGTAAAGAGTGAATGGGGTAAGGGAAATGAAAGTATTTCATGTGATCTATAAATAGGACCATATGTTATACTGTAGTAATGAGTGTTCATGTATATGTAATGTTAATACCATATGTTGAACAGAAGTCATATCATTCTCTTTTCTTTTTTTTTTAATTACTTTTATTGCTTCTTCATTTCAACATGCGTTTTACAAATTAATAACTTGCATTATAGTATATAAGTCAGAATCATTAATGATAACGAAAATGGATGAAGGCGAATTTAAATAAGTATTGTCCTTAAAGTACACTATGGGCTTCTATTTTTTAAGATGAACATGAAGTTTCTCTTTACGTAAAGCAATAATTCTTTCAATTTTGTTCAAGGTAGTATATCTGTCTGACACTGACTGAAAACCAACATTTTATCAAAACATTGTTTTGTTATTATTAAAGTATTTACCATAAATAACTATATTTATCAAAATGTTTCACGGTTTTAAGCCAAAACAGATATCTACTTTAGGAAGTGGTAAAATAATTGCTTTTAGCTTATATAACCACTTGTAAACATCGGTCCAAAATCTATTTACAATTAGGCAGGAGAAAAACATATGCATTAAATTTTTGTTAGCTTTCTAGCAAAAAAATACATTTTGGTGAGGTCTTTACGCCAAGACGAAAGAGAAATTCGTCGGTAGCAATTCTCCGGTGAACGAATTTAAATTAAAATGTTCGAATTTGTGTATCTAAAGTGGTCTTGAAACCTGTAACAAAACGTTCTTCTCTTTGAAGTTAATTCTCTGGATTTAAATTTAACCCATCCTCCCATTTTCTTAAAAGGTTTGTCTTTTCCAAACTCAAGGATATTTTTTTCACAAATACCAAATAACAAAATAACACCTGAATTATACTATATTTGAAAAATGCCATTCTATCGAATCAACGGGTTTTGTTCAGAATCAATTGAAAAAACTATACCTCCTATTGAGTATTTTTTTCCCAAATCAATTGAGTTTATAAACAAAACGAATATTTGCACCTACATATCTACGTTTTAGCAATCCAGTCTGGTCCTCGTGAATAATCCTATCATTCTTAAAGAAAATAATGTACATCAAGTTCTCTCTCACTAAATTGAACATGATTTTGCCCATAACTTTGGGGATGTTTTTTCTTTCCAGTGTAAATTCACATACTATATATAAATATCTCAATTATTTTGATCACATGAACATTTTAAAAATTACCTTTACTCAATTTAGCATTTCCACATTTAATTGTTCATACATAAGATTGCATCATAAACACTTTTATTTCTACCTTGCCTCTGCCTAATATATATGTACATTACAAAATTCTATTTGTTTGCAAATATATTATCAAATCACATACCTGCATTTTGTTTTACAAAATGATGCATGATGAAGGAGCTCTCTCTGCAATTCAATTTTCACTGGATCTACAACCTTTGCCCTTTGACCTTCCAGCTTCTTATCTATCATGGCCTTCATCCTACGCTCAAAGATCTCACACATCTGTCCCAGGTACTCTGCGTGCTCCGGGCAACCGATGGGGTCAATGCCCTTTTCACACCAAGGTAGAGTGAAGCTATTGAGTGCTTCTGCTGGGACCACACTGGGGATGTATTCCTTCTTCAGTCTTGTGAGCAAGGTTTTGGAATGCTCCATAAACTGAAGGGTTTCGTTGTCCCTACAAAGTGAAAGGAGAAGTGACGATAACATGTAAGAGGATTGTCTTCTGACTATTACAGGGTGGCAAACTGACTCTATTCAATTTGCTCTTTCCCCCTCCCCCCCCCCAAAAAAAAGGAGTTCAGTGTCTCCAGCCTGTCTAGGCTAAGGGTCCACAACCGTCCACTACATTTATGACATGAGCAAATGTCAGAATCAAAGATTTAAATGCACTTCCTTGAGTAGCTCGGGAGTATCCCAATATTTTCATCAATATACAATGGAATAATACCGATGAAGTAGAGTACTGTCGTTGCTCCCTCCCATCTAGATCTTCCATGAACTTTACATTAAACACTAAAGGCCCACATTCACAAAAGACATTCATCTTAAAGTTAGTCTTGAGCCCTGGTATGGGCATCCTATGTCGAGAGAATATGGCTATAATTAATTTTGGATTGTTTATCCTGCAGTAGATTGATTGTTTGGACCAGTAGAATGAACACAACCTTGCAAAAACTTGCTGGAAATCACCTTCAAATAAAACCACAACTCTTATTTGCACACAGTGACCTGTGTTAAGCACGTGGTGTCGGTCCTCTACTTACCTTGATTCCTCATCTTTCTATAATATATACTTATTACTCAGCCCCTAAAAATCCGATTTGGGCACTTGTCATTTATTTTTTATATTGAACATTCAGTGTAAGTTTTGTTAAATCCTGTGAGAAAGTATTTTCTATCATTACCAGAAATCAAGCTTATCTTTAACTCATGTATCCTCTTTATATCCTCATGTTCAACTGGAGGGCAATAATACATTTATATACACTGCTGGGGGGGGGGGGGGGTCCAAAGTGGAGATATGAACATAATTTTGATCATGGGTTAAATATCATTTAACATAGGTCTATGTCACAAGAAAAAGTACTTACTCATCAGTCTGAATGTCAGTGAACATGGACAAAGTTGCTTTCTGCTTAAAAGATGGCTCCATGCCCTTGAAGTCCCTTGTGAAGAAGATACAGGTATCATCAATGTTGGTGTTGTCCTTCAAACCATGACGAATCTCATCTTCAGTTACTGTAAAAAATCATACAGGGAAATTGTTCCATTCACACCATAACATGTTCTGTCCTTCCATCCCGGACTTCCATGTGACTCCAACATTGGCAAAATAGTCAATGAATTTGTCTGATCTTCTTTGGGACAAGTCTTTATATTTTCTACACTAAAAAATAATTATCCATTTCTCTTGTAAATTACCCCGTAAATTTCTCTTCCCTCACGGTCCGGCAAAAGACACATCAACATTTCTTCAGTGCCGAGTGTCCTCTGTTGTATTATGATAGTTTAACCAAATAGTTTAACCACGTTTTGTAAACGGAACTACATGATGCGCGCAAGCTATTGGTCGGCGCCAATAAACCTCAACCTGAGTGAGATGTGATTCTCTTTATCATCACAAGACTCCACTCATCATTGTGTCTACATACAGTGTGTGTATTTGACATAGGCCATGCCCCATAACACAACATGGTGGCACCGGTTAGTTTACTCGGACCAGACGTCCGGCCAGGCAACCGTGCAGTCAGCGTTAGCCCGGTGAGTGTATAACTGTGACAGCATAGGTACAACCAACGTAGTCCAGAATCTAGACCTGGGAATAGACTGGAATTGAGTACAGACCAGTAGTAGTAGTTGTAGTAGTACTTTAGTAGATGAATTAAACCGATGCTTCTAAAACTGGATGGACTGAATGCCATAAACAAGACTAGTTAGGAAAGGCTCTTAATTGGTTAAAAATTGTGAAGAGGCGTGTGCTAAGTCAGATTGGGCTAGACCATCTGGGACTCAGTTAATATGGACAAGTAATATTTTTGTCATTGATGTAACACTAACACTAAACAGTAACATTTAGCAACACCATACATGCATTGCGTTTATGTCATTACATTTAATTTGTTATATTGGTTACATGTATAGACCTATTGCCTTTCTAGTTTGCAACGAAAGAAGAGATTGTCAGGGGCAGATCTAGGAGGGGGGGGGGTGTTTCGGCGCTTGAACCCTCCCCCCTCCCCCCCCCCCCCTTGGGCGGCCAAGTGAAAACAAGGAAGTAAAACAGTAAAACGGCGCGATTTTTGAAAAAATTTGGTCAACCCCCCCCCCCCCCCCCCCCCCTGGCAAAAAGCTAGATCCGCCCCTGATTGTTAATGGTACAACATGGCCCTTTATCCAGAAATTAATTGGGTTGATCCTAATGTTTCTGACGAGTTCCAAGCTTTTTAAGCAACGGAGGGAACTCTATCTTTTGGATAATGAAGTCACAGATTTAGTGAAGCAAGCAATTCAGATTAAATTAGCCTTAGGAAATGAAGGTTTGAGGAAAATAAATGGATCTGGTCTGTCTGAAGAAGATTAAGAAGCCTGACAAAATATGGGGGATGTTTGAGGGTCAGTTGAGAGTCTCAGTATATCTCAGGATCCATAGGTTGGCGTTGATAAGTACCGGCAAAAGTCCGATGAGACTATTGGTGACTTTGTGAACCGGTGCAGGAGCAAAGCCAAGGAGTGCGATTTATCAGATGGAGAATTAGCAGAAAGGCTCATTGAGCTGGTCATTCCATCTACAGTGCTTTAACAGTATCAGAAGGACCTCCTTGGTAAACCAAAAGGGTTCTCAGTAGACCAGTTAGTAGAAGATGGTCGGAAATATGAAGCAATCCTGGCTGGGAAGCTATGCTTGCAAACCCTGCAGACTCCTGGCTACCAATGAAGCGTTGATGCTACCCATTCAGACAGTCAACGGAATTGTAGGAACTGTGGTCGTAGACACCCTCCAAGACAGTTCCCAGCCTTCAAGAGTATCTGCAATGCTGCGGAAAAAGGAGCACTGGGCGAAGATGTACAGGAAAGCAAAAGGCAGCCAGCAGCCCCAACAGACACCTGTCAAAGACCCGCCATGTGACAAGAGACAGTGGCAGTCCAATTCAGGGACGGGAAGGTCAAAGTCGTGGCACAGAGGTCGAAGCCGAAACTGAAGCACCTGAAGATAGTGATGTAGCAGACTTCTACATGGCAGCGGTTACCATCGATTCGGTTGAGCAGGAGCAGACTGAGGCTTATGCTAAGCTAGACATCTGATGTCCTCGTCTTCAGGGACAGCACCGTCTTCATGCCAAGGTCAACACCGGAGCAGGTGGGAATGTTCTCCCACTACGCAAACTCCAAGATATGTATGGTGATCAGTGAAAAAGGCGTCCTTCGTCCTACTTCTGCAAAGCTCTCTGCATATGGCGAATCACCGATACCATGTCTTGGCACCATTAGTATAAATTGCAAGTACAGGGATTCCATCTAGCCAGATCATTTGTGGTATGTTGTTAGTGTCAAGGGACCAGTCATTGTTGGGCTCCCTTCATCCAAGAGGCTGGAGGTGGTAACCCTCCATGAGGTGAAGTGGCAGCGGGTGAAGGCTACACAAGCCTACCACCCATCGATCCAGTCAATTGATGACATCAAAGCAGCATACCCGAAGCAGTTTGATACCTTTGGAAACTTCAAAGGAGAGACTACTCTCTATCTCAATGATGATGCTACGCACCTTCAATAGACCCGCAAAGGAAGTGCAGTGTTCACATCCGTAACAAGCTGAAGGGTTAACTTGACAAAATGGAACAGCAGGGTGCAAAACGGCAAGTCGCCCATTACACACAGTGGTGCAGCTCCTTGACATCCATGTGTCAAGAAGGATGGGAGCCTAAGACTGTGCTTGGACCCAAAACGGCTAAACAATGCACTCAAACGGTACCCTTAAAAGATGCCTACTTTAGAGGAGTTGAACCCAGAGTTCAGTGATGTACGTTTCTTTTCCAAACTGGATGCCAAATCTGGGTATTGGGTATTTTTTTTCTGATCTCATTCATAGCAACATGCTATCACTGTTTGGGTTTTCCTCGTACATCCCCCTCTAAACTATTCAATTGATAGTGGGATATATTTGACTATTACGTCAAAGTAAAATAAGACTTACCGGACATTATAAGTTCATGCATTTCATCTGCACTAAAGACACCCTCCTGTCTTGCCAATTTGGCAGCTGAATCAAACACTTTCCTCATCCGTTCAAAGACCTCCCACCACATCTGCCTTGCCGCATTCTGCTTCTGGACATCACTGGAGTCGCAGTAGTTAGGAAGGTGAACAGTGATTGGCTGGAGAACGAAGACTGGCGGGATGGCATTGGTGTCCTCCACATACCATTTCCTGATGAGATCCTCATCCTCCTTGCTCGTGCTTTCATCTTTCGAGACGGTATCAATGAGCTTTGCGAAAATGTCTGAGGAAATTGTGGCGTTGAGTGGCCGGAAACCATACTTATCGCCTAGGAAACCCTACAAATAAAAATAGATTACATTCATAAGAACAATGTGAGGATGTTGTTCGGCCGCCAGACAGACAAAGTTGAGCTCTGATTTTCACCGTAATTTGCATGATTTCGTGAGTCTTGATTTCACATGACTTTGCAATGTGAGTGGCTTTGGTGGTAGTAATCTTGATTGTGTGAATAATTTGAACAATTATTGAGTCATTGATATTCGTCAATTTATTGTTTTTCTATACACACTCTGTCTATGTCTACACCTACGTGCAGTCAGATACCAAACACAAACTCTGATGCGTAATTACGACCATTTTCTAGCTCCACTTTCACCTGTGACAAGGTCACTTAACACAAGAACGAGATATACGTGCTTGCATGACTGTGACGTGAATAGATCAACCGTTCGTTACCCAGGATCAAGTACTCGCTCAACCAACTGTACAGGCTACATAACACTCGAGCGACACCATCATCCAACGTTGCTAAGGACGTTGGTATCCGAAGATACAAACGATGCCGCGCAGAGTTGGCCAAGTATTTTACCTCGGCCGAAACCCAAATGAAATATGCATATTTCTGACACACATCCCAGATAACAATACGGCGTTGGGCCAACGTCGGCCACGGTCGGCAGGGTCGCAGTCGGCAAGCCAACGTTGGCTAATCGTTGGGCCATCGTCGCCATTTTTTACTGATAAATGGTGGCTATTGGTTGGCTATTCGACGTTGGGCCAATGTTGGCTGAACGTTGGTCCAATATCGCCATTTTCAATGATAAATGGTGGCTTTTGGTTGGCTATTCGACGTTGGGCCAATGTTGGCTGAACGTTGGTCCATTGTCGCGATTTTCACTGATAAATGGTGGCTATTGGTTGGCTATTCGACGTTGGGCCAATGTTGGCTGAACGTTGGTCCATTGTCGCCATTTTTACTGATAAATGGTGGCTTTTGGTTGGCAAATCGACGTTGGGCCAATGTTGGCTGAACGTTGGTCCATCGTCTCAATTATCACTGATTAATGTTGGCTATTGGTTGGCTATTCAACGTTGGGCTAACGTTGGCTCATTGTCGCCATTTTCACTGATAAATGGTGGCTTTGGGTTGGCTATTCGAAGTTAGGCCAATGTTGGCTGAACGTTGGTCAATCGTCTCAATTATCACTGATAAATGTTGGCTATTAGTTGGCTATTCGACGTTGGGCCAATGTTGGCTGAACGTTGGTCCATCGTCTCAATTATCACTGATTAATGTTGGCTATTGGTTGGATTTTCGACGTTGGGCTAATGTTGGCTGAACGTTGGTCTATCGTCTCAATTATTACTGATAAATGTTGGCTTTTGGTTGGCTATTCGACGTTGGGCTAACGTTGGCTCATTGTCGCCATTTTCACTGATAAATTGTGGCTTTGGGTTGGCTATATTGAAGTTGGGCCAATGTTGGCTGAACGTTGGTCAATCGTCTCAATTATCACTGATAAATGTTGGCTATTGGTTGGCTATTCGACGTTGGGCCAATGTTGGCTGAACGTTGATTCATCGTCTCAATTATTACTGATTAATGTTGGCTTTTGGTTGGCTATTCGACGTTGGGCTAACGTTGGTTCAATGTTGGTCCATTGTCGCCATTTTCGCTGATAAATGTTGGCTATTGGTTGGCTATTCGACGTCAGTGGGCCAATGTTGGCTGAACGTTGATTCATCGTCTCAATTATTACTGATTAATGTTGGCTTTTGGTTGGCTATTCGACGTTGGGCTAACGTTGGTTCAATGTTGGTCCATTGTCGCCATTTTCACTGATAAAATTAATGGTGGCTATTGGTTTGCTATTCGACGTTGGGCCAATGTTGGCTGAACGTTGGTCCATCGTCTCAATTATTACTGATAAATGTTGGCTTTTGGTTGGCTATTTGACGTTGGGCTATTAACGTTGGCTCAATGTTGGTCCATCGTTTCAAATTTTACTGAGAAATGGTGGATGTTGGCTATACGCGACGTTGGGCCAACCTTGGCTAAACTTTGGTCCATCGTCTCCATCTTTACTGATAAATAGTGCATGCTGGTTGGCTATATGACGTTGGGCCAACGTAACAAATACGACCTAGTACCTACATCCGGGTAAAAAAAATTGCATGCGTGCGCATGCCCATGTGCTCATGCAATTGTAACGTCAGCCATTTCCTGTCCATTTGTCTGGATCAGTTGCCGGGGCCGAGGAGTACCTACACTGCATGGTAAATGAATGATTTTCTTTCTCTTTCAACGTTATTTTTGTGAGCATGTTGCGTGAAACTGATAAATTGTATAGTGTGAGAACTCCTAGCTGTCACATAAAGCGAGGGAAATAGCATGAGAAATTGTTAAAGTAATCATTGATAATTCCCTGTGAAAGTGGGTACGAGTGCACTGCTCGATCGGCGTACGCTTAGCATGCACACCCGCTGCGTGCAATTGAAGTGTGAGTGATGGCTATGATGGCTATGATGGGGGCCGAAGTGTCGGCATCAAATGCATTGAGTGTTTGCCGTGATGAATGTTGATATGTTCCTGACTTAGAGTTAGACCTAGGGCTAGGTGATGCATTGATGCACCATGTTACAGCGTCCGTGACAGTGATGATGTTCATCCCAATATGCATGATATGCAATATCGACCTTGAATCAAATGATTGTGAATCTGTTGGTGTTACCACTAATACCAGTGTTGAAGGTGCTGATGCATTGTTTAAAAGACCAATTGAATCAAATACTGATCTTGATATATAGAGCTGAATGGGCTGTGAATTCAGATATCCCGCTAGTACATGTTTATAGCCTCCTGAATTCTTTCAGGGGAGTGTGCCGATTAAGTCTGCCAAAATATGCAAGAACTTTGTATCAACACATTTGGTGGATTGTGAGAGTGATGTGAGAGGTAGCTGGTGGGAATTACCATCATTTTGGCATTTGCAATCATTTAAAGTCGCAATTGGTCAAGAACCACAATTTGATCGAATAGTAAATAGGAAAACTATTGGGGGGGGGGGGCGGGGGTAACACTGATCCCATAATTTTCATTCACAAATTGTATTATTGCTGCATTTTTATTTTCATTTTCAAATCAGTTTTTATTATTTATGCACATGTTTATTAAATTGCTATAATTTGAACTAAAGGTAAATATTCTAATTATTTATTTTTACATTCTGACGTTTTTTATTAATACATTCAAATCTATATACCTCTTCCAAATCCCAATACTTTTTTCCTATAATCCCATTCTGAAATTTAAATATTAAATCCTGCATTTCATATCGTCAACTTCACAACAAATTCCAGATTCCTCTACCCGTCCAGATCCAGCTACCCCTACATCGATCATCCAGAAAAGCATCAACAGCACCAAGGACCCCTTCGACATCGACCCCATCAACCTCCAGAACACTGTCGACCCCAACGACCCCATTGACCTCAACATTCAGAAATATGGGTATGTCATTTGGCATTTTATTCATTTTGTATTTAGTTGCACATCTAGACAGGATAGTTAATGCACTTATAGTGTTCGTTATAGTTGTGCGCTGCACACAAAGTACAAATGTACTGGATTAATGTACGTTTGTGTATGACATAGCTGCTAACGGATGCAAGTATCTTTTTCCTGATTATAATTGAGAAATTGCATTGTGATCACTTACAAAACTATTCAACAACAACAAATCATGAAATACTGCTTATAGCAGTATTTTTGGGGAAACAATTCTGAATGCAGGGTGCCACAAAAAAAACACAGTCAATTGATTTGTTTCTTGTATAAGCAACTAACGATATAGCTTTGTGTTTTTGTTTCTACTTTTAAACCTCTCTCAAGTATTGGGAGCTTCACATTTCACTTCAATTTTATAATGATGTGAAAGAGGATGCCACTCTTCTTCAAACATTCTTCAAAATAAGAAAGAATACAAACTCACTAACTTAGGGTTTTGTGTTGTATGCAGAAAACGCAAATTGTGTATTCTTTCATCCATATTCTACTTCAAACACATTAGTTAGGGCAATATTCTATTTGCAGAAGTGCCCGGGTGTTAATGACATCCTCTTTCACATCATACAATTTAAGTGAGATTGTGCCATATATTCTTTGGCTAATTTTGGGATCCAACACTTAAGAGGGGCTTTAAACTGTTATCAATCAAGCATCTCAACACTGAGCAAGCATTCTATCCATGAAATTTCATCAAAATTAGGGAGGATGTGCCACTCAGGACTACTTCCCTTACTATGCCGTACTATTGGATTAATATCTGTACTATCTCAAGGTGATGTTTCCATGATCTGCTTTTAAATCTTGTTTGGTTTCTTTCTTCTTCTTTTTTTTTGCCGCAGATGCCGAAATTGTACCACCACAAGCTAGACAAGATTTTGATTCCGTCTAACCCATTCTTTAAAGGTCGACTGCCTTAGGAAATTTAAACTTTTATGTCTTGTATCAAGACCCCTTTTAAGCAACATAATAACAATTGTTTCATGAAAATGCCTCCTTATATGTTTTACAAATTTTTGAAAACCTCTCCAAGTTGCTCGTCTAATGGTGGACCCCTTAAAATTCTCAGAGTTCCTCGGAATGAGTTCCTCGGAATGATTGACCAAAGGATTAGTGATGTTATATCAAGAACGATCTCCGCTTAGGCAAGCTACGGTGCTTGCTAGCCAGCTCTGCAGGCATATGTTTTGTACACAAACATAAACAATAACTTTTTTTATTAAATAGTGTGCTATGCATCTTTACTTGTTATTTGTTGTGGTGAAATTTCACAAATGGCTCAATTTTAAAAAGAGAGCTATACCATGAGCCGAAGAAGGTCGTAATTAATTTGAATGCCTGTATAATGTGTCAACTAAATGCATGCTATAAAGAATTTCAAAGGTAAGAAAAAAATATTTCATATATCTAAGTGACTGAATGTTTTTCGTACTACCTTCTTCTCAATTTAAAGAAATATTGAAAGTGGTATATTAGAGTGAAGAAACTTGTATTTTCCCTTTACAAGCTCTGCTCTTTTTTATTTTCTCTTTCAAATTTCCTCTCGTTATATAAACATTTAGCAATTGCTTTACTTCACACATTCAAGCAATGTAGCCTATCCCTCCTGAAAAAACAGTTTGTAGATGTGTTAACAATAGATATAGCGACGAAATGTATCCGCATCTCTGAAATGCCTAAGCAACAAAAATGTTGGCAATTTCTCTGAATTTTATTTTTTATTTTTTATGGAAAATTGTTTACATTAAATGCCTTGTTCTTGGTATGCAAATGGTGGACACTTTATTAATTTCTTTATATTTTTGTGCTGTACATATGTAGAGGAATCTTGTCATAAGCAATCGTGTTCGTCTGCCAGAAAGTTCGTTTTGTTTTACTCGGGAAGTTGTGAGGATTGTTTATTATATTCGTACAATGAATTTCAGTATGTTATGTTACGTGTAAGCGACACTTCATTTTATAACAGCTCCTATCGTCCTAGCATTCATTGATAGTAGGCCTATATTGTGACACAGTGAGATACCTTGAACTTGAAACTATGTTTACATCTTTTTTTTAATTCAAACGAAAATACCAAAGAAAGATGTACAATAATTGTATTCACATTTACAACAGTTTGTTTATTACACATAAAATAAAGTATGTTTTATCACAAAATCAGTTTATTTTCCTTGTTCTTTTTTTTTTTGGAGGGAGGGGGATGTATTCGGAGCAAATTCTAAGAAGCAAGATGGTGAACTTTTCATTAAAATTGGACAAATAAGTTGTTATCAATTTTTGATAGTGATTAAAATGTACCAGATAATAGACATGACGAAATTAAAATAACATGTCCCTCTTGCTGCAATATTGTTATTATACATATGTTCCAGAGGGATGTAAGTCGTGTTCTATAATGAACTTTTCTCAATTTCAGTCTAATTTTGATGAAATTGTTACTATTTCATTTTGTGGATTTTGCTCTGTTTATTTATTTAATCCAATCTTAATTACCTGGCTTTTCCTTGTCACGTTGTGATGCATGTGTTTGAATGATTGTACATGTCCGATGAAGTATGATCTTGATGATGTTTTTTATGAACGGACGACTGATGTTGGTGTTGGTAATGTCAGAAGGATGTTGGCATGAACTGGAAAGGGGAGATACAACGTCGGCACATGGTGGGATAGGGGTTGGCATAACGTTGCTTCTACGTCGGCAAATGGTGGAGAAAAGGTTGGCATAACGTTGGTCTAGCATCGGCACAAGGTGGAGGAGGGGTCGGCACTTGGTGGGAAAAGGGTTGGCATTATGTTAGGACAACGTCGGGGAGACGTCGGCACATGGTGGAAAAGGGGTTTGGCATTACGTTGGTCCTACGTCGGTAGATGGTGGGATAGGGGTTGACATGACGTTGGTCATACGTCGGGGGGACGTTGGCCCGATGTTGGCTTATTGTCATTTCGTCGCTGTCGAGCCAACGTTGGCCCGCCGGCAAGAAAGCCGTTGGCCCAACATCATATTGGCGACGATGGACCAACGTAACAGCCCACGACGTCGGCACATGGTGGGATAGGGGTTGGCATAACGTTGGTCCAATGTCGGAACTACGTCGGTACATGGTGGGATAGGGGTTGGCATAACGTTGGTCGTACGTCGGCACATAGTTAAAAAAGGGTTGGGATGACGTTGGTCCAATGTCGGAAAGACGTCGGCATACGGTGGAAAAGAGGTTGGCATAACGTTGGTTCAATGTCGGGAGGACATCGGCACATGGTCGGATAGGGGTTGGCATAACGTTGGCCCGATGTTGGCTTAATATCATTTTGTCACTGTCGGGCCAACGTTGGCCCGCCGGCAAGAAAGCCGTCGGCCCAACATCATGTTGGCGACGTTGGACCAACGTAACAGCTTACGTTGGCCCCACGTTGGCGTAACGTCGTATTGTTATCTGGGATGTTAGTATTAAACTCTGTTATCTGTTTCCAACTCTTACCACGAAATAAGGTCCCTGAGACATCCGTTTACATCTATCAATTTCATTGAGGCACAAGAATGACGTCAGATGAACAGCCGTAGCACTGTCTCTTACACCCCACCTCATATCGACCACTTCAAACTCTAGCCTCTTTTCATGGCAGTAGCGACTAAGCTCTGGAAAAACCTCCCTGGTCAACTTGTTCCGCTCCTCCTTCATGTCTACAAGGAGAAAAACAAATCGTCTCATCACACAACAACTCTTGGTTACTAACGCCTTGGTCACATTTGCCGCGGCGGCCGTGCGGTCTAAACTATATACGGCCAATAACAATTAATAGACCGCAGCAGCATTCCCACGGTCACATACGGTAGCGGTCACATATGTTAGGGTAGCCGCATGGCGTATATTGAATTTGTGGAGACAGAAAATCTGCGACTGCCAGTACGGCCTTTGAAGTGATAACGCACGGTCGCCTTAGGGCGTCCCTGCGCCGCCGTAGCTTTTTGACAAATACTAAGGCAGCGCAAGGTAGCCGCAAGGCGGCCGAAGGGAGACCATGCGGCGACCGTGCGACCAGACTGATGCTACCGCTTCACCCCTTGAGTATGTAAAACGCAAGGCTACCGTACGCCCGACGTACGGTCGCCGTGGAACCGCTCTACGGCATGGCTCCGGCGTGTCTAATTGCTACGGCGATCCTAGAAATGAAAATAGTTATAAGTCCGCGTTTTAATCCCACGGCGACCCATACGGCCTGTAAAGATAGGGATATGTCCTAGGGTGACCCTGAGGCCACCGCAGATTCTCTGCGGCCGCCGCAAGTATCTCTTGCTTTCAGGGGCGTATTATACGGCCGCCGTATCCTAGCCCGTAGAGCAAATGTGACCTATTACCAATAATCGAGACAGTAAGATACATAACTGATTGTAGTTTATTCGAGCCTGGCTGCCATTAAACAAGAGTCACGTGCACAAGTATGGAAAATAATTTTGTTCGCAATGTGTTAGATGGAATGTCAGTTAGACATTTTCGCCTAATAAAAAAGCTTGTAAATATTAGATGAAAGCTGATAAGCTGTTTATTGACATTAAAATGTCAATAATAGTGCGTCAAAAATACGAAGCTGTTAAAAAAAATGACCATTGTACCCCCACTCCCCTTCAAGCATGTTGCAGTAAACTTCCACCCCCGAAATGAGAGGAAAATATCACATGTAATTGACAGGAAGAGGGTAACATTTTTGTTGTAGAGATTTAAAAACAGATTGCTGATTGGACGCTACCATTTCGGTAGAGAATTCCAGTCGGAAATATGTCTGCCCCAGTTACCCTTTTCATTTTATTTTGCCAGTCAGTAACGCTTCACATCTGAATGGGCCTCACAAATATTCAACCTATGCCACATTGCATTTATAATGAAATAGATAAACCGAAACTTCAAGATTATGTAATCGTTTCCAGTGCAAGGGTGCCAATGTTAAAAGTTTTGTCAAGGAACTAGTCAAGACCTGAAGTGGGCAATTTTACAAAGCCATTGTTTTGCAAAAGGCAATCTTCCAGAAAATGGTGCCTCCTTTTTTAGGGGGGATGCACGTGTGGCAAATGAGCTACTGTGCAGGTATGCGAAGAAAGAAACCTAAGTAATATTGTAATGTTTTTACCTGTGAATGTAGAGCTGAGAAAGATTCTCACTGTGTTGGACTCTTGCTCAGGAATTGCCTCGGTCTCACCCAAGACCAGGTCCTGGAACCCAACTGGATCACTGTTCACCACAGCTGTCATTCTGGACATCTTTGAATAAATGACAGAACAAGAAGAAAAATTATGTGTCTTTGAATAAAAGCTTTCAATTCAATTGTTTTATTTTTTCCAAATCATTACAAATGTACATCAAATACAATTACAAATACATTTGATATAGTGTTACATAATAGAATAGATGAGCAAAGTCCTTATTTCAGCATAAATCACCTATGCCCCCCCCCCCCTCCTCCCCTCAGAAGTAATCCTGTTGACATACCTGCTGTACATGTCAAAATAGTACCACCTAATTGTATCATATTCTCCCTATTTTCTCACAAATTTATGGATTAACCCCTGCTTGGAAGTATTCTGGAGTGAAAACCTTTCGTAAAGTCCTTGGCAAGCTGTTTCATTCAGGGATACATTAAAAGTGTTATTGTTTGGGCCACTTTTCTTCCTTTGAAATGTGCAAGTTGAATGCAATAAAAGAGAGAGAATTATTTTTTGTTTTAACTATTTAGATTTGGGGGCAGATAGATGTAACTTTAAATTATTCTTGAAGAGATGCGTCAAATAACTAACTATCATAGATACTTACCCTGACACTGTGGCACGGATGTCTTTAAAAAGATGTGAAATATTCCTTATTACCTGTTTGAATTGCTTTTTGAAATCAACGATCCGGATAACCAATCTGTCTGGACACACAACCAACATAACCAACAGCAACTTGTGGGTCACGCAAATCAATCATATATTCCCACCTTCAAGACTTTTCAATTCACTTAATAGTTACCGATGCCACTAAGCAATGTCACATAACACTTATATATAGTATCAGCTAGCTGTGCATTAAGAAAGAACGTTGGAATTGTTGTGTAATAAGATCCTGACTCTCTTTCTAAGTGCCATATCGTTCGACTTTGGCGATCATGCTGTTCCACAACCCTCGGCTCCTAGCCTTCTATATTTGTGCCACTCCCAGTTCTTTCACTCTCCTTTCCAACAATTTCTGCAGACTGTACATCCAAAGTATCCTCCTTCTTCCCACAATTTTCCTTGTCAAAGCAAGATTCTCTAGGCCTTCTTTACGTGTAATGTGACCCATGATCTTCAACTGCCTAATCAACATCTCACGTATCATTTTCCTTTGCACTCCAGTTCGTGTAAGTACTTCCTCATTACTAACTTTGTCAGTCCAGGGGATTTTCATCATTCTTCTTAAAAACCACATTTCGCAACTTTCCAAACGCTTTTTAGTATCAGTTTCACTACCATACATAAGTACTGGGTAGATGTAACAATTCAGTACGCCTACTCTTATTCTGGTCCTCATACCCATTGTTCGATTTGTCAGAATTTTGCCTAACTGCATCCTGACATTTGATTTAAAACTGCAATGTTAAGAAGTTTACAGGCAATATTTCATGAATCTTCAGAATCCATCATAAAGGACAAATATTTAGTAGTTAGTGCTATGTTATGAACACTTTTCGATAAATCTGAAGGCAAAAGAGATGGCTTTATGTTTGTTAAGTACACGGACACCCAACCCCTTATCGTACGCAAACCAGCGGGACTGTGGTCGGAGCATTTTTCACTCTGGAGCCAGTCGACTTCCACCAAGCTTTTACTAAAATGTTCTTCTCATTTTCTGCTTTTATTAAAATCAACTTAATATCTGGATGGACTTCCCCTCAAGCAAAGTAAAAAGACTAATATAAATATATGGAGGGAGGGAAATAGAGAGAGAGAGAGAGAAAAGAGAGAGAGAGAGAGAGAGAAAAAAGAGAGAGAGAGAGAGAGCGGGCAGGATTAACAGGGAATAATGATATTGTATTTGTTTAAACAAATATTTAGCTTACTAAGTAAATAAAAGATCGCGTGCTCGATGTAAATCCCTCTGGTTCCTAGATTTTGTTGTTGACTGTTTTCAATTACAGACCGAGAACGCCATCTTTTTTTACTGGGCAGTACGCCAAAAACTTTGTTTAAACAATTGAAATTTCTCACAGGAAGCATTACATTTATAAGAGAGATTGTACTTGTTTTCTATTATAGCATAACCGGTATTTTATAAGTTAGTTATTCTTATATCTATACTGATCGGATGTAATACTATGTCTAAGCATCTTCCCAACCTTTCACTATGGACATACTGGTAACTCATTGCATCTGTGTAATATTGCGTGTTACTGTAACTTCCATGTGTACAATTAATTTGTAGGTTAGGCAATACAGGTTTCAAATAGTTTGTAGAATTATAATATAGGAAGACTGTGTCGTGGTCGAGTGGTTTAAGGCACTTGGTTGGAGATGCGAAGGTCAAGGGTTCGAATCCCGACACAGCACTAATATCCTTTGGCAAGATATTAACCTGCACTTGCTACTCTCCACCCAGGTGTTAAATGGGTACCCGGTAGGATGCGGCCGTCATTGTTGGTCAAAAAGCTTGTGAGCGTCGAGTAACGCCCGGCTGGAATGCTCCCCAGGGAGTGGAGATTGTGCACACAGTGTGTGCGGGCAAGCACTGAATCCAATGACCGGGGTAATAGTATATTTGTAAAGCGCTTAGAGACATCTGTATTAAGCGCTACATTAAAATTAAATATTATTATTATTATATTATCTGGTTTTTGTTATACAATTTTACCTGTATATTGTACAGGGAACCCCACTTACAAGCTTAAGCTTCTCTCGGGTTCCCTAACCATTTTTACTTTGTATGTCCAACATGTTTTGTATATGTCCTTCAGACATTGTTTGAATTTCTGAATGTTGTTTTTAAAAAATGGTTAAACCAATAAATGAAATGAAATGAATGAATGAAATATTGTATCTCCCCCTATTTCTGTATTATTAGTGCCTATAGTAATTTGTCTATATGTTTGATTGTGCATTTGCACCTGTTTTGATTTTACTTAGTACATGTATGTTATCAAACTGGAGTGAATTTCATTTCTTTTTCTTCAATTACAGCTTATCAAGATGAAGAAATTAGACATGTCTACGTAATTATGTGGAAATAAACACGACATAAGAATATATTTACGGATGGTATCATGGTACATCGGATCGTAGATAGGTTTACATAGCGCCCTATGTGGTCCATAATCCCGGAAATGTCCACCTGATTTTATTAATTTCATAATGTTAATACATTTTTTCAGATACGAAATTTTACAATTTATGAGCGCGATAACACTCCATCTCAAAGAGTACCCCGTTCAGATCATCATACACGTTTATATATATATAGCCATATTGGATCTAACGCTTCCTCAATCATGGGCGATGCAGAAATTAGGAAACAAATCCCAAATTTAATGGTGTTTTGATTAGAACCTGGCATTATTTAGTCTGAAGTTTGAACTATAGCATATATTATGCGCATGATAAACTTTAAAGAAACTCTTAATGTATTTCACTTTTTTATATTTAAAAACATCATGAATGGAAAATTGTTGCTGACAATAAATTATATTTTGCATTGATATGTTATTTAAGAATTCCAACACTTATTGAAGCCGCAAGACGCATAATAAAAGATCCATGAAATATTGGAAGAACTCCTTCTAAGAACCTCTTATATAGTCTAATAGGAGGCGTAATAGCTTAGTCGGTAGGGCAGTGGTCTCGTAACCGAAGGCCCCTGGTTCGAAACTAAATCGATGCCTTAGTGCCCTTTGGTAAGGCATTTTTATCCTAATCAATCAAGGCCCTCGGATATAAACCCGTATAGGTCCCTCTTGTCGCTTACTTGCACTAATTGCTCACTTAGCCGTCTGGTAAAATCACCACACTCAATTATTTTGACGTCTTTTAGATTCAACAGATATAGGGTATAAATTCTACATGAAATATTCAATATTGTCTTTATCTTGAACTTGAAGCATTTCGTGAGTACTAATAGAGTTTTGAGTTATGTTAATAGTCGACCACTCTATAAACTTTAATATTATACGAATTGGTGAAAACCTAACCCTGTGCCACAAATCCTATATTTGCAATTCCGTTGCAGTCCATGCACGTGAACTTTATTTCCAGTGATTGAAAAGGCTCATCAACTGATAGTCTGAATAGAATTGGCCGACGGCTACTTTTACAGTTAGAGTAACAAAACGCAACTTTACTTCGAAGTGATAATGATACATAATTATACAATAGTGGTATTGTATACAGTGATCTGCATGGTGAATTGGTTCTTTAAACAGACAAATGTGTTCCATAGTTTGATTGAACAGGGGCGTCGATGAATACAAAGCAGCCTTGACCATGATTACAATGCTTGAAACTATCGCATACAAACAATATAATCTGTATGAATGAAAGTGAAGATTTTCTTTTTTACCTGCAAGCTGATGATGCTCGGGTGATGCTGATCAGGTTTCTCAGCATCAATCCACCATTCAAAATCATTTCAGGAATGAATACCATGAATACCGTTGCACTAAAAATGCATCCAACATAAATGACTGACCAGTCATTGAAGTCAATAATCATATTCCACATATTTTCCCAATGGGGATATCTAGGGGCTAATTAAATAAAATGCTGGGAAGATTACCAGCACGCCAACTCTGATGAAACCCCGCGAAACTATCTATAATTATAACACGTATTTTTCTCCCCCTGTTTGCCTGTAACACTTCTCACAATTTTATAAATACACCCCAAAATACATTGTCTACCCACAAAGTTTACACTAGTTTCTTCTCTTTTATATTTTTATCTCACTTCCGTGTTTAAAATCCCACATTTTTCATCAAAGCGACACACAATACCTGACTCACCCAAGCTAGACGTCAGTCGCTATTATAACCTTCGTAACATACATTCCAAAAGAACGTTGACAACGTAGAGATTCCTTTGATAATGAAAACTTTGTCGGAAGAAGATTAATTCATCAATATCTACTACTAATTTGTGCTACAGTCCCCTTCAGACGCAATCAAGAAGGAGCCGAATTGCGTATATTCCAACTTTAAACTACTGCGCATTTGGGAGTGATATGCATGCACAGTTTCAAATACAACTCCCATTATGCGGGCATACAATGAAAAAAAAACGCAAGCGAGATGAAAAGAATATGACAATAAATAGGCACCGTTGCACTATGTAAATACAATTTTATGAATGTGAATAACAGCAGGTTTCCATTCAGTCCCTGTTCTATACACACAAAAAGGTCTTATCAGTGACAAAGTAGAATATCTGATAATAGTGTAAAGCTACTGAAATTCTTGCATTTGTCAATTAGCTGTGAAAAAGATTGTTACAGCATTTTGGGCCCAGAGTTTTGTTCAGGAATAGTCTTGGGGTGCGAATGATCTTGCTTTTCAATGGACTTTTATGCATAGTCTTTTTACAAAAGTTGCTCTTGACGACTGAAAAGCTCGCCAGAGGGTTTCCTGACATGCTAATGAATCGTCAGAACATCAAGCACGACGACAACGTATGATGTGGAAGCAGTACCTACATCCAGAGTCATGTAAAGATAGAAACAATGACGAAGATGATCCTTGATTTAACTAGAATGTGGGAGTGTCAATGGCTCAAAATGTAGTTTTCCTGCTTTGTTTTCACACCTTGAAGGTTTTCCCCCTTTTTTTCCTTCTTCCGAAGTGTCCTTTATGCTGGTGCTCCCTCTCTTTTACAGATGCTCCATCAACCCTGAGATACATTTTGTTTTTCCAGTGCTTCCATATTTTTTTGTTATTGATTTTCTTCATAGAAAATGAAACGACCTACAGTTAGTATGTTTGTCAAAACTCAAAATAATGAAATCTATATGTAAATCAGGAACACAATCAGGTATACTCGCTCCATATGAACTTCAAGTGACTTTCAAATAAAAGTCTTTAACAGAAAAAAATTAAAAATCGAAACCATTCTGCTATTTTTACGATTCTTCTTTCAGAGGGCGATCTACAAGTTTATTGGAACCGTGCTCGCCGTGAAAATTATTGAATGAATCGAGTGGCAGGTCTCTCAATCAAGTTCATTGCGGTAATTTCGGAAGAATAATAATTTCTATTACCTGAGGACAAAAATCTTTTGAATCAAATAGACATTTGGAAATTTGTGTACACAGACCAGGGGCGGTAGAACGTCTTTTAAAGGGGGCACCAAAAAAAAAAGGTACTTTAAGGGAATGATTTCAATTTTTCCTCTCTTTTCGTGGTCCAAGATACTGCTTAAGCATCATAGTTTGCAGCTGGGTGTAATGGTCTGAATATTTATTTGCGAGGGAGCGAGGCGAGCCAGCAAACAAATAAGAATTGTGATGTCGCAGTAAGAAAAATAACATCTTATAAAGAGGAAAAAACAATCCTGATGGGGTTATAATCACAGTCTATTAATGAAAGACTAAACAAGATTTCTGATTAGAAACATAATTATATCGATTTTAATGTATATAAGTGAGCTTTGGGTGAAATTTAAAAAAAGTTTCTCTTAGTCGCTAAAAATTAGAAGCACATTTTATGGTGAAAGGAAAAGAGGGCAAATATTCAAAGGGAAAAGGACATTAATTATTAAAGGCAACCAAAACCTTCACACTAAGTTAATTTTATTGTAAAGTTTAAAAGATTTGAATAAAATCAGTGAAATTTGAACAAAATCGGGAAAGGAATAAGGAAGTTATAGCTTTTTGAAATGACTAGTCACTAGAGGGCGATATTCAATTTGATGACATCATCTGTGGACAACTCTCCATGCCTTTGGTACATAAAATTTCACCATTCTTTCGTTTTCTTCGTATTTATTTGTGTTCTTGATCCGACTTCATAACATGTGAAGTAGAATATCATTTTGCATTCTATACCTTGCTTTCAGGGGAGTAGATTATCTCAATCACAAGAAAGAAGGAAAAACATTAAATTTGATGTACAAAAGGCATGGAGAGTTGTCCACAGATGATGTCATAAAATTGAATATCGCCCTCTAGTGACTATTCATTTAAAAAAGCTTTAACTTCCTAATTCTTCGAATTTTGTTCAAATTTTCACTGATTTTATTCAAATATCTTAAACTTTACAATAAAAGTAACTTACAATGAAAGTTTTGGTTCCCTTTAAAAACGAAAAAGAGCACATCTCACAGTAATAAGAAAAATAACAGACGTGAAAACGGGGCACTTCTCGCACCAGAGTAGGGGCACTCACCAGAGATGAAGAAAGGCACTTATGACCCCCAAAAAGGGCAACTTCGGAAGGTAACTTTCTTACAATGTAATGAGAGTCTTTGCTTTAACTTTTCAAAGTCAAGATCGAAGGAGGTATATGCTCAAACCGGTAGACCATATGGAAGTGACCTTTATTCTTTTATGAACAATTCTTCCACCACTGAACAACTGAACAAGACTAATGAGCTTTATTGTGTTAATATTTATATGTTAACGTGAGTAAAACATAATTAGAATCGAGTTTGAAAATCAAATTACATCTTTCCATATCATATTTGAATATCCTGTTATATCCTGTATCTGTGTACCAATAGGAGCTATCGAAACCGAAGATAATTATCTGATTTCCACGTTTAACAATAACTGTAATTTCCTGTTACGTTAACAGAAAAGTACAGTTATTGTAGTTTAATGCGATAAATGTTTATGTATCGTCTCCTTTTTAAGGGCATAAATGAAAGTAGCAAAGCAGCAGGTAGACACTCTGATCTTGTCAGCAGACAGCAAGGGCATGCTAAATGTATGGAAATACGCCGGGGAAAGGAGAATACGCCGGGGGCAGGAGAATGTCAGCCAAAGAGCACCGGACATCAATTCGATGTCTTTCTGTTTCAAATGATAGTAGAAGGGGATTTTTGAGGGTTTTTGGTTGGTCTGTTTGTTTGTTTGTTTTGTTTTGGGGGGATTGTAAAACACAACGAGACCTGAACTAGCCACTTATAGATAGTTCTCTTATTAATGGCAGATTTGTATCATTATTTTATTATCAATCTCTGTAGTTTCTTAAATGGGCATACCCACGCTATCATGGATATGTGTCTAGCAGCAGACGACCGTTACCTGGTGACAGCATCACGTGACTGCACCATCAAGGCTTGGCATCTTCCGTCCCGACAGTTGATGGTGTCCTTTGACTGCAAATCACAGGTCAAACACATCGATATGGTTTACGTCAGTGAAGATCGCTACCGTATAGCTGGAGAGAATAAGACCGGCACTATTCTCCTCCTTGAGCTGTTTCTTTCAAGAGCAGACAGGTCAGAAGCAGGTCTGAAGTCAAGGACGGATGTCATTTATCATCATGAATCGTAGAGAATATATTAACATGTGGATGATTACCCTAAATACAAGTTTATTGCAGGCCCAGTCATTTTATTTACAGCCTACAATGTCTGTTTAAAAAGATTAACTGTAATCGATATATTCTGCATTTTACACTGCAATTTCATTGGTTACATAGCCATATCTTTCAATCACAAAAATAACATATATTTCAACATATTTTTGCCTCTATTTACCTGACAGCAATTATACTTGTTCAGTTTAGACCACAGATTCATTAAACTTTCTGCAACTATTGAAAGGGAAAGTTTTAAATTGGGAATTTGTTGCTTGAACTTTTTATCCTTTAAATCTGAAGATATAATCACAATGGTTGTCATTACGACATATACAAGTGATTTTTATCATCACAGTATATATATTTCACAATTTTACTTTTGCATAGTCTACATATTCAGTTTAGACCGCAGATACATTAAAGTTACTGAAACTACTGAAAAGGAAATTTTGAAATCTGGAAATTGCTGCTTGAACTTTGTCAGTCCTTTAAAACTGAAACTAAAATCACAATAGTTGTCATTATATGACACATACAAGTGATCTTTATCATCACAGTATATATTTAGCTTAGCTATTCTCTTCTATATAATGTACTTTACCATTATTGTCTTAACACATGTTCAAATCCAATACTGTATAACATAGACAATAGATATCAAATCTGTGTTTTAAATTTGATTTATTAAACAAAATACCATGATGTATTTGGTTTCTTATCAAACATATTTCATGTACATTCAACAAATAATTATGTTATCGTCATTGCTTTGCTATTTGTTCAGAAAAAATTCTTACAATATATATGTATCACAATGATCGTTTGATGAATTTTTTACAAATCCGTTCTTTATCTATGTGTCTTGATATATCATATTTACAATACCTGGACATGCATGCTGACCTATAAACTCTCTACGAGCTTTGTTACAGAAAATGATGTAGTAGTCGAGCAGAATATCACATACAGGTGAACATGATGTGCAATACTAATAATCACATTTAATTCAAAGTTAGACTGCCAATTTAAACTTTGTACTGCATTATTGGTACATGTAGATTAGGCAACTATTTGTATGAATCTACAAGAAAATATGCATTCTAGTGTTAAAATATGAATATATTTCTATCTATACTATTGCACTGAAGAAAATATATAATACATTTAATGAACAGAACTATCCAGAATATATCTGACTGAACTAAATTCTAATAATATGATAGCAACTACATAAATATTATGAGAAAGCAAGGTAAATGTATCAAAGGCAAGGTAGAGGTATCAAAAGCAAGGTAGAGAATGAATGTTTGATACACTGTTGTTTCATATCATAATATCCAATACAATGTATTTAATAAAAGTCATCATGTATGATCATTAGATTACTAATGTGACAATGTCAAACTATGTATTTTGTGCAATTTTCCATAAAGCTATTTCAACATACAGTGGAGACTGATTATAACATGAACATTGGGACCATGAAAACTACCTTGTTATATCATGTACATTTATCTAGCAATTTCAGAGGTCATTTTTTATAACGAGTTTCCACTGTATTATCATTATTGTATTATTACTATTCTAAAATCTTGTTGGTATTTCTATTCCATCTCTTCAGCCCTGCTCATATATACCATGGTAAAAGTCATTATTTGCATGCACAGGCCCAAAATTGTGAAATAACTTACTGTTAGAAATTAGAAAATCACCATCGTTAAGTACTTTTAAATCAAAGATAAAAGCACATCTTTTCATTTGACTTTATATTGTAGATTTAGGCACATCAGGAGCTCTTACAGCACAGTTAATTACATTGCATAGTTTCTGCGCTTTATAAATGTATATTGATTATTCATCATTTTAAACGGCGGCAGTTTACTGTAGGAGTTCTTACACACCGCTACTTTTTTTCATCCCCATTTGCCATTCTTTTAGTACCAAAAAAAAAAACACCACAGTGATTTTAACCCAGCATAAATATTTAACGAGCCTTAACTAAGTAATCATGCACATTACAATCATATGCAGTGAACTGTATAAATTTACACAATCATGCGTAACGTTAGGCCGTTATCAAAGTCCAATGTACAACGTGTTATATTGTGAGTTTGTTATCATTACAATTCTATGATGACAATGCAATATTTCATTTATGGTTGCTATTCCAAAAATTGATGTTGAGCAACAGATTTTACTATTATTTCACTTCTGTCATCTGTTAACAACAGAATTCATGACAAATGGGAATTAGTTATTAAACAGCTGTGGATGGTTGAATTACCTTATATACAAATTCTACAAAACGAAAAAATATTTCTATCCCACAAGTATGTAATATTTGTATAAACATAATAAAACCAATGATCCATGATATTGCACCATTTACTTGTTTGTTTCAGCTTCTCTATGATTGTACATACATGAATACAACTTATCAATGAATAAATTTCTCTACGTTTCAAATTTGCATAAATTTCATGAATACACTATGAAATGTAATTGTCATAATCCACTGCATTTGGCAGAAACTGTCATCTGTACAGTTAATATGATAAATAAAAGAGATAAAAAAAGATACATGCATATATTTTATGAAGTATGATGAAATTATAGGACTTAACACATTGTATTTGAAAGACATGGAGTATACATATTATGTTCATATAACAGGTTTAATCTCTCTCTTTCATTACATTTAAAAAAAAATTATAAATGTGTTAACGATCATTTCCACTGCATATTTATGTATGCTATTTTCCCCCAAGAGAACACATGGGCTCTTAAAGTCATCAATCAAATACTAAACCATGATAAATTTGACAAATAGATTGATAGTATCAAAAGTCAGCCTTGATTTGGCACATCTCAAAGTCATGAATAAAAAATACAAACATTGTAAAAATGAGATAAAATTGCTGAGGTAGGATGTAGCAATTAATTGCATGCAAACAAGTGTTTACTGTGCGAGCTCTCAAACTGGAGATGGTGCACATTACACATAATCTGCAGAGAGCTTGAACAGCATTCAACCTATGGTTCAGTTTATGAGACAATGCCCTTCTGGCTGTCCACCACAATGATGAAACTGTAAAGGTCATGAAATATTTCTGACATAACTGGTGCATACTCCATATTACATGCCCATATAAATACATGTGCAGGTCTCCATTCAAATTCAATGAAAGGGAGAGAATTCATATGGACATCTAAATGTGCAGACATTAATAACATAAGCATTGTTTTGGCATTCTTTTTAGATATTATATTAAAAGTCTCCAATAATTTGTGGACGGACATATACAAATATATGGCACATTTATCTCTTGATACAAGTGGGACATTATGAGGACATGAGCAACAGCTTCCATTCCAAGTTCTATCTGCTACCATAAGTACAGTTTATCATTAAGCGGCAACCCCCTAATAAGGTTCAAATGAATACAAATTATGATCTAGACTTCATCAAATTTCCTCACACTAACACACCATCCACTTCCTTCGCAATGTCCTTTCAAAGAATGCCCTGAAGACGGTTGCCCTTACTGGGATGACTGGCTTGAGGACGACTAGGACTGACTTGACTCTCTTGGCTCAGAGGTGCCACTGATACACGGCCCACTCACATCATTAACCATTGCAAGTAGATAGACGATCACACATCGAAAAACAAAAACAACGTCAGGTCCTGACAAGTCACCTTAATGGAAGGATCATCAGGGTAGTTCTCAGTAGATCATGCAGAGTGCTGATTTACTCTTCTTTGTTTCTGAGCTACTGTTGGACTTTTTTGAAGATGCGCTGTTAGACCCATTGCCTCCATGGATACCACTCACCGAATCGTTTCCATGCTGTCCATCATTCTGGTCTTTTGAGGTTCGTAATTGGTTTGTCTTGGTGAGCTGGGCGACAGGTTCAGTGCTAGTTAAAGAAAAAACAAATATAATATTATCTCTTTCTTATTAGTGCATAAGAACCATATAAAGTTTCTAAATATGGCTTTATAAATAAGAGAAGAGCATCACTGTTTTATGATTGAACTTGAGAGATGGAATGTACCATCCAACCCCCTGTCATGAGAGGGAGGGGATACTTGGGATTAGGGTTCAGTGACACAAAGACGTAACTCCATATTTTGCCAAAATGAGTATTTGATATCAAAATGTTCAGAAAAATGTGGGCTTTCCACGAAACACAAAGAATCAACTCCACCCAACACCCCATTGAAGTCAAAGGCTAGTGAACCATAGACTTAACTCCTTAAGGCCCAAGTGCTCAGTGACACATAAACCACTTTTTCTCAAAATGGCCAAAATGGAGTTACGTCTTAGTGTCACTGACCCCTCAATATACACAAGACTCGGTCCAGCACTGACTCCCTGAGAGTACCAAGTCTCATTTTACACAGAAGCCACACCCATCATGGGCAAGATAAGGATAGGTGATTCCACGTTCACTTCAGTGACATTTGCTCTGAGCCTCATTTCATCAAAGATGTAAGGTAAGTTTTAGCTTACTTTGAGGATAAGGATGGTATCATAGTTAATTCAGGTGATAGTGAAACAGCAAAATAAATTGACATGCCAAACTATTACTATTACTGCGAATGCTTTATTATTCCTTAACCCTATTTAGCCCGGGGGGGGGGGGGCTTGAGAAGCCCCCCCCTCGACATTTTTTGCGATAATTTTTTAACGCAAGAAAATCTTGCACTGAAATTTTGTGACTTTTTTCTTTCGAGTCTTGCGCAACTTTTGAAATTTTTTTTTCGAAAATCGGACCTACCATTACAAAGTCACGTGTCCTTTTGTCTTCACATGTCAGCCCGAAAATCGCTCATTTTTGTGATTTGTGTACAAAACATATGGAAATCTCATTTTTCAAATAAAGAGGTAAAACATTGGTTATTTGGTCTTGTTTAGATTTTAGGTGTTTATTTTGGGGTCAAAATAGTTGAATTATAGTTGGAAATGAAATAAAACAACAAAAACAATAAAGTACATAAGTTAAAAAAACAAAGAAATACATAAGAAATTATCAAAACAATAGATAACATAAGGAATAACCCTGGTTTTTCAAATTTTTGTGTTGTATTATTATTCCAAATGGTCTAACAAATATATGTAGTGAGAAAGAATGCTTAAATATGAATAATGTCTGATTTATGGGCAAAAATGTGAATTTAATGACCTTATTTGCATAAATTACCATAAATATGCAAATGAGTGAATTTTCCAAAAAAATTGAAATTACCATAGTATTCTATACACTTCACTTGACATGTATGCAAATTTTCGCGGCGATCGGGCGTTTCACGGCCGAGATCATAGGGGGGGGCCTGAGAAGCCCCCCCCGGGCTATGCAGTTTCAAAATAGCCCGGGCTAAATAGGGTTAAAGTATGAATAATACAGTGGAACCTTGTTATAACGAGGTCCTTGAGACCAAGGAAATGACCTTGTTATATCAGGAATCTTGTTATATCACGGTAAAAAAAAATATATATATAAAGAGCAGGGACCAGCAAAATCACCTCGTTATAACAGATACCTCATTATTATATATCAGAGCTCTTTATAATGAGGTTCCACTGTATTATCTTTAACTCAACCTTATGAACCTAAGCAACAAACCTGATATCAGATCTATCTGCTTTCTCGAGTAGCAAATCAAGAATCAAAATAGTTCCAGATTTGTTCTCTGCTGCCAGCCGATAGCGGTCCTCACTGTTGTAGACCAGGTCTATGTTCTTGATCTGAGACTGGCAATCGAAGGATGCCAGCATGCGCAGGGTAGGGAGACGCCACGCCTTGAGGGTGCAGTCACGCGATGCAGTGACCAAGTACTCGTCATCTGATGAGATACATAGAGCCATGATGGCATGGTTGTGACCTACAAGGAGTCTGAAAGGTCAAACAATTTCAACATGAAGTTAACACTGAAAGTGCGATTGAAGTATACTCTCTATATGCAACCCACTAGGAAATTAAGTGGTAGGTAATTGTCTTTCATGTGAAAGATTGCCTGTACAGGAGAGTTGTGAGAGGGCTAGATGTCCAGCAAAGCTGTCTTTGGCTTTTCCTAGTCTTGATCTCCTTCTCTATGTCTAGTTTGCGGTTAATTTCATACACTAATACATGTAGAAGGTAGGGCATGAACAATCATGGTTGTCCTATTAGTTTTTACTCCAAGTCATACTCTAACAGAAATTTTGACTACATTTTAAATCCTGTTTATCGTATCATTAATCCATGAAGGTGATTTCAGGAGCAATAGTTAAGTACTATCAAATTGTCATATCAATAGGATGTCATATTTCATATAAAAGGAAAATTTATCATTTGTTTACAAAAAGTTTTGAGCTATGTCCTGAACGACACATGCAAACATTTCTATTTACTGCATCTAGAAATTAAAAAAACCTTGATATTACTATAGAATAATGTTTGCTTTTGGAATCACTATATCATGACCCGAGCCATGTATCATATAACTAATCTATTGCCACAGGTCTATGGCAAATCTACTCATAGCAAATGTAAGGATTTCAGTAGCTTATAACCATTATTGTATCTTGTTATTATCTGATAACAAGTCCTATGAAACAGGGCCTACAAAACAGAATTTTTTGGTTCAATACGGAATAGTCCTTTACTCACTGGTCATCATCGGCCATGAAGTCCCAGACATGAAGCTGCTCCACACCGGCATGGGTTCCCCAGACAATCCTGGTGCCGTCATGCGTAAATGCACAACAGATGACCTCTGACGTATGAACTGGCATACTCTTGACCACTTGACCAAAGGTGTTGGGTGCGAGTGACCATAGGATCATCTGCTTGTCGTTGGCACCTGTCACTACATACTGACCTACAATCAGGAAATAAAACAAAAAGAAGTTGTACAGGGATAAAAGAATGTTTTTCTTATTATTTTGATGGATTATAAGGATCCTGTGGAACCAACAGCAAGGTAGAACGCAGTCCCAACGTAAGTTCAAAAATATTTTAAGAAAGATACAATCTTGAAATGCAAAATGCCAACATGGTTATTGTTGTTGTTGTTAGTTTTACTATCATTTTCCATCGTCGTTGTATGATTTTCGCCATAACGGCATACCATACAGATCTTATATGAGGAACAATATCAAGGCTATCATTGCTATTTTGGATGGTTTTGAAAAGTGTTCAACTTACCATCTCTGGAGATGCCGAGACATCGTATAGATGCACTGTGCTCTTTGGCAGAGAGCAGACATTCTCCCGTGTCATATTTCCAGAACTTGAGCACTCCTTTGTTGTCTGCTGATAGGATGAAGGTGTCTGCCTTGTGTGTCACTGTCTCCACTAGTACTACGGGAGCTTCATGTTCTGTTCAGGCAAAAACAGAATGTATGAAAATGTATTTCAGAATCAATTCTATCATATAATATTGGTTATATAAATGACAAACGAAGGACTTTCAAAGCAAGATATCATTATTCAATCCCTAAGAATAATTGCACAAAAGTTTTTAGGGTTATGAAATAAGATATGCCATTAGAAAACGCTCTTCACTCTTTAGAAGCTCTAGTGTTGCTATTTATATTCATAGTTCTAGCAAATACTAAATATTCTCTTTCACCCCTTTCCACTAATTCTTCTACATGGTAATAATTTCTGACACATTTAGAAATAAATGTAATATAACCTGTAACTGTATATATAAAGAACACTGAAGGAAGACAAGAAATGAGGTTTTAAAACATCTAAGCAGTTGGTATTTATGTTTAAGGTTTCTTTGGTACAGGCTTCAACAAGAAAATCATTTAAAGTTACCAAAATTTGGGAGGTTTTATAGACAGCAAGGAGGCCTTTCTATACAGGTTTCATTTAAGACAGAATAGTTAGGGTCTTACCGGTAAGAGTGAGCCTGCATGACTTGGTGTCCACGTTCCACACCTTAACCATCTTATCCTGTGAAGCAGAAACAACCTCATTATCCTCCCCCACCACCAACCATAGGATGCCCTTCTCATGACCTTCAAGATCAAAGACATCTCCGCCTCCTTCTGTTGATTGGTTCATATCCCAGACACGAAGCCGCCCCTCCTCTTTGAATGCACCAATCATCTTCTTGCCGTCTTTGCTGAACACCAGCTTGGAGGTGAATCCCTCTTCACGGCGGGTCACATGGCAGTCATAGAAACTAGAAAACTTGACGGATCCTTCTTGTCCACTAGTGATAACTGTGGACCCATCAGGAGTAAACCTGAGAACGACTGCATGGCCGTTGTGTCTCTCCCTCTTTATCATCTGGAATGAAATAAGAGTGGTAGTGAATCACACAATAAATCAGATATGTTAAAAAAGTTTTGCTAAATCTCCATGATATTGAAGAGGGCTTATGATTGAACATGGGATTATCAAACAACTCCCAAGATTATCTTTGCTTTTCATAACAAGACTGACCTGTTTCTAGCTGCGACACCATCTCAAGAATGATAATGTTTTTATTCTTCCACCACCTAACTACACCTTCTTTGTTCATCCCCATTCTCTACATGTCTGTAGAAACAGTTCAATTCATTGTTATACTGCATTTAGCTTGTATTATTTTCTGCAAAGTTTCAGTAAAGACACTTACTGTTTCCATAGTATAGACCCACATCTTGGCGCTCTTGTCGTTTGACGCAGAGTAAATCACTCTCTTCTTTGTTCCTGTTACATCTGAGATCCATGAAGAATGTCCTTCCAGGGTTGTGATGAGAGGACACCGAACATCCTTAGGGTCCAGGTCCCAAACCTTCAGGAAGTCATCTTTAGAACCTGATACCAGAATGGACTTGGAATTGCTTTCGTTGGGGTCTGCCGGGCAATGCCAAAGGCAAGTGACCATGCCATCATGCCCTGTAAATTACAAACATGCGATCAATAACTTCTGCAAATATTTCATTTTATGGGGGTGATAGCACTGAGTGTTGGTACTTGTTAATTCAGTGTCATCTCTTTTTTTCTCAAAGTGTTCTTTGGCTTTTGACCTCGACAAATATCAATTATCAAACAGGAGTTATTTAAAGTTTATTCATTGTTTCTTAAAAAACACAGAAAATGCACATGTGTGTATCTTTCATAATTGTTTTGGTCCTGTATGTATATTAGCAATTCCACATTCCACATCTTCTAAAAGCTTCATTTCTTAAGCAATTGATGGATATATAGGGGTTATAGGTTTGGTTAAGGTTTTCAGAAAGGTTTGGGGCCACAGTTATTTTTTTATCAGTATGAGAAATTTTCCATGGAGCAAATGTTGCTTGAGCATATTTCATACAATCATCCTATCATATAATCATTTTACCAATACATGCTTTAGACATACCTTTACAGTTCAAGACAGCTGTGCCCTCTGTCATGTTCCAGACACGAACAGTAAAATCTGCCGACCCAGATGCAAGTAAATGATCAGATAAGACTAGGAGACAAGTAACAGCCTTCCTGTGACCTTCCAGGACCTTGCTCGGGGCACTTGGTTTGTCTGCATACCCTGAGATCTTGATGGAGCCATTGCTGTCACCTGATACAATGGTTTGGATGGACCTGGCATGGGCAACTACTTTCATGTCATTTTCCTTGTGAGCTTGGAATGAATGAAGGCATTCTTTGGATGTAATAGACCATTGCCTGAAGAAACCATCCTGGCAACCAGTTAACACCTCAGCATCACCTTCAAAGAATGCAAAGTTAGCAACTTTGGGATGTTCTAGCTTAGCGAGAAGCTGTCCACTATGGAGGTCCCAGATACAGACGTTTGACCCTTTCCCTGATCCACCAATGGCTAATGCTCCATCTTCATGGATCTGAAGAGAGCTGATAGCATGGTTTTCACCAGTCTCAAGTTTCCAGATGCACTCACCACTGGTGAGTTCAAACATTCCCAACACCTGACAGCCGAAGATGACAAACGTATCATCATTACTGACGGCGAGGGATAGTGCCCCAGATGCTTTGCTCCCTGCTTTGACTTGTAGAGTGTGTATGAGCTCTGTATTTTCTTCATCCCAAACATTAGCCATGGGGTAGCCATTGGAGTCTTTGCAGACTGTTACAATGACATCTCCTTTGCCAGTGCAAGCAATAGCCTCTACTCTGGATGGGTGACCGGCCAATGATGTCTTCAACTGTCCTCCTGGAGGGATCAGACATGCTCCTCTAGGAATGATCAAAGAATGATAGGTAGTCCTCACCCATGCCTTGGCTTCTCCAAGCAATTGTCTAATGTTAGAGTAATTGTCCATCAGGTCATACATCCTCCCAAGAAGTTGGCCTGCTAAGCAGAAAGGGTCTTCTTTCAGATTACTTCCAGACAAGTACAAGGCCTCAAGAAGGATGCCACTTTCTTCATCAAATTTTGAAAAGTCATTGACAAGTTCCAGAAAGTTGAAGGCTCTTAACTTGGTCAGAATCCACTCAAAGTTGTACATGATATGCTGCACCATACCCTCAGGGACTCCATTCATCATCTCGCATCGCATCAGATGGAAAGGAAGCTCATGCAGCTTTCTGAGATTGAAGACACTCTCTCCAAACATGAGGGGTTGTGGTGAGACAAGACGGTCTGCATTAGGGAAATCCTTATTGCGTCTCTCAAGTCGAATTGGCCTGATTTTACCTCTGCTGTATTCTCCAAGGAACATATCTGCGAGAACTTTGTGTCTGGCCATTTTGGTCTCTGGATCACCAAGGTAACGCCTTTCAGCTGTTTCAATGAACTGCCTATGGTACCATGCAATCACTGTTTTGCCACCAGCCTGCCTTTCCGTGATGAACTCCCCGATGTCTTGATGCAACCTCTTCCAGACTGATGGTGGAATGCGAACGACCCCTTCCACTGGAGGATCCCAGTACTGATAGACATCATTGAGGACTTTGTCATCACAAGAAAGGACATCCTCTATCTCTGCCTCTGTAAGACCACTCTTTCCTGCAGTCAGGTAACCAAGCGCATGTGCTACAAAGATAAGTCCATGATGATCTTCTAGATCTTGAAACAGGATGTTGATAGCTTCCACTACAGTGCTAGGGAGCTTGACATCTGCTACTGTCTTGTACGATGGCCATGTTACAAATTCCTCAAAGAGTAGCTTCAGAAAGAGTGGCTGAGGACACTTACTGAACGCCTCCCTCACCACTCTCACTTGTTCCTCATTCAGCCTTCGTTTTCTTTCCTTCAACCAGCCATCCATGATAGCAATGCCATTCTCTTCACCGACAACTTCCATACCAATGTAGCATCTGGGGTCTGTCAGGGTCTTCTTGATGTTGTCTAGAATGTTGTGTTCCTGAGGCAGCATGGACACCACAACATGGACATTTTCTGGTAAAGACTTTGAAAGCCAGTTCATCTTGTGGGCATTGTTGTTTGAACTGAGCTGGTCAACACTGTCGATAATCAGCAGGAGAGGTTTATCTTTGGTTGGAAGTGTTTCGATCAAGCTATTGAAAAGCTGCACCAGTTCTGAAAAGTCTCCTGAATGATCGGATGAGGGTTGTGGGGCATCGTAAGCAAAGCAAATCTGTAGGAAACAACAAGTATGAGCATAAGAGGGTCACTCTGAGGCAACACAATCTTTACTAATAACTACATGTACTTTCTCTGATTGATAACATTTGCCATTAAAACCATCATCTAACCCTGAAACTTTATAAGATGCATGAAAATTGTATACAATACTTAATTATTAACAAACAAAGATGGTATTTCATGAAACCATATAAATTAAATAAAATTAAAAACTCAGATCTTCTTAATTAAGCTCTATATTGATATTATCATTAGGTAAAACCTTTCTTTTGGGCAGCTTTTCTTATAATATCCCGGTTATTGGATTCATTCAGGCACAATGTGCACCATCTCCACTCCCTGGGGAGTATGTCTACCATATGGTCACCGTGAGGGCATAGGCAACTACTAACACAAATGCTTTCGTCATCCTACCGTGTCCCTATTTCTCTATTGGATATTGAGTGACAAATGTAGATTAATGCCTTGCCAAAGGACATTAGTGCTGTGTCGGGGATCGAACCCCATGACCTTTGAATTTCAAATCAAGCGCTAAAACCACTCGACTATGACACTTCTAGATAGTACGCATCTTGATAGTGGATGTAACACAACCTGTCCGTACCTGTTGACACATGCTTTTCAATGTGGCATGGATGGTTGAACTGTTGCCTGATGTCCCAAGGAATCTTAGGACAGTCACACATCCTTCTATCCACTCTCTTGAGTGCCTTGCAACCATGGCCATGACAGACGTCTTGCCGGATCCTGATATACCATGGACGACCAGGGGCTTGGACAGGTCTGAAGATAGGTAAGACCTGATGGACGTTAGGATATCATCTCTTCCTTGAAAGGCACTGTATAAAATCACATGTATAGAGCAAATGGGGTAAGGAAAATGAAAAGATTGAATGTCATCTATAAAGATGACCATATGTTACACTGTAGTTATGAGAATACATGTAACTATAATGTTATCGTTATATATACCACATGATGAACAGAATTCTTTCTATTTTTTAAAGTATTGAACATTAAGCTTTCTCTCACTGGGGATGTTTTCCTTTCCATTGTAAAGCCAAATGCACTATATAAACATCTCAATCATTTTCACAACATGAAAATGTTAAAAACTACCTTTACTAAATTTGGCATTGTCACATCTAATTGTGCATACAGAAGATTGAATCATAAACACCTGTATATACCTCTGCCTAATATGTATTAAAGTATATTAAAAAATTCTAACTTATTTGCAAATATATTATCAAATCACATACCTGCATTTTGTTTTACAAAAGGATGCATGATGAAGGAGCTCTCTCTGCAAGCAAATTTTCACTGGATCTACAACCTTTGACCTTTGACCTTCCAACTTCTTATCTATCATGGCCTTCATCCTACTTTCAAATATCTCACACATCTGTCCAAGGTATTCTGCGTGCTCCGGGCAACCGATGGGGTCAATGCCCTTTTCACACCAAGGTAGAGTGAAGCTGTTGAGTGCTTCTGCTGGGACCACACTGGGGATGTATTCCTTCTTCAGTCTCGTAAGCAAGGTCTGGGAATGATCCACAAACTCAAGGGTTTCATTGTCACTGCACAGTGAAAGAGGAAGTATACCATAACATATGAGTGAAATGTCTTTCGACTGTTACAGGGGGGGGGGGGGGGGACAAACTCACTCTATTCAATTTGCTATCCCCCCCCCCCCCCCCCCAAGAAAAAAAAATTCAGTCTGTTCAGCATGTTAAGAACCACAAATCTTTGGGTCCACTAAATTTTTGACATGAGCAAATGTCAGAATCAAAGAGATAATGAAAATCATGACTGTAAAAAAAAACACTAAGGACATTTATCTTAACTCATGAGTTAAAGTTGAAACATGCTATGTCCTCATGTCCAACAGGAGGGCTACAATACATGTATATACTTATATTCATTTCATTTTATTTATTTTCTTCCAAGGTGGAAATATAAACCATAGTTCAGACCATGGGTTACATAATATTTAAAGATGAAGTTGAGTTCTGGTCATGCGATTGCATTGTGAAAGAAACGGTGCGGAATCGACCAGAACAGATTGATCATCTAGCATATAAGAATTTCTGTGTATTGCAAGGTTCTGGAATCATCAAAATGAGAAGAAATTTGCCAAGTCTTGGTAAAGTTACAAACACTGTACACAGAAAGATGTATATGGGACTACACGACCACGTGGCGTAAAAATCCTACCCCGGATTTTTACGATGTTACATGACATATTTAGAATATGAAGGCATTTGAAGAGCCATGCTTTTCAGCGAACATGTCTTATCTGATGTTCTTCCACACTTGCATAATAAGAATGATAACGCTCACAAATTATTTTTCACCTCTTCCCAGAACTCAACCTTCTCTTTAACCTCATTACAAGAAGAAGAACTTACTCATCAGTCTGAATGTCAGTGAACTTGGACAACGTTGCTTTCTGCTTAAAAGCTGGCTCCATACCCTTGAAGTCCCTGGTGAAGAAGATACAGGTATCACCAATGTTGGCGTTGTCTTTCAAACCATGACGAATCTCCTCCTCAGTCACTGTCAAAATCATACATGGAAATTGTTTCATTCACACCATAACAAGGCCTACACTTCTATGAGACAATGAATTTGTCTGATGTTACTTGGGACAACTCTCAATATTTTCTACACTAAAAATGTTCCACCATTTCTGTTGTAAATACTTCTTACCTCACTAAAAGACAAATTAAAGTTTTTTTCAGTGCTGAGTGCACCTCCATTAAAATCTATTCACAAATAACATTCTGTAATGTGTGTGTGGGAGCAAATGGCAAAGTTGTCCTTCACAGCAACATGCTATCACTGTTTGGGTTTCCCTCGCACATCTCCTTTATAACTATTCAATTGATACATATATGACTATTACGCAGAAGTGAAATATGACTTACCAGACATTATAAGTTCATGCATTTCCTCTGCAGTGAAAACACCCTCCTTTCTTGCCAGTTTGGCAGCCGAATCAAACGCCTTCCTCATCCTTTCAAAGACCTCCCACCACTTCTGCCTTGTCGCATTCTGCTTCTGAGAATCACTCGAGTCGTAGTAGTTGGGAAGGTGAACAGTAATTGGCTGGAGAACGTAGACTGGCGGGATGGCATTGGTGTCCTCCACATACCATTTCCTGATGAGATCCTCATCCTCCTTGCTCGCGCTTTCATCTTTCGAGACGGTATCCATGAGCTTTTCAAAAATGTCTGAGGAAATGGTGGCGTTGAGTGGACGGTAGCCATACTTATCGCCTAGGAAACCCTATAAATAAAGTGATTATATCTATTAGCTCTCGCAGCAAGCATGCAAATTTGTATAGTCATAATTCATCATCATCAAAATACATCAGTATGTGTAGCTAAATAATAATTATCCTTCAATAAACAGCAAGGACTGCATATAAAGATCACAAAATATAAACACGAAAAATGATCTACACGTTTGTAGAAGGAAGCCTTTTTAAACATGTTCCCTTTAATGGGACACACAATGGAAGGGAGAATAAAAGGGTGGTCTTTACAAACAATTGGGCCTCTAATTAATTCAATGCTTTAATTATATCAGTATTTTACTTAGAATTTAGCTTAGCTAAGTAAAATGGCCCATGTCTTGTTCAGAACAAATCTAGGTATATTACTAAGTACCGTAAACCAACTTTAAGGCTATATCATATACATGAACTCAAATTTAATGATGACCATTGTGATGTCACTTAGCCGATCCAAATTAAATGCGGGCTAATACATGTACAATTGTGCACAGCTTATAAGGACTGTGCATGAAAACCTAATGCCTGGTAATCTAGGCCTCCAAATAATTGGCTGAGGTTAAAATACTTAGCCAACTGAACTGAATACCAAATTTTGCTAAGTATTTTATCTCAGCCAAAACCCTAGTAAAATATGCATATTTCTGACATACATGTCAGTATCGAACTTTGTTATTTGTTTCCAAATCTTAGTCTTACCACAAAGTAAGGTCCCTGAGACATCCGTTTACACTTGTCAATTTCATTGAGGCACAAGAAAGCTGTCAGATGATCTGCCGTGGCACTGTCTCTTACACCCCATCTCATATCAACCACTTCAAACTCGAGCCTCTTTTCAAGGCAGTAGCGACTGAGCTCTGGAAACACCTCCCTGATCAACTTGTTCCGCTCCTCCTTCATATCTACAAGGAGAAAAAAACAAATCATTGCATCACACAACAACTCTTGTGATTACTATCTGATTGTAGTTTATTCCAGCCTGGCTGCCATTTTTAGTGTCCACGTTTTCGGCCTGAATCAAAGTAAGACCTAATAGTATGAAAAATAATATTTTCCAGCAGCCTTGTGTCTCAATAATGCCAACCTTGATTAAGTCATTGTTGACGATTTGGTTACCGGTACATATATATTTTCAAGCAAAAGGTGAATTTCAATTTGCGGTTAATATGTGTGTTTACATAGCATACTATATGAATAATTCAATGAGCCTAAAAACAATGTGCCTTAATCTACCAATATGAAACCTTGAGTTTGTTTTTCATGGATATTGTTTTGCCATAAGAACTCCTTCCATCGATTGGTGCCTAGTTTTTGTGCAAAATTGCACATGTGGCAAAAGAGTGACTGTGCACAGAGGCAAAGGAAGAAACCAAAGGGTTAATATTGTAATGTTTTTACCTGTGAATGTAGAGCTGAGAAAGATTCTCACTGTGTTGGACTCTTGCTCAGGAAGGGTCTCGGTCTCCCCCAAGACCAGGTGCTGGAACCCATCTGGATCACTGTTCACCTCAGCTGCCATTCTGGATATCTCTGAATTCATAACAGAACAAGAAAAGAAAAAATGCTGTGTCTTTAGATAAAGTCACAGGCCTAGTCCTTGGCAGTGCATGGTATCGTATATCGCATCCCCCCCCCCCCCCCTTCTCTCTCCCCTGGTAATAAAACCAAATTGGCGTACTTGCTGTAAACAACAAAACAGTGCCAATTAATTGTGTCATATTCTAAATTGTTCCCCATCCCCCCCAAAAAAAAATTGTTCACAACACCAATTCCTGGATCTGCCCTTGTATTCCGGAGTGAAAACCTTTAGTAAAGTCCCTGGCAAGCTGTTCCATTAAAGGTACTATGTCCCATTTGCAGGCCAAAAAAATGAAAAAGTTAAATTCGAACTGCATTTGAAAAATAACACTAATTTAGAACTTCCCTAAAAAAGGTGGGGCTTGAAAATGTCTTCAAGTGGGAAAATAACAACTATTAGTTGTCAAATCGACTTTAGGGCTATAGAGCCCAAAAGTAATAGTCTTGATTTTCAGACAATTGTACCGAAAAGTCATACGTTTTATGCTGCGCAAAGATTCAATCAGTTTAATCTTGGCCATCACAAGAAGTGGGTTATTGATGTAGACAAATGCTCATGTACCCTTTACAACTCTTTTCATGTATGTTATTACCAAAGAAGAAAAAAAGCCAGTCAGTCATTCAATAGTGTCTGACAGTGAAGTCTAGCAAGTAAATGGGTTTCCTTGCATAATTTGAATATGAGGACACTGCTAACGTTTAAATTTCACAGATAGGACATACATGACATATTCATAATTCCTGCAAAGTTCTACAGCATTTGAGGTTGGCTGCAAAAGGGACATAGTACCTTTAAGGGATACATTTATACAAGTGAAAAAGAGAGACAATTATTTGTTGAGGGACGTCAGACTCCGTCGAACTGACAACTCAGCCGTAGCCGAACATGCTTGGGATAACCAGCATCAACCAGACTGGGACGGGGTTCAGTGCCTTTCCCAGGAACGGCATTGGTATACACGGAGGGTAAAAGAAGCTATCAATATCCGTCTCAATCCTAATAATTTCAACAGAGACAACGGGATCGATATCCCCGAATTTTGGATGCGGACGATACGCCGCCATGACACTCGCCGTCCTGCCAGCCAACAACGGTCGATTCCATTCAGCAGAGGGCCCGAGCCAGCGGCCCGTTGATTGGTTGAGTACCGTATGCGTCGGCCAATAGGCCTGGTGCATCAGCCGAACCAGCGGCCGAACCAGCGGCCTTGGTGATTGGTCGATCACCGTGTGCGTCGACCAATAGGCATTGGGCGTTATTGTTCCAATTATCGATCGAATTATAGACCGCTCCGCCGGTCCTCCCGTAAAGTATAAAAGACCCTTGCTTACAATAGTTTTTATCACCTGACGAAGTATCGCAGTAGCATACGAAACGTCGTGATCTTTTAGATTCCTTATTGACCACATTGCGAGACAAACGAATATCACTAGCGATATTATTTTCGATACTATATCCGCAATGAGTAATATATTTAGCATTAATTATTTGTTGTTCTAACTTTTCAGATTTGGGGGCAGATTAGATCTATTCTTGAGAAGATGAATGCAAGCCATTTTAACGCAGCTACTATTTGAAAAATAAAGCTGTCACCTATGTCTTTGGAGTTACCAAATAAATATGCATCAAATAACCAACTATAAATTAGTGACAGATCTGATATTTATTTATCAGTATAGGTAACTATATATATTAGTATTTTTAGTCCCCCCTGTATTGTAAATTTATTCCCATTTCCATTTCTGGGTCATTCCATGTCAAATCACCCCAAAAATCTGAAAATCTTAACCCGACCATTTTTGATTTTGATGAAACTTAGTGTACTTGTTGATTGTGATCTCACAGCACCAAATCCCAAATTTTAGGTCAATTGGGTGAGGGGTTTGGGAGATACGGCCAACCAAATTTTGAGATTTTTGCAAAAATGGGGGTGGCGGGCCTACCTTTGAACCCTTGTATTTCGGGACCTAATGGGTCAATCTTCACAAAATTTGTATTGTTGGAAAGGGTATTCAATAAGGATTCTAAATCTGCCGCCATTTTGAAAATTTGTACATGTTGGGGTACTTTGACCTCTTGACCTAAGATTTGACCTTGAAATTGACCTTGTGGATCACGTGACCTTGACAACATTTTTCATGAAATGTAATCTCTGACATGTTCACTTAAACATATAAAAGTTTCAGAGATATAATATTTTTTGTTTAGGAGCAATAATGATAGAAAGTATCCATACTTACAGTATTCACAATAAACCCTATTATAATGTATACAATACATGCAATATGCACAGTACAACATACATCTTCCACATGCTTTTTTGTTCTAGTCATATCCATTTTAAATGTCAGCAGTACTTGAATAGAAATAAAATAAAAAAGTTCATATAGGCCTAAAGGGTTAACAGGATGTATGGCTTTAGGCCTCTGAGTCGGTTCTAGGATAATTACCCCCTGGAAAATTAACCCCCAGGAAATGTTCCCCCCCCCCCGGCCCCCCCCCCGAGGACAATTACACCTGAGGACTATCACACCCAGAGGACAATTAACCCCAGAAAATTACCTCCTAGGACAATCTGTCCCCCCCCCCCCCCCCCCGAGGAAAATTACCCCCCCGAAAATAACCCTATCAAGGATAATTACCTCTCAAAAAAAAAATTGCTTTGATTAAAACAAACTTATTATCAGGATGGACTTCCCCTTTAAGGAATAGGGGGGGGGTAAATTGTCCTAGGGGGTAATTGTCCTGGGGGTGATTGTCCTAGGGTGTAATTGTCTGGGGGGTAATTGTCTTCGGGGGGGGGGGGGACAGATTGTCCTAGGAGGTAATTTTCTGGGGAATAATTGTCCTCTGGGTGTGATAGTTCTTGGGGGGTAATTGTCCTCGGGGGGGGGGGGGGGACATTTCCTGGGGGTTAATTTTGCAGGGGGGTAATTATCCTAGAACCGACTCAGAGGCCTAAAGCCATACATCCTTCAGGCCTATATGAACTTGTCATTTTATTTTTATTCAAGTACTGCTGACATTTAGAATGGATATGACTAGAACAAAAAAGCATGTGGAAGATGTATGTTGTACTGTGCATATAGCATGTATTGTATACATTATAATAGGGTTTATTGTGAATATCTGTAAGTATGGATAGTTTCAATCCTTATTGCTCCTAAACAAAAAATATTATATCTCTGAAACTTTTATATGTTTTAGTGAACATGTCAGAGATTACATTTCATGAAAAATGTTGTCAAGGTCACGTGATCCACAAGGTCAATTTCAAGGTCAAATCTTAGGTCAAGAGGTCAAAGTACCCCAACATGTACAAATTTTCAAAATGGCGGCAGATTTAGAATCCTTATTGAATACCCTTTCCAACAATACAAATTTTGTGAAGATTGACCCATTAGGTCCCGAAATACAAGGGTTCAAAGGTAGGCCCGCCACCCCCATTTTTGCAAAAATCTCAAAATTTGGTGGGCCGTATCTCCCAAACCCCGTACCCGATTGACCTAAAATTTGGGATTTGGGGCTGTGGGATCACACTCAACAAGTACACTAAGTTTCATAAAAATCAAAAATGGTCGGGTTAAAACCATTGGGTGATTTGACATGGAATGACCTTTCTATTCTAATTCTTATTATCAATCTTATTACTTCTTCTTCTTCTGCCATTTTGAGTACATACCTCTTTACAGAGTATTATCGTACTATATTGGGGTGTGTGCAGGTGGACCACTACACCGGGGTTTCCCCCTACTCTTATACGAATAGTGCAGTGGGTTCTTAACATGCAAAGGTAGTGACTCTTCTCTACACGGGACCTCCATTTAACGTGCTATCTGAGGGACGGAGGGTTTTCCACCTGCGTCTATGAACAAGGGGAGGGGCACGTTCAACAGGCAGACGCTTTACTAACTGAGCCAACAGGTACTTCTTTTTAACTCTTTTTTGTTGTTGTTCCTGTAATGTGTTTAAAAGCTGTGCTTTTTTACAGACCACCTCTTTTCCACACTTTCATGTCATTAAACTTTCTTGTTATTGTTCATGAACTTATTCTTGTTGACGATGAACTTGTTGTTAGGCCTACTGTTCATGAATGCATTGTTTTCATGTCAGTGGAAATAAATAAATAAAACTTAAATCTTGAAACTATTCAATTCAATTCAAGGGTTATTAAAATAGACTATATCTTCGCAGCCGTTGATGGCTGAATTGCGATGTCTAACGTTAGATCTACACTAGTCTACACAGTACATGTAGATCTAGCTCACAGACAAAAACATGCAAAATTACAAAATATTAATTTTAATGAACAGTCTCGGTTGGCATAAATTAATAGATTCATACAGTCAAAGGAGCAAGTTGGAATCAGCGGAACAACCGTCGATATCAAACTTTCAGAGACTGAAGCTTTCGGTCTACGCTTCGCTTTGCCTTGCTTGTAACTCCACGGAGCTCCGACGCCGAAGCCTTGGGCGTCAGCGTCTCCCTTGAGTTCCCTTGAGCTCGAGCTCCCTGCGCAATTCGCAATTAGACCGGAGCATGAGCACAATTTCGAGATATTTCTGACCTCTAATCATGGCAAATTTAAGTTTTATTCAGACCCATCAATTTAATTATCATCTACATAAGTATCACATCATACTTACAACTCTTCGTTTTCGCAATATCAAATGTGTGCATTAATCTAAATAATTAGACGTCATCGTCATATAAACTGCTACCCAATTTGGCTTGGTCTGTGTCCATAGCAATTAATTACGCACGACCGATGCGGCTAGCTAGGCTAGCTAGCTAGCTAGCTATCGTTGAACATAATACATAAATTATATACGTTTATGGCGCGCCATTATTTTGCCCAATAATTCAGATGAACACTGCATATTGCCGATAAACAGTGTTTATCGAGCGATAATTAATATGTTTATCTACTGATAAACAACTGTTTGTCGAGAATACCTATAAATCTATGATTATCACTGTTCTGTTATTCGTTTTTCGTCGGGAGTATATATTAGGCGCTTTTCAAAGTTGCACTCAAACTTCTCGAAGAGATTCTATCATTATCCTCCGAAGAAGAGGACTATATAGAAGGGCAGCTAAATTGTGATCTTTAGCAATAATAATTATAATGAAAACAATAATAATAATGATAGTAATAACAACATAATGTCAAAAGTACTCGTATAAATTACTGCCTGTGTATTGATATCATAGATTTCTAAATTTATAGTAAAATTTTACAACTGAAAACAAAATTGCAGTGTTCGATCAAGAGACGGTCAGCCCCCCCCCCCCCCCTCCCCCATGCATTTTGTCACCTTTATTTATTGAACTATTATGTGATGTTGTATTTAAAAATATAATTTAATGAACAAATTAGTGTCGATAAAGGTTTGTAAAATTAGGTATACTTAATACAATTCGTTTCTTTTCATTTTCTTATTTTGTGACCTCTTTCTAAGCTGCTAATGACGTTGAACCATAGAGATATTAAGTATATATCTCTATGCGTTGAACATATCAGCCATTGAGAAGAACGGAAATATAAGAAATTGGAAACCTGTTTGGGAATAAAAATTTCGCGCCCCGGCCCCGGCCCCCGTCATTTTTTTGAAATCCTCTGGATCCGTCGCTGCTTCATCTTCTAATATTCCTCATCCTTCCTCATCTTCTTCTTCTCCCAGTTTCTTCTTCTTCTTTTTCTTCTTCTTCTTCTTCTTCTTCTTCTTCTTCTTCTTCTTCTTCTTCTTCTTCTTCTTCTTCTTCTTCTTCTTCTTCTTCTTCTTCTTCTTCTACTTCTTCTTCTTCTTCTTCTTCTTCTTCTTCTTCTTCTTCTTCTTCTTCTTCTCCCAGTTTCTTCTTCTTCTTCTAATTCTTCTCCCAGTTTCTTCTTCTTCTTCTTCTTCTTCTTTTCTTCTTCTTCTTCTTCTTCTTCTTCTTCTTTTTCTTCTTCTTCTTCTTCTTCTTCTTCTTCTTCTTCTTCTTCATCTTCTTCCTCTTCTTCTTCTTCTTCTACTTCTTCTTCTTCTTCTTCTTCTTCTTCTTCTTCTTCTTCTTCTTCTTCTTCTTCTAATTCTTCTAATTCTTCTTCTTCTTCTTCTTCTTCTTCTTCTTCTTCTTCTTCCTATATACTTCTTCTTCCTTCTTCTTTTCCCTTCGTCATTTTCTTCTTCTTTCAATATAAATTCGAACAATTTTCATCCCTTTTTTATTCTTTGAGATAATAATGATGACCATGCTTACCTCAGCTCGGGCCTCAGCTATATATACTCAGGATAAAATTGTTTTCCCAAATAATGAACCGATCGAGCAGTTCCCAACTTCACAACATTTACTCTAAAACTCTTTGATATGCTGTACAATCCTGATCCTGCCTGCATGAAGTTAAATCAGCGTATAAAAATGTTATGTATACGGTGGAAAATGATTATTTTTCAACAATGGCGGAGGCCTAGGTCTAGGGCTTTTTCAAGGATGCTTTCGTATCATATTCAGTTGTTTGCCGATAGGGCCTAAATTGTCTGTTTCCGTTCAAATGACTTGACAAGGTCAAGGTCTTGACGAGGGATTATTGACAAATAGAAACATGATGTGTAATGGATATACCACGCGGGAGTGTGAATCATTGTTATATTACTCTATGTAGAAAAAAGAGGGAGGTGAAGACAAAATTAAGGCAGACAGTTGTATAATGACATTTAATGCCGTTGAAGAATACCAGTTATTGCAGTTTTCTAGCCATATTTTGGTGGTTCTAGGACAATAATATTTACCCCCCCCCCCCCCCCCCCCCCGTGGACAATCACCCCCGGCCAATTGCCAGGGGGACAATTAGCTCCCAGAAAATTACCCCCTAGGAAAATTAGCCCCCCCCCCCCCCCCCCCGAAAACAATTACCCCCTGAACAAAAATCTGCTTTTGTAAAACCTTATTATCAAGGTAGACTTCCCCTTTAATGAACAGGGGGGGGGGGGGGGGGGGGGGGGGGGGGGGGGGGGGGTGATTGTCCTATAAGGGTAATTTTCAGTGGGGTGGTTTTCCAGGGGGTAATTGTTCTCGGTGGTAGCTTTCCGGGGAGTGATTGTCCAGGGGGTAATTGTCCTGATACGTGGCCGGTAATAATTATATGAGACTAAAAAGCTTGGACTTGCCCAAATATCATATTCATATGTGCAATATTTTATCTTAATATGCAGATATTAAAGGGGCCTTCCCTTTCCCTCCCCCCCCCCCCTCCTTTCTCTTTACGCACATGAATATATCTTGCTCTTGTCTTGTAACGTCTTTAAAGAATAAAAGTAAAACATATTACACATGAACGGCACACATGCACACAAACACAAATCCCCTTCATCATCTCTCTTCACCATCTTCGCCTACTAACCCTACCGATTTCGATCTCTTCCCTCCACCCCCCCCCCCCCCCCCCTCTCTCTCTCTCTCTCTCTCTCTCTATCTCTCACTCCCCCTCCCTCTCACCCTACCCCTTTCATTCATTTCTCTACTCTACTGATCATTTGATCAATTTCTTGTACACTTGATAATACAATACCAAACAGGCCAATACAAAAAAATATATATATATTTTTAATCACAATATATAAAGAATAGTAATTCTTTTATTTCTCTTTATTTATTATTTTCTTCAATATCAATGCAGAAAGTCATTATTAAAAAAGCACGAAAGTACAAAAGATGCATGTTTAATTTTTAGTACAAATATAGCTCTTCTTTAAAAAATATATACTGCGATTTGGCAGTTTTTCTGTCGTGATAAAGCATGCAATAGGGTTTGTCACACCTTATTGTGAGCAACCAAATATTCTCTGTAGGAAAATAGTGATATTTTATATTTCCATAAGTTATATCACTACGTTCATGAAAGATCCCACATAGAAATATATATGTATGAAAAATAAAAAGGCATCATGTAAATTAGCACTGTCTTCCCAGTTTGTCTTTTATCTGTCTACCGTAACCGTCAATACATGGGGAGATATAAATCTATGCATTGGTACATGACATATATGGGAATGCAAGAAAAATAGTCTGACCACAAATGTCACCATTGGAAAGCAGCTCACAATTGTAAAGGCAGGGTAAGAAAGACACAATTTTCCACAAACACAACAAATCTACAACAAAATGTTACCTTTAGATATATTTGTTTAAACTATACCCATCCTAACCAGGTATCAGTTGACAGTTGAAACTAAAGTTTGTCAGTTTATGTATACATATAAAGTCCCTTTAAACCATCCACCACCACATCAACCCATATACCACTTAGTCCCTAGATAACTTGCAGCTTACAATTTCCTCACAACTTCATGACCATGCATGTAAAATCAGAACTATTTATGGATAAGAACTATCATTAATTATCATAATGACTCATTACTGTTAAGTCGGTCTCTATACCCATGTGGTAGCAGGCAGTTTGGTGCAACAAACTTTGCCTGGAGTCTTTACCCATTTTACCAGTGAACAGCTCACACTCCTAGAATGCTGTATGTTGAACGGCCAATTTACAAGGTGGCCCACAATTTAATGGAAGCCCAACCCAAGATTGATAAAATTATCAATATGCAGAAAAAATATGTCAAAAATATAATATATATCAAATTAACAGAACACGTACATATTATAACAGAAGATCAATCAGCATACATTTCGTCCCTATTTTCACGAAGTGACGGTAGTGAGGAAAATCGCATACAATTTGCGTGACGATTTTCCTCACTACCATCACTTCGTGAAAATAGGGACGATTTAGTTAAAGTTAACTAAGACCCCGTTCTCACTCACTTTGAGAGCGCTCCAAGTTAGACCGCTCCAGACCGCTCCAGAGGAACGGGTCTTGAGGAACGGTTTGCGAGCGTTCACACTCCGAGCAGTTTTTATGGCTCAAACCGCTCCACGAGTCAAAGTGGTCTTGTTGCTATGGCAGCTCAGGTAGGCGGGTCAATTTTTTCGCGCGCGGAATCCAAACCGTATGTACCGTACTACATGTTTCGCACGCAACGTCACTAGCTCACTTCCGCTCAAAGTACGCTTTCCGTTCACATTGCACGTTAGAGCGCTCTGGAGCGCTCTTAATAAGACCCGCTCCTCAAGACCACCTCGGAAGGTGGACTTCTGGAGCGGTCCAGAAGTCCGCTTCCTGGACCACTTTGAGCGTTCTCACTCACCTAAGAACCGCTCCTGAGGAGCGGGTCTTAGTTAGAGCGCTCCAGAGCGCTCCAACGAAGTGAGTGAGAACGGGGTCTTAGTTAGAGAAACATAAATAAATGAAAATAAAAGGAAGAGAGTAATAAAATAAACAACAAATGTTTGTTTTTATGAAATATTGTATGGTAATAATGACTAACTCTGAACACATTACAAAGATTGAATAAGTCTGCATGGTTACTCTTTCTCTGTAATAGCTTTGAAAATGTATTGCATTAGGGCTTACAAAATCGATAGGGTATTCAGGTCTATATTTCTTTCATTTAATTGCGGAAGTACCCTGAATTACAGAAAATATATATTTGGCATTATTACAAATTCAATTCATTTAAAAGTTTATTGAAATGTTAGCAATGTATGTAACGTAAACAAATAAAATCAGGTCCAGCCTGAGAAAATAAATTGAAATTTAGGTATTTACACCTTTCTACATAATACATCTAATCTTACAAGAAAATACTAATAAGATCTGACTTAGGAATATTATTTTTCAATAAAGAAATTGAATTTTATTTAAATTTCTTACTAACTGACCAGAAATAAATTGGTGACAAAATGACTCTTTTATTTGCATGATCTTAACAGATATAAGTGATTCAGCCATTTTGAATATAAAGAGGCATGTGATTAAAAATAATTTTTTACACAAATTATAACTCTGTACTTTAAAACAAGCTGTACAAACACGATTCAGCAGAACAGAACCAAAATATGGCCATAAAAGAAATGAATAATGTATTAATGGTTAAGCAACACTATAAAATTAAAATACAAAACAAAATGCTAAGAGCATGAAAGAAAAAAAAAGACAACTTCAAAACCCAAAGCATATTTCTAAATTAAAGCATCTCAATTGAAGCATTGATTAATATTTTTTGGTTTGGGCTAAATCATGATACAAAGACCTTAATTTTTAATATAAATTTGACAAATAACTGAAAGTAGAATATTGCAAAACTTACATATATACCAAGCATATTGAAACTGTGGTTCAAAAAGCACGGAAAGGAAAAGGAATTCTGAGGAAGATAACTTTTTGATATTCGTCAAGATAGGTTTATAGAAGGTCAATCCCCGTTAATTAATAAATGAAACCATGTACTTTTCATAATGCAAATATATAATGATCTTTGCATATTAATCACATTATGAAGATACATATTGCTATGTTAGTTCAAGGAGAGGGCATTGCTACAAATTGAACTTTTTCTTCTTCTCAAGTCACTACACAAGCTTGGTCCAGTGAAGGACGCAGGATTTAACCCTCGTTGAAGGCCTGTTGCACAAAACTTGTCATTGATGGTAACTTTGCCATCAATGGTAACTACCATGGAAACCTTGATTTTGATTGGCTATTGAGCCCTGTTACCATGGTAGTTGTCATTGATGACAAAGTTACCACCAGTGGTAAGTTTTGTGCAATGGGCCCATGGTCTTTTGGGGTAATGATTTAAAACAAAATGGTAGACTGAAATACTTCAAATTATAAACATAAAATAACAAAGTTATAAACCAATGTTAAATCACAAAGATTTAGTACTAAAAGAGGGGGGAAATGAAGAATATTAGTAAAGTAGAATTTATTGAGAAAAAATGTATGTACTATTTTAAAGCTAAAATATATCCCATATTCCATTATTCTGAATATAACACAGCATCTTTAGTTACGCGTACACCTAAATGTTTGAATAGATTACTTGAAAAATTATTGAGAAGATGATGACTTGTCTGTGGAATTGCATGAACAGCAAAGTTGTAAACTGATTATTGCAAAAAAATAACAACAACATAGCAACAATAACAACAACAAAAAAGCACCGTTAAATATCTTTGCACCAAACACTCACGACACCCCAAATATATATGATATTCCAATCTTACAATTATACTTTATCATTGTCATTAGAGTTGACTAGCACACAATCTTCCCCACTGTTTACTGTTTTTGTCAGCTATCAACCAGCTGCCCTTATTGTAACATTTATTCCAGGTACTAAAAAGGAAATTGAACCGAAACTTTGTTGAAATTGGTCTCATATTGTTCCTGTTTGTATGAAAAGATACAGTGCCACACATTTTGATGGTCCATTCATTATTATAGACATTGTTTAGAGTAAATCTGAAAGAACTTCCAAGTTGGGGCAACCTTGCAAATCTAGCAACACCAAATCTCACTGCAATGCAATTATATCATAGAGGTTTATTCAAATCACCCACACAGCTGTATAAATTGTAAATTTTAAGTTGTAAATTTTGAGTCGTAATTTTAAGTTGTAAATATTACACATTACAATCATATGAGAGAAGTAAGATCGTAGACAGAATATAAGTTAGTTTTCACCTCTGAAACAACTGCAATGGAGCTTAGATTTTTTTTTCTCCCCTTCTTTTCAATCTGATAAAAACTTTATGGAATGAAACATAACAATATATGGGTTTGAGGTTGGACTGAAAAATCATCTTCAGAAACCTACAAACCCTTATCAAACTTGACATCCTTTCAATAAAATTTATTTTTCCACACATTTAACCCATAGTGTTACAGGGTTCCAAAGGTCTCAATCAATCAGCTGTGCCTCCTCAAATTGGTGTCAATACTATTTCCCTTTTTCTCTTACATTCTTAAGACGAAGGGTTTAAACGTACATAAACGCCCCTTGTATTATATTCTCTGTTCATTACAAACAATATCTTCTTCCAACTGATGACATCCTAAACCCATCGAACCTGAAACAGATAGGTCACATAGTAGTGGAATCTTTCCTTTCTCTTGATGCTTTTTCTCTTCCATCACGGCTGAACTTGATTATCGTTCTCTCTTGACCAGTGGTGTAAGGACTGGACATGGTCAAGTTGGTCTCCTTCAGTTCTCTGACCATCAAACCAAAGCTCTGTGTCTCAGTTTTCCTTGCATCTTACCGACTAGGAGAAAAGACGGCTGGACATGTTCAAACTTGGTCTCCTTCATCTCTGACCATCGATCTCAGGTTCTTCATCTCAGCTAATCTTGTCTCTCGACCCCCTGGAGGATTCATGTCTCTAAACTGGACATGCATGTAGTCATACGGGTCTCGACCACTTTCCTGAACATCGATTCCAATCCAAGTCCTCCAAGTCTTTCTCAGCTTTCCTTGTCTCTTGCCATCTGGTGAAAAAATGTCTCAAAACCTGACATGGTCAAGCTTGTCTCCTTCAATTCTCTGACCATTGATCTCAGGTTCTCTATCTCAATGTCTTTAGCCTAGAGGGTTTAAAAGAGACATATAATGATAAAGAGAGAAATAAATACGGCAGCTCCATTAATCACATATATGCATATACATGTAGCTTCTTCAGTAAACTAACATGGGTTCACTACACACCATGGCAAAGACATACAGTATTAACCTAATTTCAATTGCCTAGTCCATCAGCGACTGGAATGTGAAAGTTACAAATAGCATATGATACATGACATTAACCAAGCTTGATTTCTACAAACAATAATGTTATCGAATTTGCCAGAGTTGGTTTTGTGAAAGCCTTTGTGACGGTGTAATTAAAATCGTTACATATCCAGAGTACAGATACTCTCTCAACTGTAATAAAGCAAGTTTTGTTTTTTTAAATGGAAAAAAAAATAATAATAAAGAACCTGAAGTGCCAAAAAAGAAGTATTGAGTGATATCAGCTGTGTCATCCAATATCTCTATACATATCCGGTCTAAATCAATCTGATTTCATAGAGAGTTGTTTTGCTACCACAATCCTGATTTTAAAATGTGTCCTTCAGTCATATTTAGTGAGGTACGTATCAATTCTTAAATCGCTGGTTTGAAATGTCCGTGAAACTTCCACACTTTGAGTCTTTTGACATGAGGTTCTTCAAATCAGCAGAAGGATATGACTTTATTTTCAAAATACCTACAAGACAAAAGAATAACATTGGAGAAACCACAAACATTTAGTGTACAGTACATGCAGTCAACAAAGTACACAACATAATGTATAATCTACATTACAAGGAGACAACAATTACAATTCTGACCATACATGTACATGTAGATGGGTTAATTAATGAGTTATGTATGATGTTTTATTTTAATTCATGCTGAAATACATGAACTGAGTCATGTTAGGTTTGTTGTAAATTACTAAAAACTGATATTAGCTGATGAAACAATGGAGACATGAACACACATGAAAACTTTACAATGCAAATACATAGAATGTTGGGTTTTTTTAATTGGGGGGGGGGGGGGACAAATAAATCAAAACCAAATCCAAATTAAAATGAACTTTATACCTGCATCTGAACTTGCAACAATTGGGATTCCATATGAATTTCCCTCCTCACTTCAGACAGGATAGACTGTCTCACCTAGAGGAACAATGGAACAACCCAGTACCCAAATCATAAACATGCATTGAAAATAAACATCATAGAATTCTAAGGCTGATCCATTCAGTTAGAAGGGATTTCCTTGAAAATGTCAAATCCTAGTAGTTGGCTGTTTCAAAAATCTTGAAGAAAGGAAAATTATATACATGCCTTCAAGTAACTTAAATATTTCACCTATTAAAAGGGACAGGCTCTTCCAATGCAATATACAACAAAACAAATTAAATGAATGCATGTTAGAAAAAAAACTGTAATATGGCATTAGTAAAGAGATTAGAGAACTACATGTATAATCAATTATCTTATAATTCAATGAAATACCATGAGTATAAGAAAACACTAAAATTAATGGATTCCCATAAACCTGGAAAGATGAAATGTACAATCACATGAAAACATATTGTTAGTGCTTGCTGATGACAGACATGGTCAAACAAATATTTGATTGTATTTGCGAAAATGTAAACATAACTTAATGCATTTAAAGGTCTTTTCTAGGCTTCTTAGTTGTCATTTACAAGAAACTGGTCTCTACTAGGTTTAACAATGAAGTTGAAGTGGTGCAATACCTCAAATTGCTTTCCTTTTTTGGTCATTTTCTGAGATCATTAATGTATAAATTTAATGTATTAATTCAATAGTTTTCTAATCAGCAGCGATAATAGAGACCACCATTTGCTCCCTCAATATTTCTGCACATTCCAAACTTGATTTTGAAACAAAAGACAGATGCAGAGCTTATGTTTCTATTACTCTTACTTAATAAGAGTATCAAAGATTGATCATATAAAACTTATAAATCATTAAAGATTGTCCATAGATATTCATGTGTTACATTACAGTAAGGTATAACTATACAGATGGAGTATCTATTAAAGGTAGACCATGAAAGAGAATGATAAGAACAAGCTGGGTGAGAGTCTATGCATTTAGAAGCAATGAAGCAGAAAATGACAGTGATTGATCCTTACCTCTCTGACTGCCATGACAACATCTTGCTTGGCTTGAACTTTCATCTTCTTCAGATCACTCTGTGCTTTCTGCAGCTCCTCGATCAACTCCCCTTGGCTCATGGCTTGAGAGAACGGTAGGTCACCGCAGGCGGAAGCGACCTCATCAGTCAGGTCTGCCTCTCCTTCCGAGCGATTCCCGTCATCGCTTTCATCCACCGAGCCTCCGTGGGTGGCGTCTGCCAGGAGATTCCTGCGCTTTGGCGATGCTGCTCTTGCGGACCAGGCGGGAATGGGTGAGGTGCTGTACTCCAGGGCTTGGAGATCATCTAGGAAGCTACGCAGGGATGTCTGCTCTTTGAGTAGGTCTACCATCTGACACATGACTTGAGACAGGCCAGGTGACCACAAAGGCTCCTCTTCAGATTCATGCTCCTGTGATCAAAACAAAATACACTATCTAATACTCTTATTCAACACTTATATAGAAACATAATGAATTCATAATTCAGATGCTATAATGATGATGATGATGATGATGATGAGAATGATGATAACGATGATGATGATGATGATGATGATGATGATGATGATGATGATGATGGTGATGGTGATGATGGTGGTATAATACAATGATAATGATTATGATGATGATGATGATGATAATGAAGGTGGTAATGGTGGTGGTGCGATGATGATGATTATATGAATGATTACAGGAATTATAAACATAAGAAGAATGAACATGACTAAGATGGAAAAAAGTCATACCGTATCCCTGGAGATCACTGCCTGGAATTTCTCCAAAAGATTCTTTTCAAGACTTTGAATCTCATCCTTGATCTTGTGACGAACAGATGACAAGCTTTGTAAGTCAGATCTAAAATAGAAAACGATCAAATGATAAGTTCATGGTTATGGTTCTGCATCATAGCTCAAACATGTCCTGATCAATAAGAAGTACTTACCAAAACTAAAACACTTCCATAGGTAATATGAAATTTGATGAAGTTGATAAGAACTGGATTGTGACAAGGTTCCTAGAAGATACATGTACATGTACCTAAGCTCTGTTTTTTAATATTGCACTGTCTTTAGAATTTGATAGAATTTTAATAATCGGTTTTTCAAGATTCTGAATCGGCTAGCTCTGGATGAAACAGCATAAACTGGAAAAAATGCACAAAATCTTAGAAAATAAAATAAACAGAAGTTACTTCATTTCACACTCAGCTACAATTTAGTGCGTTCAGCTATGCTGGTTTTTACTTTTCTTTATTTGGATATAGATCACTGAATTTATTCATTCAGTGACTAGATACATAACTAGAGGGAGTACAAACCTTTCTTCTGGGCTTAAAGCAAATCCGACCTCTTGGAATAGTTTTGAAGACCACGATTCCAGCTCTTCAAGATCTCGGTCGTACCTGCCTAGCGCCCTCTGGAGGAGCTTCAGATCCTCAACAGCCTCCTGTCGAAGGTCATTCAATGGAACAACAATATTACATCGAGGGGTCAGTGACACAAAGACGTAACTCCATTTGGAGAAAAAGTGGTTTATGTGTCACTGAGCAATTGGGTCTTAAGGAAGTAAGTCTATGTTTCACTAGCCATTGACTTCAATGGGGTGTTGGGTGGAGTTAAGTCTTTGTGTTTCCGGGGAAAGCCCACATTTTTCTGAACATTTTGATATCAAATACTCATTTTGGCAAAATATGGAGTTACACCTTTGTGTCACTGAACCCTCGACATGTACATATTGACAAAAGAAAAGACAGTATTTGGAAGAGATTGAAGTTTTGAATACAGTGAATTTACTCCTATGACCTAGGGGAAAGCTGATCTATACATGTAGGTATATGTAGTGTGGTAGCCATTGTATACAAACATTTCATACTCGTTTCATTTTCATGTTGATTAAATACATCTTCAGCATTTCATTTTTTGAGAGAAAAAATCCAAGACTTTTGTTTTACATTATGCTGCATATCATCATTACTACAGTACAATGACATATATATAATTCTATATATGCAAAGGAACTAATCAAAAAGAAATATAAAAGTACTTACGTCATGATTGGCTGATCTAGCTGATTTCAATGGTGATGATGATAACGATGATGGATAATCCTGGAACAAAAGAGAAAGGTAGGGATTTTACAGTACAGCAGACATATTGTAAAATAATTGAAAATCATTAACTTCATAGACAGTTTTATCAACACCAATATCATGCATGATGCAAGGTGCCTTAGAAGGTAAGATTCACATTTTATCTACCATTAGATCATTAAGGGACCTTACAAGAAGTAACCGAGGTGTAAGATCCTAACCTCCTTTACTTTTAAAATCGCTCATAAGGAGTCTTTCACGAGAGCAGGAAATTCTCTGCAACAAAAAGATTTGTAAGAAATACACACAAAAACATACCCTGGACAAATATTTTCAATTTATAGATGCTTCTTCCCCAAGAACCTGTTGTGGGATATCGATTTTAAAAGTCAGAATGCATTTCCCCTTACATTACATTACTTGCTAATGTGTTGGGCAATTCCATGGCAACCTTGAAGATCAACATTAGCTCTGCTAATGCATGCATAGATCTGAATACATTGCAATATTTGCATGTTTCTGACCCTTCCCAATTCTTCAATTTTGAGTGAGTGTCTTACTTTGGGTTCACCCTCTTACCTGAGTTGATAGAAGTGTTTTGAGTTCTTCTCTAGCCTTACAGTGTTCCTCTTTGCTGATCATCTCTATCCTTGTGTCCTTGGAACAATCCGAAAGCGGTTGCGACGCTTCTTCTGGAAACAACTGTTCAGGCACTTTAGGAACATCTTCAGCACCTTCCTCGACCTCAAAAGGTTGGGCCTCAAAGTTTTCAGATCTCCCATCTAACACGGCGACTTGGAAGGGGTTTGGTGCAGATGATGTGACTAGATCTACAGGGGCAGTGCTTTGAGCTGTGGAAGGGTGTGAGTCGTCAAAGTGAGGCAAGTGCTCTGACAATGCCAAGGATGGCTCTGGAGAGTCTGTTGGCAGCATGGTATCATGTGATGTAGTATCCTGAGTTGTGATTGGCTGTTCAGTCTTCCCCGAGGAAGCACCGTGATGTACAATGTCTTCTACAGATGAAACTTCATGTGATGCAACCACACTTATTGCTGATGTCTCAAAAGTACTTGATGTTTTAAACACTTCAATCTCGACTGGGTGAATTACTTCCTCTACATCTTTCTGCTGATCAAGGATCTTATTTTTTAGCATTTCATTTAAATCTAGTTCCCTATTTATCTCACAATCGTCGACTTCAAATTCACTTGAGCTGTACGCACTAAATGGCAGTTTCTTATCCCAATGGCACTTGATGAAAGACGTATCAACATCATCCGTCACTGTGCTAGATGTCTGACTACTGATTTCACATAGGTTGATTTCAGAGAGAGTCCGTTCTAACCTCAATCCTTTCTCCTCACCATCCACAATGGCTACATCACAGCTATGAAGTTCAATACTAGATATATTCTCTTTTATACAAGTGGATAGATTCTCTGATAAAGATTTGATTGATACTTGGCTACTGAGCTGTACAATGTTAGATTCACTTACAACTGGTATTGCAGGATTTATTTCTATTCTATCACACCGTACTTGATGTTCGTTTTCAGAAGAATGTTCAGACTTTACTGGGAGACACTCTGTGGAATGAGACGATGCTATCGAAAGACGTTCATGTGCCTCATGGCTCCTGCAGATTGGAATGATTTTGGATTCAATGGGTGCAGCTTCAGACCCCTCACACACTTCTTTACAATTCTTCTCAACGGCAGCATGACATTTTTCAACCACATTTTGCGTGCACGGTTCATCAGGAATGGAATACTCCTCTACAGATTGCACAGGTCTATCGTCTTTGGTTTCATGATCAACATTCCCATCAGTCAACCCATCTTGACCGAGGATATCTTCATCTACTTCATGTAAAACCTCACAGCTTCGTTCATGTAACCCATTCACGGTGGCTTCCACTTGAGTTTGGACCCCTCTACTTTCAACTGTACATTTAAACCCGTACCCTTCTGGATCCACACTTTTCATTTTCATCAGTTTGGGAGGCTTCCGCCTGGTTGGCCCAGGCAAACCTTGCTTGCTATCCTCCTCACCAAGTTCTTTGGAGGTTGTGTGCAGGGAAGACATAATCTCGACGACAGTTTTTGGTCCTGATTCTTCCATCCTCCTGTCCTGTGCCGCAGGGTATGTGCAACGTCTTGTGCGCTGTGAGTTGCTTGTAGGTAAGTCTGTCACCACTATTGCATCATCAAAGGGGGAATCCTCCAGGGAGGTTACAGAGGGAAGACTTTGAGATGATTCCTGGCTCAACGTTAGTGCAGTAATCTTAGCTGAGGTAGCATTACCAGAGCCCAAGAGCTCTATGGTATCGGCATCAAAACTTGTCTGGGTGATCTTGGAATCTGAGGTAATGGTAGTGTTGCCATCGGAAGTGCTCCTGGGTGAATCCATCTGGTTGCATCCAATGTTCTCATCCGCAAAACCACTACTATCTGATTGAGTGCTATCGCTACGGCTCAAATTTCCTGAGAAAAGAGAAGGAGGTAGTACTCAATTAAGGCCTATCGTACTCATCAATAAAATGTGTTTAACATGTTGTAGCACAATAATAATTAACATAAACAATTCCACAACAAATAGAATATAAGAAATTATTTTTAAAATGTTCAGGTCAGGCTATGCTACACATGTTCAAATATAATATGGATACACACAACACTCAAATAGACAAGAAGGAAGAAGGTATGGGGAATTAATGAATGATCTTAATTTAGAAAGATTGAAAGAGACAAAGAGAACACAGCTCTTCTTCTTCTCCTTGCTTTCCCCCTCCTCCTCCCCTTCCACCTTCCCCTCCCCATCCCCTTCTCCCACCCCTCCCCCTCTCATTTATTGCTTTTCTTGGTATAACCCAGTTACCTTGGTTATTCAGAGCAGCTTCTCCAGTATGCATAGCCCCATTAGCATCCTCCAGTCTCTCCTCACTAGACAGCTGTCAAAGATGCAAGGAGAGGAGAGAGAAAATGATCAAATGTTTCAAGCTTTTTTTTTACTATGGTCATGATAATGCTAAATATCTGGCATTCTATCAGGTGTAGGGCTAGAATTAATAAACACTGTTACACTGAAAAGATTTATTGCATAAATGTGGATATAATGATGTCATTTGACGATGAAACATCACATGCTTCAGGCAAACATGACTCCATGTTCAATATATTGTAAACTGCCTTAATTCTTTACCTCATTCCTATACCCAACACTAAACATAGTCCTTACTCTAACACTATCCCTAAACCTAACCTGGAGCTCAACTTCAATCTCAACCCTAACACTTTAACCTTTAAAGTATACCAATCACCCAATAAAAAATAATTTGTAAACAGATAGAATAGATAAAATCGACCTCTAAAAACAGTCCATATGCATGAGCCCTATGTACAAATTTCACAGTTTCGACGGTCCAGACTTTAAGAGTTTGGGTGCTCATATCGTCGCTGTTTTCACGAAGTGACGGTAGCGAAAAAAAATTGCATTCACTTTGCGTTACGATTTTCCTCACTACCGTCACTTCGTGAAAACAAGGACGATATATCCCTGGTACCTGTCAGTGTTTAGCCCTGCCTATCTGTTTTACTTGTTCCAAATTTCAAAGGTTAGATATGTTACAGATATACTTTCCTCTGATAGATTTCTACTTTACACATTTGAAAATTCCCCTTAACAAATATATCTATACAACTTGCTCCCAAAGCTCAGAAAATGTGTGTTTCTGTCACCTGCATTGGACAGAATAATAACCCAATACTTTTTCTCATATCAAGACAAGATTTGAGCAAATCACTGGTTACCATGACAATCCTTAATTGACGTCAATGAAGCATATCCTTTCCTTCTTATCTGATCTGCCTTGGCCTGTTTCACAATTCATCCATATTTAACTGATGGAATCATTAATTGAACTTCTAACAGCGACTGATAACTATAAATCTTTAGTTCCCCATTATCATGCTCTTATATCACACAAATTGATGGTAAATCTTACATTTAGGGAGGCAAAGCAATTATTATGACCTGTTTTTAATGCACATTCACATATATGCTTGTGCATTGTAGTCTAGATGGTGAATATGATCTTTAGTTCTCCATTATCATGCTCTTATATCAAACAAATTGATGGTACTCCTTACATTTAGGGAGGCAAAGCAGTTATTAAGACCTGTTTTTTAATGCACATTCACGTATGCTGGTGCATTGTAGTCTAGATGGTGAATATGATCTGGAATTGACTCTTTGTCTTCAGAGTAATCTACCCATCAACTGTGTGTGGGGTTTTGAAGGCTACGAATATGAGGTTTTCTATACAGAGAATATGTACCGTTTATCTGATTCATCTCATAGTGCTTGAAGGTTTTGACATTCATTTGATGGAAACGAAAGTTCAAGTTAAACAAGAAACATTCTGAGGAGCATTAATTACAAACACAAATTTTTCAGTGCTTAAATTTTATTTCCCCCCCCCCCCCCCCCTAATTTGTCAAACTACTCGTACAAGTGATCCTTTGTAGGCATCACATCAAAACATCTTGCTTATAAAGCACAATTCAAAGTAAATGTACATCAATTCAAATTTTACCTCTTTTATTTATGTCATCATTTTATTGTTACTTTTTGCCTATGAATAACATGGGTTGTAGCGAAGCTAGGACATTAAATGTTCATAAATTAATTAAAACCACAACAATGGTCAATGATTTCCTGAGACCGGATGTGTAAAATATACTCAGGGAAACACTACCAAAATTATTACAAGAGAAATTTAAAAACTCTGATACAATCTTCTTATGTTTAAATCAAATTTGATTTAATGTTCTGATTTAAAACACTCCTCTTTCAAATAAATAAACAAACCCTGTATACTACCCTCTATTTATCTTGATTAAAAAGCAAAACTTTTTGGTTCCTACCTCTTCAAACTCAAATGAGTCTTCCCTTGACTGAAGACCACGACCCATGACTACTCCTGGATGTGTGTTACTGAGTTGTAAGATCCTTGGCTTAAGAACTGACCCTTTCTCCTGGTTGAACTCTCTCACAGGACTACGCTTCCCACTTGGCTCATCGCCTTCTTCTCTCTCTGTTCTTTTATCCAGCTTGGCACTTCCACTCTGGATCTTGAGTGTGGTGCTTGGATGGTGCGTATCCAATGCAGATTCATGGGGCATGTTGTCCCTCTGGTTTGTATGCACATCCATGTTCTCTTTCTCACCCGCTGTGGACAGTACAGTTGAGCCCGTTACGACCTCTACCCTTTGACCTTCACTTTGTAATGTTTCACGACAAACCTGATGCGATTCTACCACTGGTGTCAGTACAATGTCACCAACACTGGATTGCTCAACAAATTTGTGATGACCTTTAACCTTGCGACCTGTTTCAGCAATGACCTCTATGCTCTTTACAGCTGTCTCCACGTTGTGGTTCAAGTCGTCTGGAAGCACGTTGTGTGGCTCTGTCTTTGCAGGCTCTTTTTGTGGAGTTTCTTTCTGTAGCGGTTCTGAAGCGACCTTGACAGATTTGTTAGTAATATTTGGGGGAGTATGCCCACTACTGTTGGTCGGGGAGTGGGACATCCTAGATGATCTACGCAGAGCAGAACCAAGGCTTCTAAGACCACCTACCAGACTGAATCCTGAAAGGTAGCAAACATATTGAGAGAAAATGTACATACATCAAGGGTTCAGTGAGACAAAGACGTAACTCCATATTTTGCTAAAAAGAGTATTTGATATCAAAATGTTCAGAAAAATGTGGGCTTTCCAGGAAACACAACAACTTAACTCCACCCAACACCCCATTGAAGTCAATGGCTAGTGAAACATAGACTTAACTCCTTAAGGTCCAAGTGCTTAGTGATGCATAAACCACTTTTTCTCAAAATGGCCAATATTGAGTTACGTCTTTGTGTCACTGACCCCTCGACATGAAGGTATTCTTTTGATATATTAGTTGCATTAGACATCAGGTATCGGGGTTATTCAAATTACTGCTGTTGCTTTGAAAGTAAGCATTCACAGCCTGATACTTTGAGTTTGCTTTCATCCAACTGCTTTATCTAAGTTATGAGCATATCAAATAATTAATGTCTGCTCCATTACAATATCATGGAAAGAAACAAATACTAGAAGTCAAGGGAGCATCATATGTATTAATACTCATAATCTATACAGGGATGCCAGTTAGAATTGATCAGAGGGCCTGAAAATCACCTAGAATAAGCTATTTTGTACACAAAATAGCCTAAACTATGGTCTGAAAATAACTTGCCAGGGCCTGAATTCAGGCTATTGCCTGAAAACTGGCATCCCTGTCTATAGATCTGGAATACATGTTTATCATTAACGACAAGAGAATGGATATTTTTCAGATATTTGAAGTAAATAACAAAGGGAGATACTCTATGCATAATCGCACATGACTACAATTGCTAATGGTTCATTCTCCACATCACTAGACCAATCTCGGTCAGTTTCCATTTTTTTGTTAAATCACTCATGTTTTTTTTCTTCTTCTAAGCTTATGTGCACTCGGACTAATGAGCTTATTTCCTTTCTCCATCGTCATTATCCAACTACCTCATACTATAGGAATTTGATTTTTAAATATGTCCTTACCACATCCTCTCTCCAGCTCATCCATCTGGTAGAGGAACTGATGAGTAGAGATGCCCCTGGCTTGAGACTGTTTCTGTAGGAACCTTGAAGGGATGCGATCCAGGACGTCTGACTCCGGGGACCCACCGAACCCAAGGTTGAGTAGGATCTCTTCAGGATCATGTCTCGCGATGAGCAGGTCGTCAATGCTACAAAAGAGATAATAATAATAATAATGATAGTAATAATAATAATAATACATTTATAGAGGGCAGAAACTATATTCTACTGCGCTACAAGAGCTCCTGATATGCTTAGATTTACAGTTCATTGAAAAGATTTGCTTTCAGTTTTGATTTAAAGATATTCACAGATGTTGAGTATAGAATTACTCACTCATATCATATAAAAGAAGACTTGTGAAAACAAATGCATTTGAGCTGAAATATTTGTTAAGTTTAATAGATATTTAATTCATTTGAGTGATTGTATGATTATGTTAGGAAATCATACCTGTGTCATATTTCTATTACTGATGGTGACATTGTAGTTTGTTTGTTATTATGTGAGGGGAGAGACAACTGCAACTATATAAAAGTTTTGTGCTTAGACTCTTGTGAAGTGGTAAACACAACATCATTCATCTACTGATAACAAATAAATTGAATGCTTAAAGGGATCCGGTAACTTTGTCTCAGATTCTGAAACAAAATTCTGGATTTAGCTCATGCTGCAATGATAATTATGAACCTTTAGGTCAGTCAGAAACCCCATGACTTTTAAAAGCCGATCGCCTGTCTGATTATCAAGATATTTATGATTGGAATTACACATTTTGAAAACCGTTTGCCAAACGGTTTTCATAACACTACAGTCTATTGGGGGAAACTTCTTTTTGAGGCACTTCTTGATCATTTTGAAGCGCAATTTTTTTTAGGACTTCAATATTACACCATATCACAGGCACTGATAACACGTAAGGCCGTGCATCTCAGATTGAACATTGTTAAACGATACCTTTTAAGTTTTTCTTTACAATCTTTTTCTACCAATACTACATTTCTTCCCATTTGCCAACCAGATTTATGCTAGCCACCCAACAATTCATCCATCATATGCTGAATCTACCAAGCTATGTACAGCTATCATCCTCCCCATCTACACATCTTCCAGTCATCGATTTAACATTTTACTCCAGCTCAATCAGCAAAGAATATAAAGCAAGCACTCACTCATCCACTCCTTCTCTCACTCATCCACTCACTCACTCAATAACAAAATCAAACAATCAATCAGTCAATCTATCAATCAAAGAGAAATTAATCAATCTACAGATCAATTCATTTAATGATATCCACAAACTAATACTGCAATGATATTTAAAAAAAAAAAAGTGAATAAATTTGAAAATATCAATAAACGTTCTACAAAATTATGCATCATCTAGACTTCTTCATGTATATAAAAATTGTTCAAAAACAGTATCAATCGCTGCATAAAAACAAATCATCTGGGGAAAAACAAACAAACAATACAACAACAACATCATATACACTTATTGCATACCCGAGAGTATGCAATTCTTTGTTTTCTATTCTTTTATTGTATCATTTGGAGAAAACGTTGTCCATTTTTGGTAATACATTAGCTGGGCCCATATATTCACTAGTACATCATGCAAGAAGTGAGTTGAAAATATCATGTACACCCTGAAGCATAGCCCTTGGTATCTACACATGGGTTCCATACCCCCAGGTATGAAAGTAACATGTCCTAACACATTGTTTGTGTAGACCATAAAAAGTGCATTCACATAATTTGTGGTTTGGGTATTAACCTATATTACTAAATCATCCTTCAAAAACCTTTATTAAAGGGGATTAAAGGGGAAGTCAACCATGATATCATTTTTCCCTATACATTTTATTTTAAAGGGGCCAAATTGAAAAAAACAGGTAGGACAAAGTTTTAATTTTATTTTTAATCTGATTAAATTCATGAGAATTTGAAATAGTCTTACGTCATAAAACTGAAATGGCAACACATTGATTTCATGTGCAGATTATTCTTGTTAAAGAATAGAAAAATAAACATGAAGGTTTACAAATTTATTTTGTCAACAAAAAATTATATCATCATGTCCATGTCATCCCACAATGAAGTATATTGTACACGAATCCTTTGAAAGATGATACTGATAATGCCGAAATAGACCTACACCCTCATCTCCAATCGAGAGGGTGATATTTTAAGTGAAGAAATGAAATCACAATTTTGCTAATATTTGATCTTGACTTCAATATTCAGAATTTAGTTTATCCGTTATTGAATTTTAAGATTTCCACTGACATCTCATTTTAATATCAAACTTTATCCAAACCATTTTGATGTTGGGTGGGTGTTAAATTTATAGCATACTATATTTAAATTGTCCATGAACCTTTTAAAATCTAAGGTCAAACAAGAGTTTGCTTCCTTGTCTGATTTCCTGTATTGTAAATGCAGTAAAAGGAAACCGTCAGAACAGTTGTTAATTGTTGTCAGATTTATTCTGGTATTCAGAGTGTCCCAATTTAAATGACCTACACATCAAAAATGATATGCAGCATTGATAGGGAGGGGGTGTGAGGTAGAGAAAAAGAGGGATAGAGAGAGAGAGAGAGAGAGAGAGAGAGAGAGAGAGAGAGAGAGAGATGAATAAATGCAGAGTGGACTGGACAAAAAGTGAGATAAACAGAGAGGGGGTAGGCAGAATGAGAGGCAGGGAGAGAGGGGGAGAGGAGATGTTGCGGGGGAGGTATGGACGAGAGAGAGAGGGGGGGGGGGGAAGAGAGAGAGAGAAGGATGAGCAAGAGGGCAAATACAAGAATATCCAACAGCTAGGAGGGCAATAAATGAAGAGTGGAATGGACAAAAAGTGAGATAAATAGAGAGGGGGTAGGCAGAAAGAGGAGATGAGGCATGGAGAGGGGTAGAAATAGGAGATGTGGCAGGGAAAGAGAGGGGGAGATAGTTAGATAGAGAGAAGGGGAATGAATAAGGAAAAGGCAACTACTTAGAATATCTGACAGTTAGGTCAGATGAGTGAAAAAAGTAATATATATAAAAAGGAGAAAGACACACAGAGAGGGGGAGGCAGAAAGAGGAGATGTTGTACGGAGGATGGGGACAGGGCAAAAGAGAGGAGAGGAGAAATAAATAGAAAAAGAAAAAAGAGAACAATACAGAGAGAGAGACAGAGACAGATTGAGAGGGAGGGTGAGATGAAGACAGTATTTATACAGAGGAGACAAGACAAAGTAAGCAAAGATGATACATGAATATAAACAGTAACATGACAAAGAAAGCTTGAAGTACATAAGGGGATAACAAGTTAGAATCATGAAAGAGAAAGAGAAAAGTGAGGGGGAGAGAGAGGGAGGATCCTACTTGGACAAGGTTATATTGGAAAAGACAGAATTCCACTTACAAATAGATATCTCATGTTGATATCTAAGATGAGAAAATGGCAACGTTCCTTGCGGCCTAAAGATTCAATTGCTTTTTTAAATCAGTGTGTGAAAGAAAATTCATGAATTCAATCATCACAAATGAACAAAGCACATTGAATAACAATAATTCCTGAAAAATTGTCCTGCCTCACTCTGGAATATCTGGAAAAATCTATTAAATCAGATTAAGAACCTAGAAGAGTATAAAAATATTACTTTAAAAACATAGCATCCATTGGGAAACATAATCAATTTTTTCTTCTTTCTATCTACTGTATTTTCTGAGGCGAATTCATTTTCTTCTCATCACAATATCATTTTTTTTTCACAACACTTACTATGACTTCCAGATAGACAAAGACTTTCACTTCGATCCTAAGCAGGATTTTGTATAGGCAGGGCGGTATAAGCAATGTTACCATTTAATGGGAAAGGTATCTTTATTGATTCTCCATTCAAACATCTATTCATAGCAACATGACAATGGGCATTGAATATGAGCAAAGGCTTCATTAAAAGTATGTAGTGACATTTCTTTCACCACAATGACTTTAAACTCAAAGTTATTACATGTTTTATTCATTTATTCCAATACATTTTCTTAGTGAAGACCAACTAGACCTGCAAATTCCATTAAATATTAAACACAGTTTAAATACCAGCAATTCACAAACTGGAGACTACCAGGTGTCTGCAAAATGATGTATTCCTTGTCTGTCATATTTTTACCTAAACAAGTGTTTAATGTGTTTTAGTTATAACTGGCTATATATCCACTACCTCATTAGAGTTTTCTAGTTAAATATACATACATGTACATGAGCTAGAACATCAGGTGCATTTGAACAAAAGGTGCAAATTATAGATACATTTTTTCATGTTCTATACCAAGATCATACAGGCAGAATATTCTAATAAACCCCATTTCATGCTCTAATGTCCTTAAACATGTATACAGTGCATGTACATTTATTTTATTTCCCTCAGTTTCATATGTAACTATGATAATAATATAATGAGCACTTACATAATGGATAACTTTGTTAGTGTTACCATCTGTGGGGGAGAAGGCCCCCCCCCCCAAAAAAAAAAAAACAACAACAAACAAACATACATATTACTATTACTGCCTGCTGAAAGCCAGGAGGAGTTTGAATCATAATGTTTGACATGTTTGAACATACTGTATGAGCCTACATCAGACCTGACAATGACAGGGGCCGAAACACATGGACCAAACCATTCTGACTCTGTACTCCACCCCCTCCCCCTCCCCCATACATCCAATATGTTAATACGGGGCTAATGCATATAGACCCTAAATACTCAATCTGGACCCACTTTAAAGACACAGCCCAGCCTCAGAGGCTGGTATACATACTACATCAATGCCTCGTCTTACCTTGACTTTCTAACATCATCAAGTCTTCTATAACGTTCCTGATGTCCTCCATTGAGCCTCGTTAAGATCTGTAGCTTACGAGCGTCAAAATCAAAGATATCTCCATCTCCCTGACAACTAGAGACCCAGGTGCGTGCTCCTGAATTGTTGTAGCCTGTTGTAGAGGGGACAAAGACATCATCTTCACCGGGACTGATGTTGGGGCAACCGCTTCTCATGGTTGCTTGTCTTCAAATGTTACCAATGTTTCATTCACAATGAGTGGCAGTCATGCCCATGGTCATTGAAGCTACAGTATACCGTAACAACGGTCAGGAAGCATTTCTTTACATGAAGCATGTCACCTCAAGATGGATCCTCAATACAGGTACATACAGTACAGGAAAATATAATGTTAGTTTAAAGAAACATATTCCCCCTATTCCATGGGAAAGTTCATCTTCATTCCTAAATTCATCGTCTTAATCCAGTCATGATCCCATCTTCCCAACAGCGTTTTTTTTAATGAGGTTCAATATTAAAATTTAGATCAAATATGGAAGATCAAACTGGTCACCAAAAGGAGCTTGCCGATCATATTGTTGAGCACTTGACTATATCCTAGCCAGTAAGATCAAGCCTGGTGGATTCATTTCCAACACTTGTACATGATGCATGAGTTTCTGTCAAAGATGTTGTACCTTCCTGAGCAAATAAAGATAAATGAATTCCCCAAACATACTGTGCTGTGCAATGACTTGTGATCACACAGAGAGAAATGCACAGACAACCACTTCAAAATCTGGGTGACAGAAACCTTTCACAAAGGTCCAATTATCTCAACGTTTGGCTTTTTAAAAAGATCAACATAAAGTGTGAGCAAAGGAGAGTGAAACCTTAAAATGAGTTTCCTATGGGACAGGCATATCCCCCATGCAAATCATTTAAAACCTTTCAACTTTGCTTTAAAAAACATAGAAGTTTCATCAATCTAATCACAAGATTAATCAACAGATTGCTCCAAGGATTTTTTTTTTGCTGAGATTATCCTCCTGAAAAAGAAAAGCCATTCTCCCTACATAATCAAAATAAACAGAGATCCTTCTATGCCTTTCTTGATGATAATATGACAAACCTCACAAGAGACTTTGAAACATGTGTATAAGGCAAAACAAACAGACTTTCTTCATTCACAAACTTCTACATAATGTATCTACAATCACAGCATTAGGCATCAAAGAAGATGCAATGAGGCATCACAAGAACTATGTATGCTCATACAAACTATCCCAGGGTCAGTCAGGAACATCTCAAAGCAAATAGAATGAATAGCAATAGCCAGGGCCATCGCCAGACCATTTTGAATGGGGGATGGGGGATGGGGGGGGGGGGGGGGGGGGGGGTTATTGGGCCACTTTATGAACAAATGTGCTGAACATTTTCAAATTTGCCCCAAGGAAAATGAAAGTTTTATGATTTTCAAATATGCTGACAGATGTTCACACATTTCTTTCTAAGAAGAAAAAAGTCAACAGCTTTTGAGAATGCGCTGAAAATCTAAAAATGTTGCATTTGCCGACAACAAAACTCAATAGGGGGGGTGTGACACCCTCCCCTCATCCTGCCCTCTGCAGGGAAGCCCCTAGCAAGAGCTAATTAACAGTGTTGCGATGACTTACTGGATTCCTCACGGACTAGATGAAATCATGAGAGATTTGTAAAGACACTGGTGTCCGTAGCACTGTGCCTCTTGGTTGATTTAGTGATCAGAAATCATGAAGAATAACTCTCATTCAAAGAGGTCCTTTAGCAGTTGGACACCCACGCTTTGAGGCACTGCTTTGACTACACGTATCCACTACATCATCTCTTCACATTCAGTTGCCATGGTTACCCAATCACAAGATTCTTTTATGGCCTGTAAGATGGGAACCTCTGGCTGCACACCAAAGCTTTGTCTCATGATGCTTAGCTGAAACAAGGAATACTACGAAAGCTTCACACTGGGCTTGTATGATGATTCAACACAGTATGTCACCACATAGTGAAACCACCATGACTAGGCACCAATTTTACATTTCCAAAAAAAAAAAAATCAGAACGCTGCAGCTTTCTTTGTCAATATAAAAGAAAGGGAGAAACGAGTGCCAGCACTTGATGCCAGCATAATCCAAGTGAGAAGATACCAACTGGAGTCAACAATGCAAGTGATACGATCAACTTGTTAAGAAGTAATAAAACATGAATGTTTTTGTATGCAGTGCTATCTGACAATGACAGAAGGCGTATAAGATAAGATCGTGGTAAAGGTTACATCAACTTTCTCTTCTTCTGGTCTATCAATCCAAACAAGGATATGGCTCACTGACTAATTTGCGGGTTATTTCACGTTAATGAAGCTATCACATGTGAGATAACACAATGCATGAGTTCTTCCTGTGTACTATCACATAGCCTTGCCTGCTTGATACTGCTGCAAATCATTTCCTACAAAACAGAGCGATAGGTAGGGCAAGTTAGGACAGGACAGGTACGTCACCTGCTAATTCTGATCACTTTGCCAAACAGAAACAGATCTGTGGTCTGACACGAGCTGCTAAACCATCACAATTCATGACAGTTGTGTTCGCATTGCAATGTCATACAAAATGATACCTTTACCTCCCCTTTGCTTTGGATTATGTGTCATAAGCATTAAGTGCAAAAAGGGGTTGTACACCACAGTGTACGACAATACACTGTATGATGTATGAGCAGTGGGGAGAGGAGTGTTTGTAATCTCACATCTGTTCATTTTTCCAGGGGTTGAAGTTAAGCCGCAAGATCTATGCGTCATATCTCAAGTTTTGAATATGAAATGAAGCCTTCATACTCGAACAAATCCACACAGATATATCTCTTTAATCAAAAGGTTAATACTGTTTCCAAGTACTGGGTAAATACAATAGCATACGATCTACATTCTTAATGCGTGGGTGAAATAATTGCATCAGGCACAAATTTAATGTAACCTATATAACAACTCACTTCCTAGAGTCTTTCAGAGGTACAATGGGATAAAATGGTGAAATATTCAAAAATCTTTATATAGAAAATGATGGAATTGTACGCTTTTATTCAAGTGAACTCAGCGTGGCAAATAGAGATTTTGGATGCTTGTTTACTTAATAAGTGGCACAGCATGGATAAAGAGTATACTTAAAATCCTATTTAAAGGAAATAGATTAGTAAAACCTTCACATTTCTTTGCAGAACTGCCAACGAAGACGTTTTTTTTATGTGAGAATAGGACTTGTAATTTTGTACCAATATGTTTTTTGAGAATGTGACAAAGTAAAGATTACAAGTCAAAGTACTGAACAAAGACCCTGATTTAACCAATCCACCTTTCATGGTTGAGTTATGAACAACACAAAAAACATCAAATTTATGAGGGGGAAAGAAAATTGAGTTGTTAACTGCACATGCATCATGGATTACACTGGCTCTCCAAGAAGCAGTATTCACTTTGTAAACTTCCTATCTCCCAATGCAAACATCAGTACATGAATCCTCTAAACACACATGCATGAAGCAAACAGAAGTTCCCCTGAAACCTTAAAATTTGTATCCAATGCACGACTTCCTATCCATAATCTCTTCTGTAGTTTGTAACCAGGATGCACATGAAAGGCAGAATACTTTCATGAAACTGGATTGTATGTGGTCTTTGTTAAAATATTTCTATCCTCCCCTATAGAACCCCTCTAAAAATAAGTCAAAGATTGAGGGGCTTTTAAAAGAGATTCAAACAATTGGTAACTTTGCCAAACTACACAATGATGCAATTAATACAAGTAGAGCAGTAGGTGTGTTTGGAAGAATACAATAGAGGAATGGGATAGGCAATTATCCTTGGAAAGCCTATTCATAAATAAGTTGACAAAGTTGGCATGAATATCAAAGCTATGTATAGTCCTTGACACAGAGTTGGACCAAGGTCAAGGATGATATATTTAATGAAAAAAGGATGGTAGGAAGGCATAGTGTGAGAAGGCTAAAGAGGAAGATTGTACATTGTATGTCTGAAAGAGATAGGACAATTAACCTGATTCGGTATCCGGACACTTCTCAGGGTGTTTTTCAATTGCAAAAAATATATATTTGGGCTATTTAATTACAAAAGATATCCAACTATGTGTGTATTGTTATATCCATATTTACCCCCCCCCCCCTCTAAAAAAAGTACATAAGATAAATAAATGAATAATACAAACAAATAAATACGGAAAACAAAATAAATATAAACACATATTAGCCAAACTCTTAAATTTAACCCTTGGTTTAAACCTTCATTTACATAACCATGACCTCTGACTAGTTGTGTCAAGCTTATTTTGGGCTAATTTTAGACCATAGGTTATGTAAATGAAGATTTAAGCCATGGGTTACATTTAAACCATGGGTTAAATTTAAACCTCCTTGGGCCATTGTGATACTACTACACTGCTGTGAAACAGGATACTTCACAATGTATTGTTAGGGTAACTAGGCAAAGGGAATTATCATTCATGTTTTCATAATGGGAACAAGCTCAATTAGCGATATCAAATCATTATCCTGGTCAATGGATCACACTTCCTGGATAAAAAACTAACCTTGATTTCTACCTTGAACTTTAATTCATCACTACAATGATTGCTACCATACAATGTACTGTGGAAGTGTACTATCAAATGATACAGAAAGTAAATTTCAAGCCTTGGAATACGAGAACAAATACTAAATTGCAATGACAACAGAATCTGTGAAATAAGTGAAATGTTACACCAAGGAGTGCTTCAGCCTATTAAACACATTGGTTACACCCACCATCAACATAAAGCTACCGGTACTCATGATTCTAATGAAATCACCCACAGTAATCATATACCGGTACATATGAAGCGTGTATTTCTAAAAGAGAATGAATATACAGCACAGGATATCATCTAACATCCTTTTCAAATATTCTCATTCTATTCTCAACAAGGACAGATTTTCTATCATACATGAACAAAATGTCTACAAAATCACAAAATGATTTGAATTGTGTACAATTGTAGTACCCTGAAATGCGATTCAGACAAGAAATTCCACCATTCAGTAAATCATCACATGCCCAATTACTAACTGCGCCACCATAGAGAGTCATGCAAAGCAGAAGAGAAATTTTAAAAGAATGTTATGGGGTTTTTTCATCCTAAATTCCTGTGCTTAATTGGGCTATTATTATTTAGGGAATTTAATCACCTAAATAAAAGAAATAGAAATAGATTTCTTTCCTACCTTGTCTCGTAGAAAAACCTGTTGAGTACAGATACTTGGAACATATATTATATCACAAGTAGTAGTTCAAATATTGCACAGCACCCGTAGAAAGAATATGTAAGACCATGTACAAAGTAATGACGCTTCTTCGCGAGTTAAGTAAAGAAGGAGAAACTTATAATCTCTATAAAGTAATAAGGCCTCAGAACCGAGTAGAGAAACAAGCGAAGAAATAGGACAAGAATTAAGATGAAGCTGAATTAGCTTTGCTGTAGATCGACTAAAAACTCTCTAGAATACGTGTGCTCTATATGAACAGCTCAGGAGAAGTGATGAAAATAGGTGTGGCAAATAAAGCAAGCAAGTGTAATGTACCTGTACAGTATAAGCTATACCAGTGCATTAGGTGGTTGCACATCCCAACCCATAGGGTATGGAATGTGCTTGCCAGAATAAGTATGTGTGGCACTCTAGTAATGCAACAGGTGTCACTAAAGAAATGAGTGACAATGGAATAAAAGGCTAGACTTCAAGCCACACAATAAAGACAAGACAATAATATTTACAAATGCAAAGTCCTCCAAAGGTCAAGTCACTACAGTAGCTCCCCTCTAGATTTGTTGTCGAATGAAAAGTAGCAACAAATCGATGAGGAAATATAGACCTACATGCATGTTGACTTGAAAATACGAAAATATGGTAATACTGTTGAAACACAGTAAGTTTAATATGCTTCACCCGATTTCGAAAAAGTCCACGAACCTCACTGGCCATCTAACTTGACGACCAGACCTGGTCTTTCGAATCTTGGGAGTGTTCTGCTTCAGTGCAGGATCCAATGCAAACGGTGCAGGATCCAATGCTAACGGAGCAGGATCCAATGCTAACGGAGCAGGATCCAATGCTAACGGAGCAGGATCCAATGCTAAGGTTGCAGGATCCGATGCTAAGTCTGCGGAGTTGGATTGCCGAGGGACTTGGATAGGTGGACCTTGATCCTTCGTAGATTGAGCAGGGAGATCTTGCTCAATGAAAGCTGGTTTAAGTCTCTCAACACTGACAGTTTCACGTTTACCATTGTAATCAATAGTAAAAAACTTGTCAGAGCGTTGAATGACTCGAAAAGGCCCCCTGTAAGGAGGTTGAAGGGGCCCCTTGACTGCATCAACCCTCAAAAAGACGTGGGATGAGGAATGCAACTCTGGGTGTACCTGTGTAGGGGTAGCTCGTTGCTTGCGAGTAGGGGTGGGATGTAATTCACGCATCAGTCTCTTCAGTCTGTGGGCGTAATTAGCTGGATCGCCAGCAGAGTCAGTCTGTGAAGGAGACACAAATTGGGCCGGTAGCATGACCGTAGTACCAAAAACGAGTTCTGCTGCGGAACATCCCAGATCAGACTTGATAGCTGTACGTATACCCAGCAATACCAAGGGAAGGACCTCAGTCCAACGGACTGTGTTATGCGCCTTGAGAGAGGCTTTGAGTTGCCTGTGAAAACGCTCAACAAGCCCATTGGCTGCCGGATGGTATGCTGTTGTGCGAATGCGTTTAGTGCCAAGAAGATTAGTGAGAGCAAGAAAGAGTGCTGACTCAAATTGTCTACCCCTGTCTGTTGTAAGAGTAGTTGGAGCACCAAACACCGCTACCCATCTGGCCACAAAAGTACGTGCTACAGTATCCGCAGTGATATCTGGGATAGGTATAGCTTCTGGCCATCTGGTGTAACGATCCACACAAGTAAGAAGGTACGTGTTACCCTCTGAAGTAGGAAGTGGGCCTACAAGATCGATGTGCACATGAGAGAAACGCGCATCAGGTGAGGTAAAAGTGCCAAGTGGAACTTTTGTGTGTTTATGCACCTTGCATCTCTGGCATTCAAGACATGTTCTGGCCCATTTCCTGATATCATGATTAATACCAGGCCAAACGAAACGTTCCGTGATGAGCTTTTGAGTGGCCCTGATCCCAGGATGGAATAGTCCGTGGAGGGCGTCAAAAATAGCTCGTCTGTGTTTGACTGGAACAAGGGGTCTAGCAACACCTGTCGAAAGATCACATAGCATGGTAGTAAGAGAACCAGGAAGCGATATAGACTTGAGTTGAAGCGAGGAGTTTAGTACCTCACTATCATCCTCTTGATCTTTCGCAATGGCTGCAAAATCTATGACCGAGGATGAATCAACTCTGTCGATACACAGACGGGAGAGAGCGTCTGCTGCTGTGTTCTCCCTTCCTGCTATGTGGTGTATCTCAGATGTGTATTGGGATATGAAATCAAGCTGGCGGATTTCACGTGGTGAGTGTCGGTCAGGCTTTGAATTCAAAGCATGGGTGAGAGGTTTGTGATCCGTGTAGATGGTAAATGTGCGACCTTCAAGTAGATGTCGAAAGTGCTTTACACCGAGGTAGGCTGCTAACAGTTCCCGACCGAAAGTGCTGTACTTAGTCTCGGCAGGCTGTAGTCTCTTAGAAAAGAAAGCCAACGGTTGCCAAATACCATCTACCAGCTGTTGGATAGTTCCCCCAACTCCCACATCAGATGCATCAACCAACAGGCATAGAGGAACATCAATTCTAGGATGAACTAAAACTGCAGCGTTAGCTAACTGATCTTTAGCCTGATTGAAAGCAGAAAGTTCTTGTTCACCTAGGGTGATTGGTTGGTTCTTCTTCGATCTATTTTTCAACAGATCTGTGAGAGGTTGGAGTACTTCTGCACACCGCGGAATGAACCGTCTGTAGAAATTGATCAGCCCGAGGAACTCTCGTAGTTTGGTAAGTGATGTAGGTATCGGAAAATCACGGATGATCTTCACCTTGTCACTAAGTGGCTGTATTCCTTCTGAGTCAACTTTATGCCCTAGAAAGGACAGTAAAGGTACTCCGAACTGACACTTGGCGGGGTTGAGAATGATTCCATACTCTTGCAGGCGGTCAAAGAGTAGACGGAGATGTGTCTCGTGTTCGTCTTTGGTAGTACTAGCTACCAGAATATCGTCTAGATAAACATAGACGAAAGGAAGACCGCGAGTGACATCATCCATCAATCTTTGGAATGTCTGAGCTGCATTGCGAAGGCCAAATGGCATCCTTACAAACTCGAATAATCCAAAAGGCGTGGTTATAGCTGTCTTGTGGATATCGCTAGGCTCGACTGGGATCTGATGATATGCCCTGATGAGATCAATCTTTGAAAAGATTGTCTTGCCACTAAGTGACGCAGAGAAATCTTGCAAATGAGGAATAGGGTATCTATCAGGAATAGTACGAGCATTAAGCATGCGATAATCTCCACAAGGTCGCCAGTCGCCTGGTGTCTTCTTCGGAACCATGTGCAAGGGACTTGACCAGTTGCTATCAGATTGTCTGATAATGCCGAGTTCAAGCATGTGTTCAAACTCTGCCTTGGCAATCTGCTGCCGATCCGGAGCAAGCCGACGAGGGCGAGCTGAAGCAGGTGGGCCTCGAGTTTGGATATGGTGGGTGGTTGTATGCTTGACTTCTGAGTGCTTGTACACTGGCCGGGTGATGTCAGGATACTCACGAAGAAGGGAGTGGAAATGCTCCGAAGTATCTTGCTTGACATACACCGGGCTAATGATGCCTGTGTATGTACCGACTCCCTGTACTGTAAGAGTGGTGGTGGTGTCTATCAGCCGTCGATGTTTGATGTCGACTAATAGTCCATAGTTATCAAGGAAATCGGCTCCCAAGATAGGTGTAGGTATGTCCGTGACAACAAAAATCCAACGAAAAACTCGCCGCAACCCAAGATCAAGAGTGAAAGATCTCTGGCCAAAAGTCTTAATGGGTGATTTGTTAACAGCTTGAAGTTGGATATTTGTTGCACTTACCATTGCCGATTTTCCTAACATGGATTGAGGGAAAATACTAACTTCGGCCCCAGTATCAACAAGGAAACGCGTGCCTGATTTTTTATCATGAACAAAGAAAAGGCGACTGGGTTGAATGGTGCCAAGTGAATTAGTCGCCGCTATTCCTTGGCGGGCCCGTTTCCCTGGACATATCCAGGGCGGCTTTGTCCTGCTGAGTATGAACAAGGACTTATGCACTTCTGGGCACGTTTGCCATGCTTCCAGTGGTACCAACATTCAGCCCCAGCATGTTGTTGATGCCGACTCGGGCTACGGGAAGCTGATTGGCGAGGGCCGGAATTCTTCGGGCCTCGCTGTCGACTGCGACTTCTGCGGTCCTCCTGTATAGAACAAGTCAAGGCTTGCACCTGAGCAGCCAGTTGAGCAACCTGGGTAGAAAGTCGATGTACTTCACCAGAGTCATTGGGAGTAGTGCTAGCGTAAGTCTGCGCTGGCACTTCTTTAGGTAAGACATGGTGGATAGTAGGCGGACCAGCAACTTCAACAATTTTGTCGGCTAATGCCGCCAGCGCAACCAAGCTGACATCATCGCTTGTGGAAGCGAGAATCAACTGTACATTGGTTGGCAGGCGTTGCAAAAATAATTGCTTAAGTATACTAGTTTCCAAAGTATTAGAGCCTAATAATTGTTGCATTCTCCTAAGGAGTTGGGAGGGCGACCTATCGCCTAACTCTTCACTCGTCAGCAATTTGTTCAGACGCTTTTGCTCAGAGACGGAAGTTCGCTTGACTAGTGCTGCTTTGATTATCTTGTACGGCTCTGTTTGGGGAGGGGCAATTAAAATATCGCGCACCTCAAGAGCTACCTCTGGTTGTAATGAGGCGACAACATAAGCAAACTTTGTAAACTCAACTGAGACACCTCTAGTTTGAAACTGAGCCTCAACCTGAGCAAACCAAATATCAGGATCATGTGCCCAAAATGGTGGAAGCTTTAAACTAACATACGAGACTTGAGGGGATGGTTCAGAAACCTCACCAGGTGATACATTGCTATCGGTATCAGGCATGATAATGACGATGACAAGGTAGATTAGATCAACAGAAGAAAAAAAATCTGGATCACGTCGAGGTCACCAGTTTAGGGAATTTAATCACCTAAATAAAAGAAATAGAAATAGATTTCTTTCCTACCTTGTCTCGTAGAAAAACCTGTTGAGTACAGATACTTGGAACATATATTATATCACAAGTAGTAGTTCAAATATTGCACAGCACCCGTAGAAAGAATATGTAAGACCATGTACAAAGTAATGACGCTTCTTCGCGAGTTAAGTAAAGAAGGAGAAACTTATAATCTCTATAAAGTAATAAGGCCTCAGAACCGAGTAGAGAAACAAGCGAAGAAATAGGACAAGAATTAAGATGAAGCTGAATTAGCTTTGCTGTAGATCGACTAAAAACTCTCTAGAATACGTGTGCTCTATATGAACAGCTCAGGAGAAGTGATGAAAATAGGTGTGGCAAATAAAGCAAGCAAGTGTAATGTACCTGTACAGTATAAGCTATACCAGTGCATTAGGTGGTTGCACATCCCAACCCATAGGGTATGGAATGTGCTTGCCAGAATAAGTATGTGTGGCACTCTAGTAATGCAACAGGTGTCACTAAAGAAATGAGTGACAATGGAATAAAAGGCTAGACTTCAAGCCACACAATAAAGACAAGACAATAATATTTACAAATGCAAAGTCCTCCAAAGGTCAAGTCACTACAATTACAAACTTAAATTGAACAACCCATATCTGGGTATGAACAGAATACTGGACAAACTAACCCCCCAAAACCAACCAACCCACCAACCCACCAACCAACCAACCAACCAACCAGCCAGCCAGCCAAACCCACCCACCCACCCACCCACCCACCCACCCACCCACCCACCCACCCACCCACCCACCCACCCACCCACCCACCCACCCACCCACCCACCCACCCACCCACCCACCCACCCACCCACCCACCAACCAACCAACCAACCAACCACCCACCCACCCACCCACCCACCCACCCACCCAGCCAGCCAGCCAGCCAGCCAGCCATCCATCCATCTACTCATCCAATCATTTCATATGTTCCTCCATTAAACAATTAAAACTTCATGATGTATAATCATTTTATCATTTATCCTTTAAAGGATCATTAAAAGGATCTCTAGAAGCTGATTAAAATAAACAAAATCGGGGAAAAGAAGTAAAAATTGAAATTAAAGAGAAAGACAGAGAGAGAGAGAGAGAAAGTGAGATTGGAAGAAATGCTGTAACAATGATATTCTTCAAAAAGTGAAGAAAAATAGTGGTAAAGGAGATAAAGAAAGAGTTGATAAATGAGCTTTAAAAATGTAAAGGAGAAACACATAAGGATAAAAAAGAAGAAATAAACTTAGAATGGGTTAAAAGAGAAGAAAAACAATCATCCGAGGGAAATAAATATAAAGTACAAGGGATAAATACAAACCTTGAGTAGGACTGTCCGCTTGTGTCTGTATCAGATGAATCCGAAACGTTGCTCGTCCCCATCTGGAGAAGGTTCTGGCGCCGCCGATGGGTGGTGGTGTGCTGCTGACGATGTTGGGTAGCTAGCGCAATCAGATCGCTGTTCGTCATACGCCGATGAAGCGGCTTATCTCTGAAGATCATCATGAATATTCATGAGAAGAAGAAACAAGGAGCATTGGGAATAAATAGCAGTGGTAACCATAACAGTTGATTCACAGAAAACTTCCAGGACATGAAGTGGTATATAAGCGTAAACTGCATCAATTGTCTGTTTGAACTGAACAGCATGCATAATAGAAGAATAAATTGATGGCTATCAAAGTGAAATTCGTTAAAAAATGCACCTGCATTCAGAATCATCAAATGATAGATGAAATACGCTGGATTTGTTTGGCATTCATACACCCACTATGTCTCTTGGGCACATTGTAGGATGTGTTAAAATAATTATTATGGTCACTGGACAAAGGTTTTCCCTCACACAATATATGCACATTCTCCACTCTCTGGGGAGCATACCAGCACGTCCCTACTTTACAGGTGCACACAATGCTGACCAAACCACAAAAGTGTTTGCACCATACTGAGTCCCTACATGGATTTAACACCTACAGCCTTCAGTTAAATGTAGACAAATAATGTTCTGGGAGAAAGTGTTGTGGAAATATATACTTATATCTGTCACAGAAACAATGTGATAATTAATGTAGCTACATATATATCCAACCTTCATTTTCAAAAATACAACATTCTATTTTATCTCTAGATCCATTACAACGTATGTTATTACTGGCTAATGCAATCAGGAAAGCAACATCAATCTCTCATAATACCCTTGAATCAAAACATAATTCCTTTGATCAAGCTAAGTCCCTGCTTGAAGCTTAAGTATTAGTTGAGACATATTTAGATGAATGCAACACAATTTATAGAAGAAAGGGAGTTTAGGCTGAAGATATATCATGTATTAACTTGTTGCAGCTTCCCACTCAAAATCCTGTTCAGGAGGGTGTAGTTTGCTTAAGGCTCTTACTTATAACTGATGGAATATCACTGAATCATTTATAATTTCCATTTAAATTGGGAAATTTTCCTTTTCAATTTGAAATATCTTATTCATATGTAATTAGAATTCTTGTCTTGTTCTGACGATTGATATCTTCTGTTTACAATGTCGTTTCTATAAATGTTGATGACTTTATCTCAACTGAAGTTTGTTTTATTGAAAGGTTCAGACTGCCTTACTTGTTTGGAGTTGGAAGTATTACTTGTGTAGGAGCAGAGCCCTCTGTTGGTGAGCTCTTCATCCATTGAGACGGTGATTTGAGCGAGGATCCATGAAAAGCTTGCTCCTTGGCTGGACCTGCATGAAGGACAAAAATAAATAAAACATTATTAAAGTACTTAATACAATACTAGACAGCATATTAGTAGCAAAGTCAAATTGATTTATTTTTTTCAGTATAACCTTCAAGAATCCCCCCTGCACAGTCTCATATTGGCAAAATCACATTTTAAACTTTCATGTATTGTACAGTATGTATTGTATTTATTAAACTTCATTGATGTACATCAATATTCTGTAACACATCATGAATTGTTAAGGATGGCCACTTTCATGGCAAGAAACGTAAATTGCGAAAAATGTATTTATGTGATTTGTAATTCAATTCATTCACAGCATGAAATCTCAATGAAGCTGCAAATATTTCATGCACATGAATATTTTTTAGTTTACAGTATCATTGCCAAATTGTGTTGGTAGTCTTCCTGAATGGCGCTTAATAATAAAACAAAAAATTAAAATGTATGTCTTCCAGGCTTATAACACGAATAATTACTATGAAAATACAAACTTTTGTATTTCAAGCAACAATATACAAATTTCAAAATGAAATTAAAAAGACTTCAATGTAAAACAAGAAAAGCTAAAATCAGCATCTTTATTTCGTTTTCATTTCTATCCACTGAAAAGTGGATATTGAAATTTGAATCACATTTTAAGACACCAAATCTCTACCTGCTCGCCATGGGGGCCTTAAGCTCTTCCATAAACACCGCTGAATGACAAAAACAAGCGTGCATCTCGTCGTTGAGCAATGCACGCATTTTGGCTGGTGACGCTTTCTTGAGAACGCTAGCAGCCTCCTACGCTTGAGACTCAGTCTGTCTAGTCTTTTGCAGTTTGGTTTGGAGCATATCACTCCAAGGACAACACAGTCGGTTGAATATTCCAAGGCCATGGTAAATGTACATACATGTACCGTACATGTGTTTTCCAATGTTCCTTCACATATATGTATCCACTGCTTCAAATAGTGTAGACTACATTTTTAATGTCCTGAAGGTTTCTCAGGAAGACTATGTCAAATAAAGATCATTTCATTTTCCCAGGTATGTGCGTGATCCATATGAGAAAAAAAGCCTGTCGTTGTTGTCATAGAAACCTGATAGAAAGAGCAGATATTTTGCACAAAGCTCCTTCAAAAAGTCCTTTCCTCCTAATCAAAGACAGAGATTTGAAATTACATGAAGTTGCTATGGAAACCTGGGAGAGATCATGTGATCCATTCTACTATGTTCAGGACATGGCCTTTCCAATCAAAGCTCTCTCAAAGGCGTTCCTTAGTTTCCCTCAGTCAACGACAAATACAAAAATCTTCCTTTGAACTTGTGACAAAGTCTCACATATCTTGGGATTAAACCCAATGGAAATGCATGTTAAATGACAACGGCACTGAATAATGAATACAGATCATCCTTTCCTTATAAAAAGATGACTAGAAACTCTGATAACTTGTCAAGAAGCTACGCTCTGCTGAGACATATCCTTCACAAACACTACATGTACGTTCCTATCTACTGATGATTGGCTTCCGATCGCAGAGGAGGCTTCTCCCACACAAAAAAAAGATGTCTATTCTAAATGTTAGGCAGTTTTACAAAATGCATGCTCAAATCAATTTATGTGTCATCTGCAGTGAGCCAGAAGAGCAGTGATTCCTCATGTATACCTGTAAAAGTATGAATTTATAGTGTATTACTAGCTTTTTGCAGATTGCATTTATCCACTTGATGGCCTTCATGTAGAATTTCCCCTTGTTCGATCGGCAATGGAAAGTTGCTGGTACATTAAGATTGAATTTTGTAATGATAATTGCTTTTTCAATGATCCCAATCTAAATTATCATAAGAGCTCATACATGTAAGCCCTGTCTTCATCAGCCCGACTTGCCCAAATAGCCTGCTATTTCTGATCCAGGAAAGACAGATGAGGACAACCCCTCTAAAGGCAACCTGTTTTTTAAGTATTCTCCATGCATTTCCTTGTGAAGAATCTTCCTAGTTCCAATTGGCATTTTGGAAAAATAACTGTTCACTAGCAGTCATATTCCCATCATGGCATCTGATCCATGGTAATATTTGAAAATATAATGGTACATTTGTACCAAAAAAAAGTAGCAGAGTTGGGCCATAAAAAGCTCTCCATGTTCCATAGCACTAATCACATCATCACATCCGTATCAACCTTATCAAAGCTCTGTATGTGCACATTACCATCATCTTTTTCAAACAATTATCACAGAAGCTGTCAGATAGTTGAAAAGAAAATGTCAAATTTCACAAAATGCAGTCAAATTTTCCCTAAAGTTCCTACATAATATGAAACAAACACATACATGCAGGAGACTTCTACATGTATGTCATTGCAAATTAGGATGAACGTATACAGCGATGAGATAGATCATGATCATATTTCTTATCTCTATAATATATTGAAAGGTTTTTCACTTATTTTTCCTTTCTCATGTTAATCATGGATGGCTGATTTGGCTTCACTAGACCATGGGTTTCAGCTGAGCTTCAAGACACAGAAAAACTTCCTCTACATGTACATCAGGTGTATCACACTTAAAAGAAACAAAGTAACGGATGGTATCGAATACAGTGACTATTCTCCCTCCAAAGTTAAATCAAATTGCATTCCAGTTTGATATAAACTCTCAATATTGTTTGTCACACCATCAGTCATTATCACTTTAGATAACATGTATCAGGGTTTTTGCTTTCTTCTAAACATTGTCATCTCATTTGAAAAGTTTCCCATAACATACATGTAGGACCTTTCTGTGAATGCATACACATGACCGACCCAACAACCTCTGAAAGAACATTATAACATTGTTGAAGAGAAATTCCCCCAAATTATTGGAAAATAAGTAAAAAATGAGGTTTAAAAATAACCAAGACCCTTCTCGATGTAGTCACACACACACATGACCTATCTAACTTTCACCTCTGAACATAAACGATTTATGATCATTGAAAAGTTGATGATCTCTATCTGCCAAGGGCAACACAATCATTTAGAAATCTACATGTGGATACTCCTGCTATGAGGTTGGTAGAATACAGGAATAGCCTTTTGATAATCTGGCTCAAGTTGTGACGTCAGAAGCGAGAGTTTCACTTTCATTGTATTGTTTTGGCCGAGAGGGGCGTTTGGAGAGGGGTGTTTGGAGGGGGCCAGCCTATTTCACATTTTTTAGATGTGTTTCACTACTGGGAGTCGTCACCATAAAATCCAAGAAAATCAGCATAAGCCCAAAGACAAAGTCTCACATATCTTGGGATTAAACCCAATGGAAATGCATTTTGAATGACAATGGCACTGAATAATGAATACAGATCATCCTTTCCTTTTAAAAAGCCGACTAGAAACTCTGATAACTTGTCAAGAAGCTACGTTAATTCTGCTGAGACATACATGTATCCTTCACAAACACTACATGTACGTTCCTATCTACTGATGATTGGCTTCCGATCGCAGAGGAGGCTTCTCCCACACAAAAAGGTGTCTATTCTAAATTTGAGGCAATTTTACAAAATGCATGCTCAAATCAATTTATGTATCGTCTGCAATGAGCCAGAAGAGCAGTGATTCCTCATGTATACCTGTAAAAATATGAATATATAGTGTATTACTAGCTTTTTGCAGATTGCATTTATCCACTTGATGGCCTTCATGTAGAATTTCCCCTTGTTCGATCAGCAATGGAAAGTTGCTGGTACATTAAGATTGAATTTTGTAATGATAATTGCTTTTTCAATGATCCCAATATAAATTATCATAAGAGCTCATACATGTAAGCCCTGTCTTCATCAGCCCGACTTGCCCAAATAGCCTGCTATTTCTGATCCAGGAAAGACAGATGAGGACAACCCCTCTAAAGGCAACCTGTTTTTTAAGTATTCACCATGCAGTTCCATGTGAAGAATCTTCCTAGTTCCAATTGGAATTTTGGAAAAATAACTGTTCACTAGCAGTCATATTCCCATCATGGCATCTGATCCATGGTAATATTTGAAAATATAATGGTCCATTTGTACAAAAAAAGTAGCAGAGTTGGGCCATAAAAAGCTCTCCATGTTCCATAGCACTAACCACATCATCACATCCGTATCAACCTTATCAAAGCTCTGTATGTGCACATTATCATCATCTTTTTCAATCAATTTACACAGAAGCTGTCAGACAGTTGAAAAGAAAATGTCATATTTCACAAAATGAAGTCAAATTTGCCCTTTTCCTACAATATGAAACACACACATACATGTACATGCAGGAGACTTCTACATGCATGACATTGCATATTAGGATGAACCTATACAGGGATGAGATAGATCATGATCAAGTTTCTTATCGCTATAATATATTGAAAGGTTTTTCACTTATTTTTCCTTTCTCATATTACGCACGGATGGCTGGTTTGGCTTCACTAGACCATGGCTTTAATCTGAGCTTCAAGACACGGAAAAACTCCCTCTACATCAGGTGTATCACACATAAAAGGAATGAAGTAAGGGATGGTATCTAATACAGTCACTATCCCCCCCCCCCACCCCCACCCCCCTCCCCTCAAATTAAATCAAATTACATTCCAGTTTGATATAAACTCTCAGTATTGATTGTCACAACGTTTGTAAATTACACTTCAGATTACATGTATCATGTTTGTTTGTTTTCTTCTAAACATTTTCATCTCATTTGAAAACTTTCCCATAATATACATGCAAGACCTTTCTGTAAATGCATGCACATGACCGACCCAACAACCTCTGAAAGAAAATGTATAACATCTTTGAAGAAAAGAGTTATTCCCCAAAATTATTGGAAAATAAGTAGAAAATGGGGTATGAAAATAAGTAGAAAATGAGGTATAAAAATAACCAAGACCCCTTCTCGTTATAGTCACACACGTACATGACCCAATTCAACTTTCACCTCTGAACAAAAACGATTTATGATCATTGAAAAGATGATGATCTCTATCTGCCAAGGGCAACACAATCATTTAGAAATCTATGTGTGGATACTCCTGCTACGAGATTTGTAGAATACAGAATAGCCTTTTGATAATCGGGCTGAAGTTGTGACGTCAGAAGCGAGAGTTTCACTTTCATTGTATTGTTTTGGCGTTTGGAGAGGGGTGTTTGGAGGGGGCCAGCCTATTTCACATTTTTTAGATGTGTTTCACTACTGGGAGTCGTCACCATAAAATCCAAGAAAATCAGCATAAGCCCAAAGTTATGAGTAAACTATGATGCATATTATTTTAGTCTAATGATCCATCTATGGCACTGTGTACATGTATATGATTCATAACAACAGCGTTTGAGATTGTGGTTTTCTTTTGACTCTTGGTTCACCTTAAACAAGATTGATACTTGAAAATGAAATTTAAATTCACAATTTCATGAGTTTAGTCCCGCAATAACACAGAAGAGACAAACTATCAAAGTCACAATTCACATATCACTTACACTGTTGGATCAGCTTAATCAAGTCAGCTTAACAGAGAAGAACAGTAAGAAGATACATGTATCAGAGCCATCAAGTACAGTCTCACAGGCCCAGCTTCTAGCATTTATAGGATGTACATGTATGTATGCATTCCTTTACATTGAAGTGTAAACTGTAAAACTGCTCCTTTATGTGCGACCCCACATTCATTGCTTTGTCCAGATCATCATATCACAATCAAACATTCAATAAACGTTCTTATCTACTGAGAGCCAGGAGGGCAGTACTTCATAGCATTTATATCATATAGAGTTAATGTCCCTTTGGCTCTCAGTATAACAATACAAGAATGATTGTATATCAAAGTTTATTTACATTCCTTTAAATAACATCATAACATCTGTGCAAGTTCAATAGACCTGTGAACACTTATCAAGTAGCATCATGTCCCTCCAAAAAAAAAAAAAAAAAAACAGGAAAAGCAAATACAAAAGAGCATTTGGGTCACTCTTCATACAAAAAGGAGAAGAAATAGCTCATCAATGGATATCAGACCAACTATATGAAGAAGAAAAAACAGACAACGATAATGGAACGTTAGAAACAGCTCCAACATTAAAGCAAAATGTGTGCTTGTAAATCCATCCATCGACACAGTTCTGAAATGGCTTCAAAGTTTCTTCCATTAGAACAAAGAAAAATCCCAAGAAGCATTGAATCGGCAGACATCTTTTTGGTCTCATAACTCCATCGTTCTGATTCAAAAAGTCACTTTTCAAGACCTCAAGTAGACTGATGTTTCCAGATTAAAGTCCTGGAAGTAATTAGAAAAGCAAATCTCAAAGTAGGTAGAATTTAGATCCAATATCAAACCAGAGTATATGCACACATGTGATCAAGCATCCAGTATACATGTATAGCAACTCAACCCACAAGAATCGAGGTCTGAGATTACAATCCGACACCGCTATACTATCACCATATGCAAAGCAACATGGATATAATGTAATTAGATAATGGTTGGTGACGATAAGGTGAAGAAGGCCAATTAAGTGGAGACACCGTCATACAAGAATCCTTTAAATCTTATTTATCACCATGGTCGATGTCGCCCGACTTCAGCAAGGATGCCCTTTCAAAAAGCAGGTCTTCATGGTCACATACATGAGTAGGAGCAAAAATGTAAGGCAAAAGTCCTCTACCTTCTACCTCAAAATACAACTGCCCTTATTTTCAGTCTCTTCATCGTCTGAACAGAGGCATATGATGAAAATATAGTTTCCTCTCCTACTTATATTTCATGCAGCCATTATTATCACTCAGTGCCCTTTACATGCAGTAATATTGTACAAAAAAGAAACAGTATACCGAAGATGGAATTATCCTGGTCAGCATCATGTTACAAACAATGCCACCACTTAACTGCTTTTCCTCTCCAAGGAGCTCCAAGGAGAGCATCTTTATTCCTCACTAGCCTTGTTCATATTTGTCATCTATCTGTCGCTCCTACTTCATGGATACGTCACTATCAGGGCTTAGATATATGTACAGGCATGGTCAAATTATTTGGAATTATGCTTTCTTCCACCTACAGTAATAATAATAATTATAGTGCTTATATAGCGCCTAACATTTTTTTTTAGAAGTCTCTAAGCGCTCTACAAATAATGCAGCATAATTACCCTGGCTTAAGCAGTGCAGCTGTTACGCGCGCTGTGTTTCAAGGAATAAATTCTTACTGGGTATCCATAAATAGCCGCAAATTTTGCTACTATTTCATGGATATCTGACTGTCAGTAGAAGATATGAACATCTATGGCCAAATAACATGGTATTTTTCTTTCTATTTTACCTGCAATTTCCTTTTCTCTCTATTTTTGACTGTGTATAGTATTGGTACTGGAAAGATAAGAACAGTATAAGGTAACTGGCCTATCATGCCATCTATAAAAAAAAAGGTCATCTGGTTCCTGTTTCATAAAACTTGTTATCAATAACAAATGCTAGATTTCTATTACAAATTTGCTCTCAGCCAATCAAATGCCATAGTTTGAGTAGCTTACAGTTATTGTAACTTGTTACTGTATAACAAGTTAGATGAAACAGGGCCTTGGTCTATTGTTCTACAATGTGTGTGCTTTGGCTTTGGTATTCTAACACTATGTACATGACTGACAAAGAAAGCGGACAAAATATACAGTTCCTCAGGTAGACAAAGAAACATCCCTTCACTGCTATTATGTAAAAAGTGAATATGCATGTGACACCTGTTCTACACAGTTTTACATAATAGCAGTGAAGGGATGTTCCTTTGTCTACCTGAGGAACTGTATATTTTGTCCGCTTTCTTTGTCAGTCATATTCATAGTGTAAACTACTACTATGGTATTATTATACCACACATTACCACAGTACTAACCGAGTCAAGTCAATATTACCATCGATGCATATCAGCAATTTGAAACATTATATTTGCAAATATGAACAGGGCTTATGATACCAAACAAATCAACAAGAGACTAAGAGGAAGATTCCATCAGCATCTCGATGACTTCCATCGCACAGCCTTGGTTCTCGCTACTTTCAAAGGAAAACAACATCATTAGGTATATTAAGGGTATTAAAGAGCATCTTCAAATATCATGAAATGTACATTACTAATACCACTCAGCAGTCGGGCCTTGAAGGGAGCTCATATCTTACTAAGATAACAAGAAAAGGTATAAATCATCTGTTGAGAGCAAAAATTCTTTAGAGGACCGATAATAATTATGCTATTCAGAGTATATTTTGAGTATTGCCCCAAGGGAGAAGGTACTTAGCAGACAAAAACAGAAATTTATGATATTTTTGTACACAACAAACAGAAGAGTTATCCGCAACTGCGTCACAATCCACTGACTAAACTGCCAATTTGTGATTTGCATAGACTTAGTGACCTCATATTTCGAACATTCATGACTTCCTTGTTATTGGTCCAATTTGTTTCAAACTGCACATTCCTGCCTCTCGTATTTTTCTGCTTCCATACAAACGAATTTATTCCAAGGGTTGGATTGCCCTTTAAAAAGTAATAGACAAGCAATGCGGGGATAGTATTCCATTATTCCCACTAGGGATAATAAGAGAGTATTGATTTTAAGCTGTGCTGGTAGCTTAAGGGTATAATTCAATCAGAAAGTTAAACAAATATCCATGAAAGGTAATATTGATCTTGATTGAGTTGGGGATTGAATGCCTCTAGAAAAATATGAGCCAGCACATAGGAAATCTCACATTTTTTCTCCCAAAACAACGCTAGAAAACAAAATCATTATTTTTCTTTTTAAGGGCAAAAAGAGAGATTCTCATCGTCTTTTGTTATTATGATGTGAATCTCTATTTTTTGCTCTAGGAAATAAAATATATGAGAGAATTTCAAGAAACATATTTCTATTTCTTGTATATATCCAAGAAATTTCCTCCTCAGTAATTCTGATAGGGCTCTGACAACTAGTCATCTAGTAGATAGCAAAATTTTATAATCATAATTCTATTTTCAAAATAAATATTTCAATTGTTTTCTTTTTTATCTTGCCTTTCTTGCTTTCAATAAAATTATAAATTGATTTACAGTGTATTATCAAAGAACCTAAGGACCTTAAAAATCAACAAAACCTTTAATGGCTAAATTTTATTCTGCAACATTGTACTCGCAAGTTATTCACGGGCAAAACATTTCAGTCTTTAATATATCTAACATGAAATAACTGCATGGAGTACTAAGTAGACATTCATGGCTGGAAATCAATACCGATATATAATGGCGGAAAGATGAATATTATAGACATGTAGAAAAATATTTGTAAGATGCTCAACTTCTAATCAGTAAAAGCTTGGCCATTCATGAATTGTATACATCTTCTCACTAGGATATAATCAAAAACATTTATGAAGTGATGGTACGGATACCTCAAATGTCAATTCTAGTTAAAAACATAATCATTATAACAAAGAAAGTGTCTGTAACTTTTGTTCACTTAAACATCACTTCAATATTTTTGCCATACGGTTCTTCTCCTTTTCGAGATAGACATGTATCCAACCACTTGTAATAGGGACTTTTAGATTCGCACGAAGACAATAGGTCTATGCTACGATCGACGTCCTGTTAAAGCACTGCCGTGAATGGAAGTACCACGTATCAGTCCACTCAAATCTAAAAGTCCCTAATGAGAGTATCAAGCCAACATGCCTAACCCACCTGCACAGGCACTCTTCAAATTTGATCAGCTTTATGCAACTGCAATCTAGGCAAACCTACATTTGAAACTCTAGAATCAATGACCACTACATGTGTGTCAATTTTTAAAGCACTGACTGAAAAAAAGAGATATTATACAGTTGATAGAATCTCATGTTAGCAAATTTATACAGAGTCAGAAGGTATCTAAGGATGCTTCAAAATTTTGCTTGAAATTGTACTTCACTGATACACTTTATATGTGTTTACTTAGAAAATTCAGAAGCAGAAGCAGACATACCCTGTATTTTTCAGAATTCTTAATCTAAAATGTCAATAAGCCTATATAATGTATGTGCAGTATGCATTTTTAAACTCTCCTTAAAGGGGATGTACACTCTGATATTAAGTTGGTTTTAATACTAATAGAAGCATAAAAATGAGAGAAACAGGTCAGTGAGAGTTTGAGAAAGACCTGATTAAAAGTGAGGAAGTTATGAATTTTGAAGGTGCAATTAATCAAGCACAAATTGGTAACTATGTTACATTTCTTTGTGACTTCCCCTCCCATTTGCCCTGTACAAACAAAAAAGATCATATTACACATTCACCCTAAATGTGATTGTTCAAATATGTTTTCCCTGTATGACACAATTCTTTTTTGTCATCAATAAGTAAGAAAATGAGATTTTATGAAATTTTCTGTACAGAGCAAATGGGAGGGAAGCTTAAAAGATAGGTTACAGAGTTGCCAATTTGTGTTTGATTGATCGCAACTTCAAAATGTATTTCCTAATTTATAACAGAATTTGCTCAAATTTTTTGCTGACCTATTCCTCTCATTTTCTGCTTGTATTAAAACCAGCTTAATATCAGGATGGACTTCCCATTTAATCTACTTCAGGAAGGGCCAAGCAAGAATGAAAAAGAGAGGACTTTCCTAACTCACTCTCCATGCTAGTTAAGACACCCTGCAATATTTCCTAACAAATAAAACATCTTAGCTTCCTTTAAAAATTCATGATACTTCGAACTCTGACGCATCTCAAGATGGAAGAATAATTTGATCTGCCATAACAAGAGTGCTCACATATAATACACTTCTAAACTTTCCATTCATCAATAACATCACATTGCATAACATAACAAGAGTGCTCGCATAATACACTTGTTAACTTGGTCTTCCATCCATCAATAATTACATTGCATACCAGTATAACCCATTGTCATCCCTACCCCTCATCCATCCTCCTACATCTTATACCTCCTTATTATGTCATGTTTTGAGCACTCTTGATATACAAATGCAATTAGTGTCACAATAGTTTGTATAGAATATGTGCAAGTTACATGTAATTCCTTCTTCTCTCATTCTCTCTCTCTCTCTCTCTCTCTCTCTCTCTCTCTTTCTCTCACTTTCCTTTGCTCTGTCTACGTTTAATCCACCTACAATGTACATGTACATGTATCATCAATTTATTTAATTTTCTTCCCCTTCTTCCCAGTTTTGTTTATTTTAGCCCCCCCCCCCCCTATTTCTCTCTCTCTCTCTCTCTCTCTCTCTCTCTCTCTCTCTCTCTCTGTCTCTCTGTGTCTTTCTTCATTTCTTTCTCTCTCTCTTCAAAATTTCTTCTTCTTTTTTTGTGAGAGAGGCTGGTGTCTTTTCAAATGTTGAGAAAAAGAAAAAAAAGGTTAAAATAAAGAGAGACAATTTTTTGTAGAAATGTAGAAAAATGTGCCAATTCACATGAAACTTTAATGTCCTCAATATAAATTGTCAATGGCTGAAATTGAAGTTGCATTTGATTAACGGTACAGTTTATGCACAGGGCTCACACTTTGCATGAAGCTTGAATGCAAGTGCTAACAACTTACCGGTATACTGTATCAGCAATAAAGTTATACTGATGTTCACAATAGAGGGTGCTCACACATTTTCCCATTCTAAGTGATCAAATACTTTTCCAAAAAGAAGAATGTATTTGAACACTAGAGGGCATCTGGTCATTCATCAAAGGTAAAACTTAAAGTGCTAGTGTGATTCACGAGGGTTAAAAAAGCTTTCTTTATAGCATTCTCAACTTTCAACATTCTTGTACTTTCCTGTTGATTATCTTTTTTCTCTCTAAGTTGATGAATAGAATAATGATCATTAAAGCCCCACTGCACTACTTATAGCTACTTGCGCCCTCTACATAACAAACAATGTAATCAGTGACCATTGGTCTCCCATGATCCTCTTTTTCTTATGTTAATTGAGAGCTGATGTCAGTGACCATGCAGGGAGGTCTAATCCCCCCTGGCCAAACTAGTGCAGTGGGGCTTTAAAAGAAGCAGGAAGATCTTGTAAGTGACAGACACAAGAGTAAGAAATAACTGATAGCACATAATGACAGCTTCCAACATTTAATATCCCAACTGTACTGCAGAAAAACAATGAAGAATGTTAATGTATTTGTTGTTGTTGTTGTTGTTGTGATGAGAAGGATACCGGGCATCAAATGCCATTTCAGGGCAAAAAAAATAAAAAAATAAACACAGACACAGTATGTGAATAAATTTCACTCTTTCTGGTTAGTGCTTACGTGTAGGTTATGGATGAAAAGTTACAGAGTCAAGGGACAATCGCAACACCACGCACACACACACACAAACAAAACAAAAGAAGCTGTAAGGAGGAAAGCAAAGCTCTTCTCTTAGATTTATCCTTACCTTTTGGTTTGGGCGGTAGTTTGACTGCCCGCATAGTATGGTAATTATCATTCCAGCCATGTTTCACCACTGTTGGTTGTTCCATCTGTTGTGTGTGAGGCGTTGGTCGTGGTGAGGATGGTTGTTGCTGTGGCAGGGGTTGTGTGGTTGGTTCTTCAGGCCATGGCAGCAACGTCTTATCAAAATCTTCTCCCGATTCAAACCAAGCATAGCTGCCGGACTGGCTGGAGAGGCTAGACAACATGGATAAGTTGGAACCTGAGCCAAGGAAAGAAAGGAAAGAAAGAAAAGCAGATCACTGAATCATTTCACCATCATTATGTTTGGTTTTGGTGTTTACAAACATCGTATAGAGTAACAAAGGATCTCAAGGTCTCTGAGACGAAATAGCCAATCGCGATAAGCAACTTAGACTGTACCAAAGGGCATTCAACCAAGAGTCTACATGTATTACAAGGAGACAAGTTACAAAACTTTTGTACATCATATTATTGATCACAAATAATAATAAGAAAAAAATAAACCCAAATGAATGCCTTTACATTTGCTCAGAAGATAGAAGAAAATATCAGTAAATTTGAAGAGAATTGTAGTACCTCACATACAAACATATATATTCTAGGATATCACTCTTGGAATTACCAAAAGCAAAACTAATTACTGAAACTTGTACTGTAGATTTGGTTGTGCAGCTATGTAATCCAGAGCCATCTGACAATGAAATGGTTCAAAAGTGCATAAAGCTAAAGGACAAACATAGGTACATGTACAAGCCCAGTTATGAGCAGATTAGGGTTTTAGTGTCTCATCTAATGGATTATTGTCCAAAAGCTTGTCTTTTTTTCTTCTTAAAAAAAATTATGGACTACCGTATAACAATATTATAATATTTTCTTTCAAATAGTAGAATATTTCTTTCTTGTATTTAGAGTGATCTGTCGAGTCAATACAAGTACAAAAGCCTTGTAATTTTATCAATATAAGTTCTCTCTCGATCAGTATAATTCGAAGTAAAAGCTCAATAGATTCTATATATGTACATTTCTCTATTGTTTGAATGTTCTACATATTAACCCATGCATTTAATCTATAGCAGACTATTTCAGTTTCATTCTGAATAAAGAACCATTGAACCGGAGTTTAATTACCAAGCTCTCGTAAACCAGGGGGTTTACAAGAGCTTCATTTTAATCAACATATACTTCACAGGCTACCATTGAACCGAATACAGTTTCATTATGGAACATCTATTAATTTCAAATCACATATTAAAGCCCCTCTAAAGTATTAGGATCCCCAAATCCACCAAAATTTCACTTAAATTGTATCATAATGTAATAGAGGATGTAATTTAAGACACACTTCTGCAAAAAAATCCCCCCCCCCCTCCCCTCCCCTCCAGGAGAAATGTGTTAGAAGACAAATATTGATAAAAGAATAAATAATTTGGGTTTTCTGTTGTAAGCAGAAAAACTAAATGTTGTATTCTTTCATCAATATTTGACTTCAAACACATTTGTTTTGAAAATCCTTGCAGAAATGTGTCTTAAATGACATCTTCTTTCACATGATTCAATTTAAGTGAAATTTTGCCATCAAATTATGGGGGCTCTCAACACTTTAGAAGGGCTTTAAACCTTTTTCAGTGCAAAATGTTGGTCAAGTGAGTGAAGAAACAATCCATCAATCATGCTATATGATGCTCAATCAGCTGAAGGGTGTGGTAAATATCATCAATAAAAAATGGCACAAATCACAGGTCACATTTCTATAACAAATTTGCTCATACTCACAGCCAATCAAATACAACCATTTTAGTACTTACATGTACAGTGTAGCTTATAACAATTATTGTCACTTGTTATTGATAACAATTTTTATGAAATAGGGCCTAAGTAAAAATAATAATAATCACATTTATAGGGCGCTTAATATGGGCGTTTTCTAAACGCACAGGTGGTATTGTCCAACTGATTATAATTATTCAACATGTTCAATAGCTTAAAATCAACAAAATGAAATAAAATATTACTAATACGATACAATTCACTGCATGGAATTACATGTCAGTACTTGCGTGCGCCTCCTAAAAAGTATAGTGCAATCGCCACAAGAAGACTTTTAACACTTAGTTTTATTCTCATTTTTCTTCAAATAGGGATATACCATATGATTATCCTCAACTACAGAGTGTTGTTTTTTTAAATCTGGTTTAAAACATTTCTAGAGGTGGGGTTTTCATATTATGAGAGAAATGGCTTTGAAAGTGCCCCTCTTCCCTGATGGCTGTCCATAAATTGAATTAATAATGATGAATACCCGTTTAACCTCAAAGACCAGAGGTGAGATTATTTTCTGTATTGTAGAGGGAGATATAGCGGGTAAAATGCTGATTTTGAAACCTTGCCAAACTACAATGTGGGTTGGAAAATCATGGGGCTATAGAGTTAATTGATGATTCATACATTCAGCCATGAAACTACCGATAAGAACAGACCCCTTACTTTAATACATGTATAAACCAGATGTCTGTACAAGTTACAGGAATCGTGCAATACAAAAACCACAAATTTACCAAACTTGTATTGTAGCTTTACATACAGGTAAATAGGTACATACAGTACATGTACTGACCCCCCCCCCCCCCCCCCCCCCCCCCTGCTAGAAAATAGGGAACAACTGCTTTTTATGTTTTTATGGATCATCATTCAGTATCAACAGTTTTCTACTCTTCTCCTGCAGTGTGCAGAAGTCAATGCTGTTCTGGAAACAGTAATGTATTGACAAACCTCCATTTACTGCAGATGCTGCACAATTAGACTAATTATGATTGCCAGTGTACATGTAATCATTCAACTATACTCAAATTGAAAATGGAATATTCTTAAAATGTTTCTGCAGACCAATGATAATAAAACAAAGTTCAGCCCTGCTCTGCACAACCTGCATTATTGCCTGATATGACAACAAATAAGATGTGGAGGCAGCTCAGCTTTCATGAAATATGATTCAGTCATGTTTTCACAAAGATGAGGGTATAATACAATCAAGGACATGTCATATCATATCATCTGCTCAGCACTATAAAGGGTATTAACTTTATATACTGTTATAAAGTGGTAACGCCTCTCTGGCTCTCAAAATATGATGATGTATTGTTTAAAGGCCATTACACTATACAGCTAGCTTCCATTACCTGGAATCTAGACAGATTTCCCAATCACTTTGTGAGAGAAAAAAAATTGCAAATTCTTAGCTAATAATCAACTTCAAATATTCCTGAAGAGCAGTTGATTCTACTCCTTGATCTGCCTGCCCAACTTGTCTTGTCCGTATCAAAGCACAAAGAAAGGAGGCAAGAGGGGTGGAGAGAAAGGAGGCAAGAGGGGTGGAGAGAAGGGAGGAGACAATGTGATCTCACTACGGCCATTACTAATTTACTTTAGCATAAAGTATATTCAGCTACCAACTGGTTTGTGTTTTAGCTATACATTTTTGTTACCATTTAATTAGTTTTAGCTTCTTGCCCCTCTCAAAGGCCTAAAGGAGGACTGCTAATATTGGCCGAAAAAAACTAAATACCACATCTAATTTACTATATATACAAAAAAGGGGAAAAACAGGGAAAAGACAATCTGATGTCACCCTTTAAATCAGATTTGGAAGGACTGCCAACAGTTTCCATCTGTTAATGTAGCAAGGAAATCAGACTCACTTGAAGTACTTGCTGCATGTTTCTGCGACGTCATCCCCTCTGCAAAGCTAAGACTCCCTGATTCAGTGAACCTTCTTCGTCTTTCATGACCCTCAGACCAGATCCGTTGCCTCTTCACCTGCCCTATGTTCCCCTTGTTCTGCACCCCTTCTTGTGCTGGTGGCTCCGGAATGATTGGGAGAGCGTTGACGTAATCAGCGACCCGTTTCCATGAACGATGGCCAGGTGGTAGCTCCCGTCTCTTCTGGTCCAGGATCCGTTTCTGTTCGTTGATTTCTGGCTGCGGGGATGGAAGGAAGACATCAGTGTCGGACTGGTTGGAGTTTCGTCTCTCCTCCATGAAGTCCGACTCACTGGTCAACTCAGATCCACTGCGGAAGGTAGACCTGGAGCTGCTGTGGCAGGTATTACCGTTCAGTGCTTCGTGCCTGTCAAGGTACTCCTGAAGAGTCTCTCCAGGTCTCCGTTCCTCATCCACACTGCTACAGATGCGACCTCTGTATCTGCCATTGCTGGTGGCGTTGCCATGGAAACTATTTGTGTCATTTTCAACATTTGTGCCTGTGGTGCTTCCAGTTCTCCCTAATTTGGGAACAAAAGAAAATTTAAGGGAATCTGTTAAATTCCGTTATGGGTGGCATGCCATACATGGTGTATTTTTTTTTTCTTTTTAAAGGTGCACAACCTCTTTTACTTCAAAAGTATGCTACTAAATAAATCTTGCCAATCATTTAATTCAAATTCCGTAGAGAACGTAAGTACATTGAGACTTCAACACAGCAAAAGTTCACCTTAATATATGTCTCCATTGTTATGTCTCAAGAGTATCAGAAAACTTTGACTTGAGCAAATATATGGATGAACCTAAAATTTGATTGCCCATATAAAGCAAGAAATTCAAGGTTGGCATTTATTTAGCATTATATTGGTTGAACAAAACCTGATACCTTGGTTCACATTTCTGCATTTTTAGTACCATAGTGCATCAGGGCAAGGCAATACAAAGTCATTGAAATGTCTTCCCATATTCAAGATAATCATAAGTTCTTACAATGAACTACAGAAATGCATTTCATTTCAGGAAACAAGTTATACAGTAGGCTTTCGGTTGCACCATGTGAGAGAGGGGGAGGATCGGGGAGTCCTGAAAAGGACTGTCGGTAATCTTTCTTTCTTGAGTGTGTGTATAGGAAACAAATTGTTTGGAGTAACAGCAAAATCTTTTTAAAGTTTCAAAACATTGCTGAAAATAAAAAGCACCAACAAGCTCATAGCTCATAATTTAAATGGTTTATATTTTTCACCAAATGTTTTTGCCAGATACCGTTAATTCACATCAACATCATCCACTGTAATTTTGGTTTCAATCTGAGGGAACTCATATTTCATCATGACCATTCATAACTCAATGGGGCCCGGTCAGACAGGACACACTGAAGAACAATCATGAAGGTAGAACCTACCATAGGAACGACATGTTTCCATCGCGATTGTTACCCGCTTCTCATGAAGATCACGAGGTCAGCCACCTGGAAGAAAACAAAAAAATAAGTAAAGATTAAAGTGGAGGCTAATTGTCCTTGTGTGGTTATAACTACCGGTGTCTGTAAACACTAAGAATGGACTAAACATATGTTTTTAATTTCAGTGTGAATATGTAGTTTGGTGACATACAATTTCATACCGGAAAGAGTGTGCTGTCTTCTAAATTGTACCTCTGTATTCGCGCAAAAGAGAGTACACATTATATGTGAGAGAGAGTCTCTCTCACATGAGAGTGAAAAGTACATGGACATATGGATAGAAGGGAAAGTTTAATCATAGGAAAAACAGATCAATAGTGCAAGAGGAAAGAGGGAGAGATAGAATGGGAGAGAAGGGAGAGAGGGGAGGAGAGAAGGGAGAGAGGGGAAGAGAGAGGGGGAATTGAATTAAATTGAATAAGCCATTTTTGTAATGTAACCAAATGTAATACATACCGGTACGTCTTTGTGAAGTGCCTCAATACAAATTATTTCATTCACCTGATAAGAATAATAGTATTTCAATAGACAGAATTTGAACTGCATATATTAGATGTTGCCAGGTAGGACAAACATGCTTGACCTACCTAGAAACACTTAATATATGCAGATTGCATTCTGACTATTGAAATACCATTATTCGTATCAGGTGGATGAGATAATTCGTATTGAGGCACTTCACAAAGACTTATGCATTAAATTTGGTTACATTACGAAAATGGCCTATTGATAAGGTATATTGATCAAAATTTAAAGTCACAGCTGACACATAGTAAATTAGGAGTTTACAATTGATGTTAGTAAAACCAGTAATAAATGCAGTATACAATTAGAATTCCAATGATGAAACTGTTTCTGACCAGTATATAAACATCATGTATAATTTTGTAGATAACTTTTGATTAAGAAGAGAGATTCAGAGAGAGAGAGAGAGAGAGAGAGAGAGGAGGGGATACCAATAGAAAGAAGAAAAAAGATCATGATTAAAACTGAGTCAGGGACAAAGAAGTGGAAAAATGGCAGAAATGATCAGGCATGAGAGAGATCATATCACAGGGTATCACTTCTTGAAAGATGTAGGTGAAGAGGTGACCTCTGTGGTTATCAAAGTCAATATGAACCTTGAAAAAAAATAGGCAGTGTTAAGTACATCTAGAGTTCATTGCTGTAAAAGTACTTTTTCCAAAGTACTCATGGATCTGTTTGCTACATGTATAAGATACAGAATTGTGAAGCGTACACAGAAAAACTACACACTAACTCATGTAATTTTGTAGCAGCATTTTAGAAGCCATTTAATGTCTCTTGTTCGAATAGGCCACGGAGGCCATGTAGGCAAAGAGAAATATTGCCCACGATCAAGGTCAAGATCAAATACAAGCTATTGAGCCCACATAAAAATGAGCAATCGTACAAAGGATAAGAAACCCTACATAAGAAACATTGTGATGATATGATTTCAAGAGGTTTGAAGGTAGGTGATTTCACAAGTTAGATGCAAATGTATATCAGTTTGTTTACCTTACCTTTCACTACATGTATATACATGTGTAACGTATATTCATATACAATGTAGGTCTACAACAAAGATTAATCAGAGGAAATTTAAGACACCGTTTTCTCTTCATAGACTGACAGGATAATTTTTGTTAACACTGAAAATTACTTTCATGGAACCTATAGTTTTGAATTCATAGTTAAAATATATTTTTAAAAACGTCAATCATTCTACTCTGGACCCTGAGCTTCATTAATCATATTGATGAGGTAAGAGAACTCAATATAAGGAGAATTTCGTTGAAAAGAGCCATACAGACGAAAAGCTTAAGTATGGCTCCTTTCAACGCGATTCTCCGATTTGAAGTACCAATCATCTTTTCAATGTAAGGAGTTTTATAAATGGGCTATACTTCTTCATCTCAAAAAAATTGTAATTTCACACAAAAACCAATTTAGCTCAAGGAGCGTAGCACAATCAATACTTGGTTTGAGTGGCATACAATGAAAATGTCATTTATGGACATGTAAATGCAGAGTCGGTAATCAGAGCCCCCTACCCCCTCCCACTCTTTCTCTCCCTATCTCTCTCTCTCTCTCCCCCTCTCAATTTATCTCTCTCTCTCTTTCTCTCTGTCTGTCTCTCTCTCTCTCTCTCTCTAACTAACTCTCTAACTTTGGATGGTTTACTTCACATGTAATGGAGACGCAATGGCTCAGTGGTAGAGGAGTGGTCTCGTAACTGAGAGGTCTCAGGCATAAACCAAGTCGATGCGCTACATGTACATACTCTAGTGTCCTTCATTACCAAGTCCCTCAGAGAGGACTTAAAGCTGTCAGTCCCCTGGTCGCTTACTTTAATAGCAGGACTATATTTCTCATACAATTCAATTCATTTATTCAACGATATAAAAATAGTAAATGTACAATACATTAGAACATGTTGACATAATCATATGGTCACTTGACTAAATATCTTGAAGATGAGATGCTGAAATTAGGAAAGATAAAGATCTAATGTGAGCTAAGATATTGACATTTGAGACTAGATGGGATAGCATGTCACCAAGAATCAGGACGTTGAGCTGTTCATTGCTTGTTGACTTTTAGGTGCTCTGGGTCTAATCAAGTTGCCGAGTAAGCGATACGTTCATCCTCCCCGATTGCCTGACACCGAGAGGATGATTCTGTTGACACTCCTTGGAATGACGGAGGAAAAGAATCACCGCAGGACTTCTTCAAGTTACATGGCACGTGGGTTGGGTTGCAAATGTTGCTTCGGAGTGAGTCTGCATGCCAAACACAGAATCATGCAACTTAGAATGAAAGCTACTAGACAAACATATTACGCAAACTGGAGATGCTGAATTACGTGTCTAAGTTAGGTAATGAATTCTACCATGTTTATGTATCATCGACTCTATGCTTTGATGTAGGAGAGAGCTTCTTTTTCGGGTTCTTCCAGATATGTGCAAAAGTCTTACCCAATAGCTGCCACAGACTCTGAACAAACTATGAACAAAATAAACACACAACTCTAAAATTTAAACACACTGCATGATTGATACAAATTTCAATTTTTCTCTGATTATTTTTTTCTTTTCCAGTACCCTGTGTCCTCACACATGTTACAATACACAAGTTTTTACACATCCCCTTATCTACATGTACCACCAAGAAAAAGAAGAGGGGTATTTTCTTTAAAAGGTACATGTAAGCAATTTATAGTGAATTATCATGGAGACCTGCTTGAAACTTGGAAAACTGGGGTTGCTAATTTGTGTTTGATCAATACACATTCAGGTCTATCAATGATTTTTCATAAAACATGACATTTTTCGTTGTTATCCTGCTTTAACTTCGCCTTGATATTATTAGAACAGAATTTGCAATGTTGCTTTCCTTTTTTTTTCAATCATTGTACATGGATCAGATGGTAAGTCGACCCTGATAAATATCTGGTATTAGTAAAAGCAGAAAAACAAGAGAAACAAATTAGTGAATTTTGAGCAATAACCAACTAAAAATGGGAAAGTTATGAATTTTTAAAGGTGTCATCAGTAAAACACAAATCAACAACATTGTCTCATATCTTGCTAAGTCCCCTCCAATTTGCTCTGTAGAGAAAAATTCCCAAACTTTCATTTTCATAGTACTTGATGACGAAATTGATTTGTTTCATACAAGTGTTGTATACATGTAAAAACATATTTGCAATAATTTTGGGTGTATGTTTGATTGAACATTTTCTTTAGGGAAAATATAAATTTCTGAATTTTGATAGGACAAAGCGAATGGGAGGGGACCTTGCCAGATACATCACAGAGTTGCCAGTTTTTAATTGATTGATCACAACTTGAAAATTTCATAACTTTATTATTTCTAATCAAATTTTACTCAAATTTTCACCTGTTCCTCTCTCATTTTTCTGTTTCTATTAAAACCAACTTAACATCAGGATAAACTTTCCATCAAGAAATAATAACCATTTTGAATAGGATGTGAATTCCTGGTTTATTTTACAAAATACATGGATACCGGTAAGTGCAAGCAAAGTGGCCAACTGTCGCTTTAGTACATACTAATGTACATTGCCATGATCAAGGAGCATGCACAGCTACATGTATCACTATCAAGGTTGTAGAATGTAACATATCTCGAAGAAGGATCAGGAACTTTGAATCATTTACCTCTCCCAAAGGTGTGGAGATGTCTGACTGCATTTGCACAAATTGAAGCCGAATGATTTTCTTCTCTACCACAGTAAACTTATCCTACCATATATGTCAAGGCCCCGGAAATGCATTCATACTGCTACTGATCCCAATGGACTGAGAAATTCATCCTGAGTCACAAGAATGAAGTCTACATTATTTACGTTTGTCTGATTGAGTATGGAGTGAAATCGCATGTGAAATGAAACCAAAGTCTTCACTTCTTCCCTTCTTCCCAGAAAACATTAAGAGGTTAATTATAATGAATGTGAGGCCAGGGCAATAATAACTCGGTTGGTGGCCAACTTCAAGATGTTTTCAAGGATCATAAAACAAAATAAAATAAGGATCATTTCATATTTACAAAAGAAGTTGGTAATTATCTAAATATCAGTTAATTGTTTTATAGTTCTCTCTTGCAAGGATTCACAATAAATGAGAGATGTCATGTACATATGAATTTACGAAAGGCCGCATACATGTATATCAAAGATTTTCCATGATTATGAATGGAAAAAATGATTCATACATTTTATGTCGCATTCAGTAACATTCATTGACACAGGCATCTTCCTTGCCTTTGGCTGAACTCTTGAATGTGTTGTTGCTTTACCTTGATATCATCAATGCTCCATTTCTCATTTCCTACAAGTCACTTTGAGTTGTTAGTAACACTAGCCTTCACCTGCAGATTCTCTCTCATACCTCTTCATCTAAAAACAGGAAGCCAATTATATGCCGCTCTCGCAAACGAGCCATCCGCATCATCAACCGAGTAAACAATAAAACTTGTTCAACTCCATTTCTCCTTGATGCTCCCCGCATCTCCCGCCTCTTCCTGATGGATGACTCTCCCGAGTTGCTAGGCAACAGCTAAACACACTAAATTGCGACTATACAATACGCCACCGAGGTGGTTGAATTGAATGGATAAAAGGTGGACTACTTAGCTGCTCTTAGGACTAATGGAGAACATTAGATGGCTCTAATTAAATCCTGCCTGTATTTATTACCTTCTAGTTTAGACTGATAAAGGGATGGACACGTGCATGTGCAATCTGCTAATTAAGACATTTTGCATTACACTATAAAACTGGAGAATAGGTTTGTAATGGAGTGTTTTTCGGGCAAAAGCCTACCTGTAGGTAATTACATGTACACCCATCAAAGCTCCCTCGGTTATGTTGTTATCTTTTTCAGAGCAAGACAGTGCAACACCTATTTTGAAGAAAATAACATAACCTCAAAATTAATAGGCCAATTTAACTTTTCAATACAAATTTTTATTAAATTTTCATAGATTCTTTAAAATTGGGGGGATGGAAACTTGTAAGTTGTTCGCTTTAATATTCTGATGATTATTTTGTATTTCACATAATAATTTTATTTTGTACAGAGCTACTGGTACTTCCATGTTCTCAGCTAACAGGAAATTCATTGAATGTCAAAAGACTTGACAGATAACATGTACACTAGCTATATATACATACAAGTATATCCAAAGAGTATTTGTAGGACATTTTTTATAGTCTGTGAGACTGGATCTATGGTGTCAAACTCTGGCCAGACACCGGAGACTGATAGAATATGTTTTCCAAGAAGTCGGTGTAACAACAAGTATCCTCTTCAGACAGCTGACTAATAGATAAGAATCAGAAGGTTACTTTTATCAGAACTTAAGACAAAATTACAAACCAGTCCACCTCTATCTTCCTACAAATTACAGGGAGAAAGGACTAGCCCACAATGTAGAACGATCAGAAGATTCCTTGAATTCAATAGAAGTCTATATACAATACATGTACACACAGATGTCTAACAATTTATAACAATTTGTGCATACACACATCAGGGACTTGTTAGTTGGTCCCTGCACACATGTAACAAGTTAGGAAAGTGTGCCAAGGTACCTGGAAAATTCAAGACAAGGGCACTTCGTTCCAGTAGCTCTTAGTGAGGCTCTTACCCTGAACTTGTCTTGTAAACTGGAATGCAAAACAACTACCCCGTTTTCACGGGTGGGTACAGAGGGCAGCTTCCTGCTTTGGGGTGCTCCACATATTACAGTACATGTAGGTCAGGCACATGGAACTTTATTCATCTAAAAATGCAGGTCTTCATGAAACAATGGATCCTAGAACTTAGAAGTAAGCCATAACTAAGCAATAAGCTTGCTTGGAGACCCTGAACATCTTGCATTAAATGTTGTGTTGTTAAACTCCAAAAATCAAACACAAATCCTACAAAAGTAATTCAGACTTCCACAAGAATTCCATAGGAACAGTTCAGACCCTATCCAAACTGCGACCGTGGAAACAGGGTAGGTCTAGTCAGGGTTCACAGGAAGCCTGTATGTCAGCACCCGGAAGAGACCTCACAAAGCATCTACGATTGTTGGCATCACTCCATTTACTTCAGGCCTGTCCTCATTAGTCCAAGATTTCAAACTAGCCTGCTAATTCTGATCACTGGATATTAGTCCGTTCACAAACTACACTGTAGCTTGAGCTAATTCACACCGAAGGGGCAAAGAGTAGCAGTCCATTTCACTGTTGCTCAAGCTATAATCCCAATCAAACTGAAGGGCTTCTTCATGGTAGAATGTTCTCTTTGGCCAAAATAATCATGCACAGATTTGCTGGTGAGGATGCAGTCAGACTTCTCAACCTGTTTGCTTTCTGCAAGAGCGCGCACATTTTATACTAGGGATAATGGAAACAGGGAATTTCACACTCTTAACTTTTTTCTTGAACAGTGCTGATCAGTTTTAATACAGGTATCTTGAGCTCAAGCTTGTTCAGGCTAATGGAAATTCACCTTATGAGTGGTTCTTACTCTTCATTCTTCATATCATAGATTGTACCTCCCCCGTTAAGCTTTCCGTTGAGTTTTCCTACACGAAGAAGCCTCAGAGTTCAGGAACCTCAGGTTTTGCATAAACTCTAAAAATACAAAAGCAACTGGAAACGTACAATGGAGATCTTGGGGGAACTTTGGAATGACTCAACAGATGTTTCTATGCTCCCGGCTGAAGTGGCTGGCTCAAAAGAAATTTGATAGTGAGCCAGCAAGTGTGTATCGCATGTCAGATATATCACAGAAAGGTTTCATGTATTATACTGAACACTCCTTGATATGCAATTTAAATGCACATTAAGTAAAGAATTTTACAATGAGTTTAAAATTGAAATTCAAAATGCACTTTTGAGTAGTTTGTCCAAACTCTCAATCAACAGCCTGAATCTTCATGAAGCTTGAAAACTAGAGCCCTACACCTGTACTGAGACATACTGTTACTTGAAGATTACCATCATGAATCAAATGACTCAGAAGTTCACTTGAGTGTATATATGTATAGAAAATGTTGTTAATAATACACAAGCGGTAAGTGAGATTTGAAAATCAATTTTATTAATGATTACAAAGTCACTTTTCAGAGAGTGTAAACAAAACAGTTTTCACAAATAATGGAAGAGATTTTGATCAAAAATTTTAATGTCAATCAAACATGTTTGCAGAGCACTGTTCTTTAATTAATAGTTGATTAATTGCAGTATGCTTTTTAATTTTTATCAATGAACCCCAATTTAAGTGAGATACAAAAATAATATTATGGGGTCCTGTTACATGTACATACAGTATGTGAACAAAACTGAATCAAATCCCATTTTTTTTCTGTTTATGCGTGAATGGGCCTGGTGACAGCAAGGTTGTCCGTCCATCCACACTGTGTAACACTACTAACAGACATGTCTGTAGCTCTCTGCTGTAAGGTATCCCTCTGGACAACAATTATGATGAGCAGACAAACAAAAACAAGATTAGGACTTTAATGTTGAATCCATCTAACCACTGCTTTTCGCAGGTAAGAATGTTAAGATAGTACATTGACACTGTAGAAATCCATTGTCCAATAATTTACAGGTTTGTACCATTACATACTGTACATCAGCTTAGTTAAAATGGAGGACAAAAACTGCTTTGGCCTAAAAGACAGTCTCCCACTATTTGAAATATTGATTGATAAGGTGATTGATAAGGTAATAAATAAAAGCTGGAATATTATATCACCAGAAAAGGGGGTTAAAACATGCTTGGAATAATGTAAATTGCAGTTCATACCATTGCTCTACCAGTAAGGTCTATATTACAAAGTGTTAAATCTGACTGATCACAGGGAGTAGCTTAATCCAATAACCAAATAACAATCACAAACCTTTGACTTATGGCCTTGGTAGAATTGTTCTTACTGTTCATGCATATAATCTTGAGTAGACTAGTAAATAAAAGGATTCCAAAAGTATCCAACAGAATGTTCACTAATACTCTTTTCACACTTGTTTTGCTTAGCCCCGTACTTTACTTAGCCCCGTACTATCCTTAACCCCGGACTAACTTTTTTGGCTTTTCTCACTTCAAATCAGAAAAGGGCCCCCCATATTTTCATAGAGTTCAATGCAAAACAAATTTTAGAATATTATTTTCAGGCAGGCAAGCTTGAAAAGTAGCCTCCGAAAAATTAATATTAATTTTTTTCCCTGCTAGCTATGGCCATGGAATTCATTAATTCGCTTCACTGCGTAGTCCCAGACTATTTTTTGTTTCTGTTCTCATTTATTTGCTTGGCACCGCAATTGCGGAGTTAGCAGGAGTTAGCACCACAATTGCGAGGTTAGCCCTGTTATTTTGCAGGGTTAGTTAACCCCGTACTATGGGTGGGGTTAGCCCACTTTGGTAAATACGAGTCTGAACAGAAAGTGGAATAGGCTTAACCCCGGACTATAGGTAGGGCTAAGACCCCCCTTTAACCCCACCTATAGTACGGGGTTAAAGGGATCCGGTAACTTTGTCTCATATTCTGAAACAAAATTCTGGATTTAGCTCATGATGCAATGATAATTATAAACCTTTAGGTCAGTCAGGAACCCCATGACTTTTACAAGCCGATCGCCTGTCTGATTATCAAGATATTTATGATTGGAATTACAAATTTTGAAAACCGTTCGCCTGACGGTTTTCATAACACTACAGTCTATTGGGGAAAACGAGTATGGTAAAACCGGTCACTCAAAGATTTTTACTTTTTTGAGGCACTTCTTGTTCATTTTGAAGCGCAATTTTTTTAGGGCTTCAATATTACACCATTTCACAGACACTGATAACACGTAGGGCCGTGTATCTCAGATTTAACATTGTTAAACGATCCCTTTAAGCAAATTTTTGCCATTTTTTTTTTTTATGGGCGAAAAAGAGGGGTGCGGTTAATACACGAGGGCGGTTTATACAACGTTAATTACGGTAATAAGTTCCACCATTGGAGAGTCCATGCTGCAGCTCCATGTAGCAGATAATTCTCTGGGCATAGAATTCTTGTTTAGGCAGAAATCATTCATCCAAAAATTGCCGACATCGCCCAACTGAGTAAATACTCAAGTTGAATAAGTACTCATAAAAATATAAATATTCATAAAGATTACCATGGTGACATTAATACATGTACATTGCCTGAAAAGTCAAATCTGGGCCCTGTTTCATAAAACTTTGTTATCAATAACAAGTTACAAGCTACATGTACTACAGTAAGCTACTGAAATCATGGCATTTGATTGGCTGAGAGCAAATTTGACATAGAAATTTAGCAGTTGTTATAGATAACTGTTGTTATAGATAACAGGTTTTATGAAACGGGTCCCTGAGCTTCAAATTTGTGTTCATTTCATCACTATGCTGTAACAGTGTACAAGTACATGTATACTGGGTATCTGCCTTCAAGTCAAACAAATTGAACTTCACACAAGAGCAGATATTTCTCTGGCTCTGAAAATCTGTTAAAAACAGCTGTGCAAATCAAAGAAAAGCTTGCCAAAAAATCCTTCTTAAAATCATCATTCAAATTACAAGTATTATACAATATGATACAGAAAAAAATCCTCAAAGTCTACAACACATAATATCCTCTTTGTTATTTAATTATAATATCAACTGTATATATGTATATGTCTCGGAAAATTTGAGCACTAAAAAGCTAAAATACTATTTTGTTTCAAGGAAATATGGAACATAAGAATTAAAAAAATGCCAAATATTCAATGTAAATCATTATTCAAAAGATTATTTATTATCATTGCAGAAAAACTAAATACAATTTACAAAACATAGGTTCCTCACGTTAATAATTGTGTTATCATTATCTACTATCTGTACATGTAAACCCAGACATCTACTGACTGACAACAGCAATGTATTGCTTAGTGATCACCTCATATTTATTTGCACTACTGTAGGTCATAAAGTCCTAACACGTTCTTGAGTGGGTGGTCCAAATAACACCCATAATACAGACAATTAAGCACAGGGGCTACCTAAAAATAACATTCTTTATCATGCAAATGTCTTTATCTCTGTTCTAGAACATGTACACTTTGCACAACATTGATCACAAACAGAATAAATTTGGAGACTTAACAATAACAGTTCTACCCTTTCATAAACTTTGCTCACTTTCTGATATTATTTACATCCTTATTTAAAAAAGAAATTCAAAAAATGATCAAGTCCTACAAGCACATCAATGTCAGTAACAAACAAGTTGTATACATCATTTTAGTGCCATTAATGATATATGAAGATTGCTTCAAAATCAATCATGGAGCTTAAATGTGTACAGTATAAACTGTTTATGATTTACATGTACTCATGTTTTGATATCAGCACTGTTGTTCATACAGAATGCAATCAGTATTGACAGCATTTTTTATTTTGTGGGGTTGATCTACTCGATGTTTACAATTAATGTCTGCAGGAGCTACTGTAGACTCATGTACAAGTATATATTCTGTGACTTACCCAGAAGCCCCAAAAAGGTAGTTTAAAAAAAAAATGCCTAACGAATAAATAAAATGTACAAACCACTAGTTGGCTAGAAAGGGGAAAAATTGAACAGAAGCGGACTTTGACTGGGTGTGGATCTTCCCAAATACAACAAAAGAATAGCCTCGGGGGCCCCATCTTCCATTAAAAAAAAAACCTTTCATTGTCTTTTGGTGCCAAGTGTCATGCTTGAGCCGTCAGGTGAGCTATAGCTCCTATGCATATTTCACTCTAATGTACTTTCTAGCATTCCTAACATATTTCAAAAATTTCGTGGACAGACTACATCCCTCAGTGGTCATCCTTACACTTTCTTCAATTGCCTTCATTTCTATTTGTATATTGTTAAGGTTCAAACTGACCATGGGTCCAAGGGTTCAGTAAGGTTGCATCAACTCTATTTGCCCTGAACTGCTTACTTTGCTCAGGTATTAAATGGATTTTAATGAAAGCAGGAAAGTGACTCAAATAAAGCAGTGATAGTCATAAGGGGAAATCTGATATTGTGATACAAGCTGAAGAATTTAAATGCTTTTGAAAAGTTATGATCATAAAAATTTGCAAAGTTGGTTTCCCTTGCTATTGGTTTGTATCAAACAGTATTGAAAATATGTATCCTTCTTGGTTAATGTCCAATATTAGGGCACATGTACATGTATGAACGAATAGTTGGAAATAGGTTCAACTTTGGAAGATAACAAAAGGAGAACTGCTTGCAAGAGAAATCACATTGTTGCCAATTCGTGTTTGATTCCTAACAACTTAAAACTTCATAAATTTATCAAATTTCATCAATTTGGACCATGTTTCATTTCACTGTTGTTTTCATTACGGCATAGAACTTGATGCCATGGTAAATGTTCCTATCAAGGCTATCTCAAGCAGGATGTCTGAAATGGAACCCAGAATTCTGGGTCATTATCCATTGTTTTGAAGTTTGAACATTCCTGACATTATAACAGTGAGCTCTTGATTGTTTGCATGCGCATGCCTGAGTAAAGAGAAGCTACGCAAAATGTCTTTCACCTGCATGTAGGGCACTAATTCAGCTTTAACAAAACTTGTTTTCCTTCAGATGGAATTGAAATGCTACATACATACATGTATGTATACACAATGTACATGTAATTTTTTCTTTTGCTGCCTCCTTCTGAGTTGCATAAGATAATCTGTATTCTATTTGTTCTAGCAAACTCAGTGAATGAAAGGACTTTGTTTTCTTCTCGTACTGTGACAGGAGATCCCGAAAAACAGCATATTTAAAACCTGAAATCTAAAATGTACTCCATACTTGCTTGTACGGGTATCTGTTTATCAAACCATCAAGTGATGAAAGTAATTTGCGGATCACAGATAATAGCCAATTAAATTTAGCTCAACGGAATGAAGTCCCTGGGGAAATACTCTGAAAGCTTTATACAATGTATTTAGAGCTCGATTAGCACTCAATTAACAAATGTTCTCTGAAAGCTCACTTAATCCATAATTCATTTCTAATGGAAGGAGAAGCGAGCACGTACATGTACTTATCCCTATACGGAGGCCTCCGCTTCAATTTAATCAGTTTCAGGAATTCTGAAAGCCCTTTTCTTGGTCGATTAATTGGAAAAGAGATAATGGGAATGGGTTTAGTTTTCAATTTTCAATGTCACATAGCTCTTTTTATGCAGTTTGGTAACTGAAATGACAACATTTGAAAAACATCTATTCTATATACATGTAGGCAATAAACAGTACTGTTGTTATGTTGTTGTTAATTGTTATTGTTGTGGTTACTTTTGTTGTATGGTTATTGTTATCATTTTTTAATGGTATTTCAAAGATAATGCAATTCAATTCTTTCTTTTTCTTGTTTCTTTTTTATCGTCATAGCACTAAGGCTGTGCAAAACAGGGTAATGAGGTACCCGAGTACACTCCCAGGCTCACAGGCGAATACTCGAATATTCGGACGCCATGTTTTTTTATAATTTTTTTTGATTTTTTTGATTTTTTTTTGATTTTTTTTGATTTTTTTTGATTTTTTTTTTTTTTGATTTTTTTTTTTTTGCCACCACCATACCACTGAAGCAGTATCCCAGTGATGTCGCCGAAAACGCATGCAACTTTACTTCGAGTTGCAGTTGAAGGCGCCGATTTAATAATAATAATAATAATAACAGTAAACAATGCTGTTTTAAAAACCAAAGATGGCAGAATAATCCATTTTCCTCCAAGTCCAAACAGAAATCCAGACATTTTGTCCCAGTTTCTGAGTGGTGAGTTTGACAGTGCTTGAGTTTGGAAACATTTTTACCAACGGCACCATGCCAGCGGCCGCCGCTTACCCAGGCACGGGTAAGCGTCGGCCTGGACAGATTTTCTTTTTTCTTTTTTCTTTTTTTTTTCTTTTTTTTTGCGGCCGAATATTCGGGTACTAGAAATCGTAACTGAGTAGTGGTCAACCGTGCGGGTACTCGAGCATTCGACTACACGTCGCAGCCCTACATAGCACAGTTGATAGGTTCAAAAGTAAGAATGTCAACAAGTATCATGATAGTGCAATGCTTGCTTGCCGAGCACTGTGTGATTTATCAGGACTTTGATGACAATCGGCAGTCAACAGGGAATTGTCTTCACATGTAAACAGCAAAATCAGAACCCAATTTAGGTGAGCTTTAGAGACTAAACTCCAACCTCCAAATAACCTTTCATGATTTCACATTTCTTATCTGAGAGTTGAAATTGCTTGGCTTGTTCTTGTAAGACCAAAACAATTTCTTTGTAAAAAAAGTGGTTCTCAGGCACAGGTATATACATTAAGCTTTCAATATTTTACCATACACCCTGTAGGTTACTTCCTTTCTGGCTGCTAAATGTACATCCTGTATCAAGAAACCTAGATTTTAGAATTTTGTAATAATTGCCATTATTCTATATTTGTTGTTTTTAACCAACTGATGACAGGTCAGTGGGTTCTTACAAATTATACTTCTCTAACATCACTATTTAAAGAATAACAAAGAACTTATTTTAAGATATTACCAACTGACTTAACAATTTTGAAAAAGATTACCAGTTAACGTTTGTTGGGTTTCATTCTCCTTTAATAATAATATTGTACAACTGAGTTGTAAATGTATGTACTGTACATTTAGTTAAAGGTGAACTTCAAAGAAAATCACAAATATGTCAACTAATGTATCACTAGAAACTGGTAAGCTAACAGATAGCCATCGTACAAGTTTTAGGTCAACTACATATCGGGTGATTTATAAAAATACAAATACAACCACCTCCAGTAGCAGCTGGGATATGCGAGAGATTCGCCGGAAAAATAACGATGTTTTTAATGACGTCACTATATGGACCAACACTGCCCAAGCAGACGACATCCCATAGAGAATGAACATAATTGCAAAGCTATTATTTCTCAAATTATAATGAGTTTAGTGTATTTAAATGTAATGGCATGTCAAACCATTCAAAGGGGGATATGACCCGATTCCGATAACTAAAATCTTTTGCTTGTAAATACGAAGGATATGTGTTAATTAACGATCAAAGAAACCAGACTTTCGAATTGAAAAACCCCCGGAATGATATCAGGACGGCATTTGTTCCCTCTTGAAACGCCGAACATACCGCGCTGTGTGCAGCTGAATATTCAATACCGTCTTATTTTGTTTACAAGCGACAAATTCCTTTATTTTTGTATCGGTGCATTTGTCATCAAAATAAAACCGTGTGCGGGGTTTAGAGTGAGGCAATAGATTATAATTTTAGCCTGACGGTAGTGAAGTAAGAGAAAGAACTCAAGAGAAGATGTAAACACAGGCACTGAAAATGTGTGTGATGTCATGGGACATCGTCTGCTTGTGCAAATCGTGTCCATACAGTGATCTCACACATCTCAGGAGCGTTCGGAGAGCTCTTCAGGTGCTATGCCGGGGCTGTATTTAAGCGTTTTATAATTTATAATAATAATCACCTCGAATGTTTCCAAGCATTGAAGTTTGATAACCTTGTCGAATCACAGTTTCAACTTTGCAATAATGAAATTAAGTTAGTTTTTAAAATCAATGAACATCAACTTTAAGAAACAGGATTCAGGAATAGGTATAAAAGCCCATTAGAAACCAACCTTCATGGTATGCAGGCATGAATATCATATCACCTCAATCAGGAAGTTATACGTGTACAGTAGGTGAATGCTTTTTAAAGTACACTATACACATGTATGTATTGCAGACATACATTACATTATGGAAAAACAGAACAATTTTTTACAGTATAATATTACAGGCTAAAGCTGCATACAGGATATGTTACTGTATTTGATGCTACCTTTTCCCCGCCATTATTTGGTATAGAATGAACAACTATTCTGCAAGCATATACATGTATGTAACTAGGCCTGTAACCGATCATCTGATCGGGGGCCGATCTTGAGCCGATCAAGTGTGATCGGATAATAATTTCTGATCGCCGATCAATAAAAATGATCGGGAAAAAATTGGCAGAATTTTTTTTTTTTCTTTTTTTTAAAGGTAAAGACCAGTATTGGAAACGCTCCAATTTCAAAAAATGAAATGGAAGCTCTTATTACCAATTATGTGAAAGAATATGTTTTGAATAATACATGATGATAAAAATGTTGACGGGAAACCGCCTACTAATTGATATATTTGGTAAATTAGTGTATCTCTTGCCTGTTGAGAGATACAAATGCATGTGTCGCGCATGTGTGTGTAGTCCCATATACATCTTTCTGTGTACAGTGATTCTAACTTTATGAAGACTTGGCCAAATTTCTTATCATTTTGATGATTCCAGAACCTTGCAGTACATCTATGCTAGATGATCAACCTTTTCTGATCGATTTCACAATGTTTCTTTCACAATGCAATCGCATGACCATGTAGGTGGTCTTTAGCTTTAATGCCGAAAATTTTCAAGTTTTTGGCTATCAAATGCTTTTAGAAAATTCATAGTTGGAATTATTTTGTCATTTGGAGTTGTTGTAGACCATGTTTGTTGATATTTAGTGCCTTTTCATGACTTTGAAATTAATAATATTGGTTTATTAAAGAGAAGAGGCAAAACAAGCGGGCAGCCATCTTGGATTATAATGTAGGCATGCATTACAGCTGATTATGTAAACACAAATTCATATTGTTGATCATTTCTTGGTATAAAATCGTTCTGTATTATCAAAATTGAGTTTTACATGGTTTATACAAATTATGTGCCCCAATTCTTTCTTGTGATTCAAGATCCAATCAAATGGACGCTTAACTAATTTCCTATACACCAAAAGGTAAAATGAAACAGTCATCATCATCATCATTATTATCATCACGTACCATACCAGGTCTCTAGTCAGACATCGGCAGTCACAGCCATTCATTTATATCTACAGTATTATCTGCTATTCTTAAAAGGCTGGTATTGCTATTTCCTTTATGGTTGCATATTTGTTCAGATTTGCAAAAACATGTACAGGCCTTGCCTTCCCCTGCTTCTCTTTCCAGCAATCTCTCTTGTTAATATCATTTTTTCTAGATTTTTCTTTCTATATACATGTATTTCCCTAGTCTCAGGATTATATTAGAATCATGTAAAGGCCAATCAGACATCTAAAAAATATATATATCTAAAAAATATATATGTTTATTTGTGGGTGTACACTAGACATGTAAAGTTATGGGTAGAAAGTCTTTCACAGAGAAGCATTGTTCAAGGTATGAGAATTGTAGTACTAGATGATTGCTGGGACAGTATTTAAACAAGGTTAAAACTCTTGAACCTATGCATAGCTTTGCCTTAAATTGGTAAGCTCAAAAATGTTCTTTGTAAGAAAAATTTAATTCTACATGTTGTTTCGAAATTATATACAAGATAATAATGTCGAAAATAATATCGCTAGTGATATTCGTTTGTCTCGCAATGTGGTCAATAAGGAATCTAAAAGATCACGACGTCTCGTATGCTACTGCGATACTTCGTCAGGTGATAAAAACTATTGTAAGCAAGGGTCTTTTATACTTTACGGGAGGACCGGCGGAGCGGTCTATAATTCGATCGATAATTGGAACAATAACGCCCAATGCCTATTGGTCGACGCACACGGTGATCGACCAATCACCAAGGCCGCTGGTTCGGCCGCTGGTAGCATACGAAACGTCGTGATCTTTTAGATTCCTTATTGACCACATTGCGAGACAAACGAATATCACTAGCGATATTATTTTCGATACTATATCCGCAATGAGTAATATATTTAGCATTAAGATAATAATGTCTTTAGACTTTTCTTTCGGTAAGTCGATAATTAAAAAAATGAGAGGTCAAAAACAATTTACATCCTGAAACCAGGGAAATATTACAGCTACATGTACATGTATATCGTTTCTCAGAGCACTTGAAAATCAGATATATATTGAACAATCCTTCCCCACACAGGTTTGCAATAAGTACTTAAAGATGAAATATATAATGGAAATATTGAATGTGTGCAACAATATGTTTCCACTTACATGTACATGTACATGTAATTCAGTTCTGCATTCCCTTTAAGTACGGACAAACAAACTAGGAAGGAAGTGAGGAGCTTGAGAGTGCAGTTTCCAATGTATCATGAGGAAGCACTTGATATGCCGCGAGGGATTTCCTATTCATCTACGAGACAATTCTAAACCGGACAAAATTGTAATCTATCCAGCAACAACAACAACAGCAAATATAACTTACACATGGATTTAGCTAATTCATCTAATTTCCGTAATGGTAGTAGGATTGCAGATATTCAGGATACCATTCAGTTGGGTCTGTTTGAGGATATGGATACAGCATCCACTTACAATGTAGATAGCGATAATGTTTCTGTTTATCTACATGTGTCATGAATAATCCCCCAGCAATTAATTATCTGCACCAGCACACACACTTATCCCCCATGTTCACCCCAGTCATACATTATATTAAAAGTATATACATACATGTATAGTAAATAATATCAAGGTCAAAAGTCAGGAGACAGGGTTACAGGTCATGAAATCAAACACTTGTATCTTAGTAATTTAATCACCATCATTATTCTCTTCAGTACAAATGAATGAAGATGTATTACAAATTCTTCTTTGATATTGATACACCTGTATGTTCTTAATGATGTTTATAATATACAGGTATATATCTACAATGTACTGTAGTTTGGTTTATTAAAACCTCAAAAGCTGCTTTATTATTTTATTTTTTAAAGGAGAAAGAGGGATACATTGTACATGTAGGCTAGATCAGGATTGATTTTGTTAAATTCCTAAGGGTCTATGGCTCTTACATATATGTACATGTGTACAATACGTGTAGTACAATTGAATGTACATAAATCTGTTTTGGAATATCATTAAAAACTATCTCAATACCTAAAAAGCATGTGTTAAGTACAAGCAGATCTGTCAAACTAGACCCTAGTTTCAAGATGCCAGTGTCTGCTAATTTAAATTGGCAATTGGCCCACCACTAGCAGACTAATACTGTGGTGCCTGGCTGTGACAGGTCATATTTTCTTCTCGTCTAAAAATCTGTCATAGACTTCGAAATGACTTTAATTTCTCTCAGTGTCACAGTCAGACAACAAACACTGAGAACAATTTGAATGCATTTAAAAATATTAATAATAATATTACAGAATAAATAACTTGATAATTCACCTAAAATCTCCTCCGATCCACACCCCCCCCCCCCCCCCTTTCTCCTGCTGATCATCATCAATCATCGTTATTGCTATTACTTGTCTTCGATAAAGTCTGAATATTAAAAACATAGATCTAGATCTAGACGGAAAACTGTTCAACGGATTCTGGTAAAAAGTTATTCCCCTTGCATGGCTTGACCTTGTGCGTGCAAAGGGTTGCTTTCTGTGAATGGGGAATGTTGAAAAATTACTGTTTTATTAAAGAATTCCCCATACCAGACGGTTTTTTCTGTCTATATGCAAACAAGTGACAATCCGTTTCTCCAAGGAGTTATCCAAGCGTGAGAATATTTGCAGCTCAAGACACACCGTGACCTCCACACATACACCGCGGGAAGCTCCGGGGAAGATTCAACCTCATTCCCGGACATGGTCACGAGACAGCCTGAATAAATGGCTAAATCGAATGAATTTTCATGGAAACACTTAACTAATGACAGTCATATAAAGTAGGTCGAAAACCACTTACCAAACTTTCCCCGTTGAACCGCACCAGCATACAATAAACTCGCATATTACGGTCAAACAATCAAAATAATAACTTTTAGCAAAGTTTCCACAAAGTTGGCCATCAAACTTCACGCGACAGTGCAGTTGAAAAAACGTAAACACGTATAATGCGCGCGTTCGGTGCGCACATGGCGGGCGCGCGTTATATATGTATTATGGCGAAGTGCTGAAATGAACGGATGATGCACGGGCCCGCCGCCCTATAATATAAACAATTAATATTTTATTTTTTAAACTTTTTCGTAAACTGAAAGAAACTATAATCAATCAGCTGAGGAAATGATGAGGATGAGATAAATTTCAAATGAGATGTATTCACTCAAAGGGTAATACCGCGTTCGATATCATGTTCTTCCTTCTTCGATCATGATACATTCCCCGATCTATTCATGACCATGCAACAACAAAAAGTATAAAGGAGGAATACATCGAAAAAGCATTATAGCTATGCCAGGGGCGGATCTAGCTTTTTGCCAAGGGGGGGGGGGGGGGTTGACCTAGTGGCGGATCCAGGATTTCCCAAAAATCGCGCCGTTTTACTGTTTTACTTTTTTTTTCTTTCACTTATACAAATAATTGGCCGCCCAAGTGAGGGGGTGTAAACCGCCGAAACACCCCCCTAGATCCGCCCCTATATGCCTACTTTGCAGCTGCTTTTAACTGTTTGATGAGAACATAATGGACCGAAGAAAAAGACCTTCCCACATTCATCCATTAATTTGATAGATGTTGTATGATCGCTAGTTACTTTTCTGGGAATATAAGAACTCCCCTCCCATATACCTTCCATGTGTTGTCGAGTGATTAATTATATTTATGCAGGCAGTATCTGACGTTTTACATATTTTTTCTCAGAGCAGGGGAAACCCCCTACACATACCCGTAAAGATACACAATTGTTGGGAAATCAACCGTCAGCATAAGGCCCGATATATGAGGTCATGGAGATCATTATTTTCAAAAGCCGCTTGTCGGGATCAGAAAAGGTTTCTTCGACCTCCAGTACCAATGCAAGCAGCTCGCCAATCAGATGGACAAGGATTTCAAGCCCATTTTCACCTGATATATTTTCTATTAAATGCCCCCTTTCGACTTTTCAGTAATGTGTCATTTTTTATGTCTGTAAAATGTAAATAGAGCTTGTAGGAATTACGAACGTACCTTTAGGCTAAAGGTTTTTTTATATTTTTGTTTTTTAAGGTTATGGTGACGAAAAAACATAACTCCCCGCCCTCCTCTTTGTAAACGGTCGTGTACATCCATGTTTCATTTACACCTACTTCTCAATTCCATTATAGAAAGGACGTTTTAAAAATAAACTGCTCTACTTAACTTTGGGTATAATATATAAAAGTAGGCCTATATAATTGTCATACTCCTCGAGGTGCTTTTTTAACAGTATAAGAGAAATGGACTCTCCAACCCCATAACGGATACACTGTCATTTCGTTTCCAATTCCCCGAAAGATAATACTTTTTCATATATATCTGCCTTTTTTTATGATAGAATATGATAGAGCACTTTTTTGTGTGGATCCAATTTGTGAGAAAACATCTAGCGGCGAATCAGCCAGCCGGTGAATTAACGGGGGGGGGGGGGGGGGGGGTAGAGATTCATTTTTTGGGGGGCGAACATTTTTTTTGTTTTTTTGCCGGGGGGGGGGGGAGGCGCTTTAATCTTTTGTTTTAAAAAGGTAAGATTTACGAAATCATTTTGATTTTTTACCTGTTTTGGGAGCTAGGGGGCAGGCCGTCTACACACACCCATAAAGGATTATTGGAAAAATCAAACGTCAGCGTTATGGATGGTATATGAGGTCATGGAGATCATTATTTTCAAAAGCCGCTTGTCGGGAGCAGAAAAAGGTTTCTTCAACCTCCAGTACCAAGCAGCGCGGCAATCAGATGGACAGGGATTTCAAGCCCATTTTCTATTAAAATATATTTCATTATCTACCTTTTTATGATAGAATATGAATCCCCATTACATTCAAAATAATATTTTCCCGCCAGCATATTTTTCCCCGGGAATCTCATCGGTGGACTCAAAAAAAAATATAAATGGAACTAAGATAAAAGGGCGGAAATTAAGCACTGAAAACTTCAGGCCTGTTGATGATATTTATTGATGTCAGATCTTCAATCCAATGATTATGATGATCATTATTTGATATTCCCTCTTCATGACTGACCGATCACAGGTCTACTTTACTTCACTTATACTTGTCAAAAATAAAATCATAAAAACACCAAATTGGTGACGCAGTATCACGTTGCTTTTCCCCTTCATAATATTATTCTCTTTATATTAGCCCACGGCAGTTTATTAGAGCGGAAATACAATGAGAGCGGTGTATGGCACATGATATTTGCACGAGGGTGACAAATCACTACTACAGAAAAGTATACGAAATGAAAAAAGATTCTGTAAAATTGTAAGTTTGGTCCAAACGAAATTGAGTTTCATTTAAAGCTTGGATATTAATTGTAGGCAAACCAGGCAAACACTGTCTATTTGCAATCTTAGGCTCCATTCCTGGGCTCCTTTCCTTGAATAGTAGCAACGAAGGGATCAACAATTAAACTGAATACCTCCTTGATGGAAACAGTTTCTCATAACACTGGTTACTAAATATAGGAGCTATATTCGACTATGATTTGGACTTTGAACTACGTCATCAACTCACTGTGTTTCTTTGTGAAAAACTATTTGGTAAAACTAATCATCATAAGTCCTCTTTGCTTATTGGGGCCGCGTATTTTGGTTTAATGATATTACTCTTCGTTTTTCATTGACAAAAACCTTTTACCTCTCTTGTTCTTCCCTTTCCTTACATTATCATTACCTCTAGATAATTTGATATCAAATCTCACTCCCTCTCTGTTTATTTACCTCATTTTCTCTTATATCATTCTTGATTTGTCTTAAAAAGTCTAATTTATTATTCACTAATCTGACAATAATTCTCCCCTACATCACTCCACTTTTCTCTCACATTACTCATGATCTATCCATCTCCCCAATGCCCCCACATATTTTCTGTTGCAAACAAGTTTTCTCTCTCCCTTATCTCACGCAGTAATTATATTTCAATTTTGTAAAATTCATGACTTTCGATATCATACTACTAAAAAGACGAAAAAGGAAAGAAATTTTTATTTTAAACTGGGTTGTCATGAAAAAAATACTAATTAACTTATGATCATTATGAACAGAACATTATGAATGTTTTCTGTTCATTGTTGATTTTTATGTTTTTGTTCAATCACAACAAAAATTCCTGATTTCATTATCTTGAAAATGGCCATAGGTACTATTATAGTGCGTACATGTGTACTTTTTGCAGATACAATGTGTAACACAAGAGAAATGAAAGAGTAGTCGGATATAAGAGGCAAAAGATTATTTAATTGTTTATCACATGAGCCTTTAAGTACCAGTTCACCAATTGTTTGACACATGTATACACTTCTCACAGTATATTGCACTGTAATGTATTTCCATAATATTTCAATATATTAGTTTTTGTATACCACAAATATACCAGTAATCAATTTGTAATCAATTTGTAATCAGGCTTAATCAAATTACAATATATAAGTTATGTGATTATCTCATTTAAATGCAGAAGACAATCAATTATATATATATTAACTTTAATTCAGCAAACATAACACTTGAATATCTATTATTTGAGTATGCATTACTATATAAGCAATATTTTGTATGTAATACAAGGTCAATGTTGGATTATTTGAAATAAGTACACCTTTAGCATAATATCACCAGTTTGTTAAATAAATGAGGAGAAATCAGTGTTAGAAATTATCAATGAAATAGAAACTATAAGAACTAGAAAAAAAAAAGAAAAAAAAAGTCATTCCACATAGGATCCCACATGTTCATAACACGTTCAAGAAAATAAAACAAAATTTAAAATTCGTTGTTAATTTATAGAATACATATTGCACAATCATGGACTGCATATTCATATAATATAATACTAAAATCTGAAGTGGAATGGAAACATATTTACATAGAACTATATTAACAAGGAGGAATGCTTTTATATTCCCTTCGACAATGTTAAGTCATACTATAATAGAGTTCCAACTAAGCACAAATAATAGCATCATATAGAGTAACAGTCTGAACCACCCGTTAAGAAGATTTTAAATCATCTTTTGAATCATCTGTTCCTTAACCTCCTGCTTTTCCCTGAAGATGTCTCTATATGTCACCCAAGCCAACTAACTCATTGATTCCTGAATTCTCTCATTCCCGTCTTCATAAGACAGGGATTACCAGTTCTGACTGGAAATGGGTTAAATGAACACGTTTTTTTCCTCTAGTTGATGCAAAATACTTACCAAGGGTATAAACAACAAAAATAACCATGAAAAATCAGACACAAAATCAAATAATGTATGCACGGTATAACATTTTCCAATAATTGCAGCCATTTATAAAGGCAGTTATAAAGGGGATTACTTTCCCCTGACGTGAATCTGTATATATATAACTTTAATTGCCACATATTTTCCATATAATTATAGATGAAGAATACCAAGGAAAACTGAAGACATTTCCTGTTAAAAAATAATCCATTACAATCTTTTGCAAGAACCTTTCTAACATGGTCTTAATCAATCATTTGGAAATAGATTCACACACAATTTAACCATAGTTAATCTCCCCGTTATTTCTAATCAGAACCTACAGACAGGTTTTTAAAGATTTCCTTGGATTTTTAAATGCAAATATGTTTTTTAATTTATGTTTACTGTCAACTACATACAATTTAATTGTATCAATATAATATCAGCACATCAGCGTTTGAGCAACAGACAAACATAATTGCACAGTACATTAAAGGTACAGATTTGGCAGCCAATTGCATCATGAATCTTGATCAATCACGGAGCTCACCAGTTCTTTTTGCAAACTCTCAATATTTTGAAGACATTTATTAATACTTCCAAATATCATTCACATCTGTTATATCTGGTTTGATAAATTTTGCCTTGCCTTAGATTTGGTTCACTGTCAATATTCTTTTGATGATGGATTGGTGATCCAACATTTGCTTCAGTGAAAATTACTCCAACGACAATTGCTCTAGGATTTATTTCATAAAGATGTAGGGTTAGATTTAGGGTGGAGATTAGGTTTTAGTATAGGTTATGTTTAGTGTTAGTATTAGGGCTGGGTAGGGACAGGGTTAGGGTTAGGGTTTGGTTAGGGTTAGTGTTAGGTTGAGGTTGAAGGTAGGAACTTGGTAAGTGTACACAATTGACAGTGAAACAATTGTCGCGAGAACAAGTCTGATACAACTTGTCCAATAACAAGGGTTCTTTTGGCTACAAACAAAAACAATTCATGTTTTCAGTAAAGGTACAATGTAATTTGAGAATGGTATTTAACCATGCATTTTGCAACAAACTTGCTCACTAGGTTATATGTCAAACACACGAAGGACATTGTTTGAAGTATACTTGACCCATTTCATACACTCATTTAAAGGGTAAGTCCACCCTGCCAGCAATTTGGCTACAATACATGTAGAAGAAAAACCAGAAAACACACAAACAAAATCAATACAATCATAGCTCCCTCAGCCTTAATCAAATTTTCTTCAACATGCACTGATCTCTTTCCCTTTTTAAAGTCCCATTTACAAATCATAAGGTATACACATTAATTGGTATATTGTATTTTAGGGGGAAAACATATTTGTTCAGCCGAACAGATACATGACTTGTTATCTCCTTAACAATAACTTGCAAAAACTATTTTGGTTTTAGACATACTAGATGAACCCATGAAAACACATTTCAATACAATTCAATATCTTGTCCCAAACTGTGTTACTTTTAAAGTATAGTTGAGAACCTGTGTTTGATTACATGTACCCGTCTCTAATTATGAAAATGCTACACCAAGAACAGTCAGTATCATAACAAACTCAAGTTACATTTAACTTTGATTTGTATTTGGAATATTCCTACTAAGATTTCAGAAATACATCAGACATATTCTCATTTATTTACTTTGAGTATTATGTAGATAGGCCATGCTACCTGAACATGTTCATAAGTAGTCAATGAAAGATATTGGATTAACACATGACAATTTGCCTTAATTACATGCCACATACAGTACTAAATATTCATATTTCACGTTATACACATTCATGATACTTTACATACGATTGTGGAGTTTTCCCATCTGATGAAATGATAAATAGCTATATACACAATTTACATGGAGCATGGATATATAGAAATTTACACAAACATGTGATGAAATTATATACAAAGGTAGGATGTATTGAGACATTTACAAATGAAATGATACAATTTCAGAAAATATTCACATACATGTACAAGTACAAATGTACAAATGCCAAAGAATAGCACAGTGTTTGGAACTCCCACAGGATTTAGGCAGAAGTACAGGTAGTATTTTACATGTATTTTTAATAATGCAGAAGTGAAGATAATACTACATGCATTTTTTTCATGCAACCTTCTCACCATGATGACCCTACTCAAACAAAAACCAGGATCAAAACATATATATCCACGACGAGAAGACATCTCAAATAGTTATTACAATTATTATATACCAGCTTAATCTTTTCATTGTCATGCTACAATTACAAAGGCACAGAATTACACTGATATAAATCAAGAAGAACTTTGTATTGAATGTCATATACTAAGTAGATGTTCGCATAGTATATAACCCTTTTCGATTAGAACATAAACAGGATGTGAGCTCTAACCATCAAGCTTAAAAGTCAGTGCATACCCTTCCGTAAATACAATCCTTATCTTTGATTAGTTCTGTAATCTGATTTATTTTTTTTTAATGTAAAAACCCCATAATCGGATTTCTCTGACGATAACAACCATGTGCCCTAAATGATTTATAGATAAATATACATTGGCAGCTAATTCAACAATCATTGCACAGATGTACATTAAACTGAGTAATACATCTATTGTTATCTTTCTGCCGATGGCAAAACATAGAAACAACAAAGAAAACCTGAGCAGAAAAAGAAAATACTTTATTCCAGTGACATTAGCAAACAAACAAACATGTGCAACATAAAGACAAAATGCAGCACTACATGAAAATGTACTAGAACTGTTTTGAAATCTACAAGTGATCAGTCAGAAATAATATATCTTAGTGTAGTTGATAGCTTTAGGTCTACATACAATTGTTTAAATCTTTTTACCTTATATTTCATATTTCTAGAAGCATGTTAATACAAAGAACCAATGGCAGGTATATTTATCCACATTAACACATTAACCCTTTTCTCTATCTCTTTATTTTTGTTTGGTTATTTTACTCTCTCTTCAAATCTACCTCATCTTAACATTCCCTTTAAAATTACATCTCTCTCTCTCTCTCTCTATCTCTCACTCTCAATCTATCTCCCTCTCAACCTATTTCCCTCTCAATCTATCTTCCTCTCAATCTCTCCCTCTCTCAATCTCAATCTCAATCTCTCTCTTTCTTTCTCACATTCACTCTCTTAATTTTCCTGTTGATTACTCAACAAAAGTCTATCTCTTCTCTTCTCTTTCTACCCTTTCTTCCTTTTCCTCACATTCGGTCACTAAATGCAGCACCCATTTGACTCACCATCGCTTCAATGGCTTATTAAGAACATGAAATGGACATAGCAGATTACCTATCCATGAATGATCTTGACAGAAGTTGGTAACCGATCTACAACGTCTTGAGGTTGTCATTCTTGGTATGCATGTAGCATGCCTTGAGAGTAGTAAACATGATGCCTAGCTTGCCATGGGTTAGGTTAGGGTCCATCATATCATCAGTGAACTGGATCTCAGAACCTAGATGAGGAATCCTGTACAAACAAACAGAAAAGGGGTCATTTTTTTAATTGAAATAAAACATTTTAAAATTACTGAATTTAAATGAAAAGAAACACTGCATAAAATGACATTATTTATGCATTATCTGTTCCATAAAATGAGGGGTATTTGTAATTATATGCCTTGCTTGTACCAAACCCCCATTCTCAATAATAAAAATTTGACTCTGGTGTTTAAAGCTTATCTGCCGTAGTTAACAGGAGGGATTAGACCGCCCTGCAAGGTCACTGGACAGGTGGTTATCTCATCAACTCAGCTCTCAGTTAACATAAGAAAAAGAGGATCATGGGGGACCAATGGTCACCGGTTAGGCATTGTTTGTTATAAAGAGGGTGCAAGTAGCTACAAGTAGTGCAGTAGGCCTTTAAAGCATGAAACTGACAAATGTCAAGCAATCATTACACAAATGGAATGATAAAGGACATGGAAATAATTCACTTTGCTTTATGTACAGCACAAATGCAATACACTAATTGGAAATCTGCTTCCAATATGGAGTCACTCAACTCAACTCAACCATCACCTCAGAATGGTTGATCACTCCAGACTGAGTGTGAGCATGGTGACGGTGATACCTTTCATATCAGCTTTTGGGTCTAGTCTAATCAGTCTGGATTCAACCCTCTTCACCAGTGAAGTATGAATGATACCTTTCATATCAGTTTTTGGGTCTAGACAGAGTCTGGATTCAGTTCAGATTCAACCCCTTAAACAGTAAATATGAACGGGGTATAAGACAAGACACCTCTACAGAAATTTAACCCATTGCGTATGAGATCTGAGTGTCCCCTGTATTAAGCCTATGGGAACGCGAGAATTCAGTAGTCAACGGGGTTAAGTCCGTCACACTGACCTTGCTCTGACCACCACATACTGGAAGACAGGGAAGAGGTCATCCATTGACCATACATGACCCTCGTTATGCTGAGAGTTGACCACGTTGTTGATCCCTTCAAAGGATGCCTCTATGACGTGTAGCTTGTCAATGGGGCAGAAGGTTGTACTGATGTTCTGCAGGCTGTCTATCGCCTCCAGGAATGATGCATCCTTCGTCTCTTTGAGCTGAAATAATGAACGTAAGAATCAAATGAATATAAATTGATGATTCTTTAAAATATACACCAAAACTTGTTTCAGAGGGATTTTCTTTACCTATAAAATACTTAATGAATTATGAATTGATAATAGGTACATGTATATTTATGGTGTCGTCTATATCAGATTTAAAAAAAAACTTTTATTACAAAGGGTCTATACAATGGCAATATTTCTAAAGATTTTTATTCATTTATTTATTAATTCTATTTTTATTTTAAAAATCGCCTAAGTAGTGGGCAATTGTTGATTGATATACAGGTATATCCTGACGTAATTTCACAGAAACTGGCAGGGATGATTTTTTTTTTTTTTTTAACTGTAACAATGGAAGCAAAGACAGTCCAAAGCAAATCAAAATTTGAAAGAACTATTGGCAGCAGATTCTAAGGGTAGTGATATGCTATTTTTACATGCAATTTCAATTTGTTCAAGAGATAGGAAAAACATTACACAGGAAACTGTTAAAAAAAGTGTGAAGTTAAACTTTCTATAGAGACCAGCTGTTTTATAGTTAACCGTGATGTCATCCTAAATACACATGATGAATAGGAGCTAATCCCCCAATTGTGTTTGAGCACATTATAGTGTAATTAGCTCATCACTCTCTCAATAGGAGAGCTATTAAATGGTACTGTCTATCAGGGGATTAATCAAGCACTTAAGTAATTGGATTCATGGCACACTAATGACCAATTTTTTTGTTTAATGACCAATTAAAACAAGAAAATTGGTCATTAAATTAATCTTTGTGATGTTAGTTTTCAATTTCACTTGTAAAGGGGTAAATACATATAACTAAAAACTTTTTTTATTCTGTATGATTGACACTTAATTAAGATATCCTACATTCAAAATATAAAGTTTTAATAAATATCACCTTCTGTAAAAACAATATAACAAATTTAAGTACAGACATGCACCCTGACAAGGTGATGTGATAGAGTGTTGAATAAAATGGTTAATGTGAATACATACAACATTTAAGATTCACATGTACACATCAAAATTGATTAAATAATTTATACCTTTCCAGGATTAGCTAGTGTGGTCTCATCAACTTTCCAGAATTTCCTGTAAGAAAAAAAAAGGAAATTACCGTAAATCTCCGTGTATAAGGCGCACCTGTGTATAAGGCGCACCCCTATTTTGAAGACAAAAAAAAAAAAAAAAATCTGGAAAAAAAAAATTCTGGAAAAAAAAAAAAATCGGGGAAAAAAAATTCTGTCATCTTTAGTTTAAAAAAAAAAACATTATTACTAGGTCTTACTTAGTTCACAAGCACTTCAACTGTGCCTCGTAATAAAATGAAAGTATTTTGAACACTGAAATGAGAGCCGTTCTGATCTGGTTAACAAAAAGCCAAAAAAGCCACACAAAAGCTTTTTGGGCTGTTTTGGCTTTTTTGTTAACCAGATCAGATCGGCTCATTTCAGTGTTCGAAAATACTTCATTTTATTACGAGGCACAGTTGAAGTGTTTGTGAACTAAGTTAGACCTAGTAACAATGTTGTTTTTAAAACTAAAGATGACAGAACAAATTTCTTCGCGAGTCCAAACAGAAATTTGGACAGGCTAGTTTTCGTGAGTGAGCTGCATGATACAGGTGAGTGAGCTGAAGACATGGGAGAGCTTCGGCCAGCAAAGTGCTTTGTGAAGGGGCATAATTTATCGTGACTGAAAAAAAAAAAAAAAAAAAACTCTCTTCCCTTCAAATTAGGAACGTAGTTTAACTTCAAATAGTAGATCCTATTCTTTATTTGCATTATGTAATTCATGTTGAGACACAGAGATTTTCGAAAACCACTAAAAAGTGGCATTTTGAGGACTCAAAATATCCTGTACCTGTGTATACGGCGCACCCCCGACTTTTGATTTTTGCCGACGGAAAAAAAGTGCGCCGTATACACGGAGATTTACGGTAATACAATTAACATTTCAATCATATGCATGTAGATTCATACAAACATGGGTTCACTAAGTCAACTAGATGCTTATAAACATGCAACCAACTACTAGTACTACTCTACATCAATGAGTAGTATCACATTTTGTAACAATAACAAATTATTAATTAACTCATGAAAGTGATCCTTTAGTCTCATTATTGAATAAAAAGCTACACATATTACAGTTCATGCAGCAACACATAATGCAGGTAGTAAATATCAATATTTTTGAATTGGTAGCATGTATTGAAAAGTAAAATGACTATTTTTGATGCAGTATGGCAATATGCCAGAACAATTGATTTAATATTCAAAATGAAAGCCTGAAGGATGCTAACTGTGTATGAAAGTATAGCAGTAAAAACACTATGGCTATAAGCACACAACATACTGCGTTAAGAATGTTAGTGTGAAAGAAACTTACTATATTTGGTGCCACATTGAGAAGGCAAAGTAAACATTTTGTGACAAAGCTGTCCCTCTATATATAAGTTGTTGGGAGCCCCCAAAATTTGATGGCAAAATTTCACTTGAATTGTATTATAATGTGAAAAAGGATGTGATTTAATACACATTTTTGCAAGGATGTTCAAAACAAATGTGTTTGAAGTCGAATATTGATGAGAAAAAAAAATAATTAGGTTTTCCGCGTACAAAATTATGTATTCTTTTACAAATATTTGTCTTCAAACACATTTTTGGGGGAAAATCTTTGCAGAAGTGTGTCTTAACTGACCTCCTTTTTCACATTATGTTACAATTTAAGTAAAATTTTGCCATCAAATTTTTGGCGAATTTGGAGCTCCAAACACTTTAGAGGGGCTTTAATGTGAATACTTACTGGTCTACTCCCAGGTAAGCCATAAGACCTAGATCAGACTGTTTGTTGAGCCTAGCCAGTCTGTCTCTGTAATGCTCATCTTCCTTCTCATTACGGAGAGCATACAGAGTGAAGATAACAGGGTAGAGGCGGGGTAGGAGGGTCGGATGAAGGAGGCCTTCGCTTGTTATCTGGTGTGATCTGAAATCAAACGTATATACAGTAGATCAATCTTAGCTGTTTTCTCTCTGTATGTGAATAATACACAAAGCTGCAATCAATTGCTAATCCCCAAAATCAAGTCTTACGATTAATTGCAAATTTGCCAATGATCGCAACTTAACTTTCTTGCAACGCCCCATTAATAAGAGAGAGGGGGAGAATAAAAGCTAGATCTAGTTAACTTGATTTAATTGTTAAAACTTTAATCATAACAAAAACTTAGGAAATTTAGGAGATTAGTGGGGCGTTGCAAGAAAGTTGAGTTGTAATCGATTATAATATCAGTCACAAGTTTTGCAACTTGCAATCAATTGCAACTTTTTGCAACGCCCCCATAAGAATCAATGAATTGTACATACTGCTTTAGGAAGGGTATATAAAAATGCATACATCAGATTTTGTGATTTGAAATATTTGCAAATGATTTGCAATCACAGTATTCAGGGAATCAAGCTAAACAAGGTCGAAAGGAGTTCAACTCATCTTTGTTGATCTTTGTTTTACAAATTTGGACTACTGACAAAATATGCCAATACTTTTGGTTTTGCGGTAATAGTTTAAATTATAGTTTGATTTATTCAGAAAAGTAGTAAGGGAAAGTGGCAAAACAATGACCATTTTAACAATGATCATCTCTTAATATATATTACTGTTCATTTTAGTCATGCACTTGCCTACGATAATAACTCTAGAAAAGGCATTAGATATTCTAAGTCCCGTCTACTGACTTACATGTCATCCTTGTCCTTCTCCGTGGAGCTACTGTACGGTGCATTCTGTGGTTGCATTGAGTGCGCTTCACCATAGTCATAGTAGTAATGAAAGGAAGGGGTTTGTTCCATCACGGGGGTCTTCACTCTTGGCTCTTCGCTTGGTAAGTCAGGAAACAGCACTCTAATAATAATAATAAAAACTGAATACTGAAGTCTCTAAGCGCTATAACAAACAAAATAGACTGATAAACAATTACATATTAAACAAAACAAAAAGTGCAAATAAACCTACAAATTACAATACACTATGTAAGCAATCATTCAAATTAATTCATAAAAGTGGCTCAGTAGACATTGACAAGATTATCAACCAATCTCCCCAGTGGATGCAGGGGGTGGTCAAAGGCCTGTGAAGTCAAGAAAAGTGATCGCAAACTCAAAGAATGTTTAACAAATCATGAAGGAAGATATAAAGATGCACTACAGATCGATGATACAGAATTCTCTTTAAATTGTTATCTTCTGTCCTGGATATCACTTTCCATATTGTAGGCAGAGGTCGTTTCAACAGGCTTTGAGCTAAACATGCTATGGCTTACAGCGCAGATGAAGCATTGCATGGCTAGGAGATTACACTTGACTGCTTTTAAACTAACAGCCACAAAGACCTAGAGCTTTTTAGATTACCCTCAGCTATCATGTACAGTCAAACCTGCTCTAGCAACCACCTGTATAGGAAGACCACCTTTCTATAAAGACCAGTTTTTGTTTCCCTTGAATCTGGTTTCTTATTGAAACCTATACTAGAGGAACCTGTACACAAAGACCACCTGCATATCAAGACCACTTTTCATGTTTCTCTTGAGCTGTCTTTATAGAGTGGTGAAGTGTAACGTCATCAAAAATCTAATTTTAGAATTTCTCAATTTTGTCTTCATTTTCCGAAAGAGCATCAAAAATAATGTCCAAATGTTGAAAGCCAAATGAGTATGTTAAGTTTTGTCTGAAATATGACCATCTGAATAAATATACTCCCCATAGGAGCTCAGTGTTATATGCTCTGGCTCCTAACCACTAGGAGCCAGAGCATATAACACTGAGTTCCCATAGGACATATATTTATTCAGATGGTTATATCTCAGCCAATATTTAACATATTCAATTGGTTTTTGACATTTGGACATTATTTTTGATGCTCTTTCGGAAAATGAAAAAAAAATTGAGAAATTCTAAAAATAGATTTTTATGACGTCACAGCTTCGGTACTCTATTAACAGCTATCATGTACTTTAAACTTTCTGTATATAAACATTATTAATTCAGTGTTTATTGCAGATGAGAAAAACATTTTGGTATATGTTTCCATCAGAATGTGAATTCACAGCAGGCTTTAATGTAATTTGGACTGACCTTAAGAGATTGTAGAGTCTCTTGACGTAAGAATGGATCTCTGTGACAGCATACAGGAGCAGCCAGTGATGAGCACCTACACCGATGTAGGTGGCTCGGTAGACATTGACAAGGTTATCAACCAATCTCCCCAGTGGGTGCAGAGGGTGGTCGAAGGCCTGTGAAGTCAAGATTAGAAAGGATGGTCAGGAATATGTTACGTATCTGTTATTCAAACTTATACACATAAATCATAGCTCTGTGGATATTCCCAAGGATATCCACCAGTCTCCATAGGGCATAAAGTTGATTATCAAATGCCTGTAGAGTCCACAGAGAGGAATAAAGTGGAATGGTGATCATGTTTAGTGTTTTATTTTAGATTAAACATAAGGACAGGTAGACAATGACTAGGTCATTCACCAATCTCCCTAAGGGGTGCAAAGGTATGGGGGGGGGGGGGGGGGGGGGTAAAAAGGAATGGTGATCATATTTTCATGAATTAATATACACCATGTAGCTAAGTATACATTGACAATATTATTCATCAATCTCCCCAAAGAGTGGTCAAATATCTGTGAAGTATAGAGAATGGAATGCAGGTCATGGTGTTTGATTTCAAATATCATCTTGAAGACAAATGGAAAGGTTGCATGAATCTACAAGTCCCCCTTGGGGATGATCAAATGCCTTTGAAGTACAATAGAAAGAATAGAAAAGAGTGGTAATCATGTTTTACAACCTTTTATTTCAGATATATACATATAACTATAGCTGAGACTGATCAAATTCCCATAGAGCTCAGTAAAATGAATAGGTAGGAGAGATGATAAACCTATTTACATTAAATCATACCACATTACAAAATAAGTACATTTCATCATTATAGTGTACCATGGATTCAGGGAACCCAAAACAAACTTAAGAAAACTATTTCTTAGTTATTTGTTCCCTTATTGATTCTCACCTTGTCTAAGTACTCCTGTATGGAGGTGTAATCTTCTTGTGTGATCTTGCCTCGGTTGTGGGTAGGTATCCTCTCCAGACCTTCAAGTGATATCCTCCTCTCTGAGCTAAACAAAGAGAAATAAAAGACAGAGTTTGACTCAAACGATATAATAATAACAGGCATCTATATAGCGCAGTCTATCTGGACAAGTCAATTCCAAGGCGCACACAAATTAAATTGTTACCCTGGCTTTAGCCTAGCTGCCATTACAGGGCTCTAGCATTTCAAGGAATTAATTCCTGCCAGGTACCCATTTACCTCACCTGGGTCAAGTGTGGTGGATGTAGATTAATGCCTTACCAAAGGACATGAGTGCCGTGCCGGGGATCGAACCACAACCTTCAAATTTCAAGTGAAGTGCTTAACCCACTCGACTACGACACTTCTATCATATCCTCCTTACACAAAGTGAAAGAACAGACAGAATAACTCAAGTGGTATCTTACTATCCAAGCTACACAAAGAGAAACAAAAGACAGAGTTTTATTCAGGAATCTTGAGGAGAGTCCGCCCTGGCCGAAACTTGGCTTTGATGAAGCATGGTAAGGAGCTCTCCATTTCTTTCTGAATCAATTTTTTTTAAATAACTTTCAATTTTTCTCCAAAGAAAATCAGCCCTTTGACAGATAGTCTGCATACCCCTCTCTGCAATCAGACCTATTTCTTACACAACTAAACAAAATGGCATATTATTTTCCTTCATAATTCTCGGTTTAAAACATGTAGAGATCATCTGGCATAAGAAATCATAGTTGCCAATAATTGTGTGATCAATCCTACCTTTAAAATTAAAAAAAAAAATTGTTGCTATATCCAGATTTTGCTCAAATTTGGAAACTAAGAATAACAAAATATAAACCAATGAATCAATTTATTTGTTTACCCCTCCTTGGTATCCTGTAGCCTATGTCCACTAGAGAGTGCCACAGCGACCGCCTCCCAAGCCTTGTGAGAGTCAGGAGGAGTGAAGTCTACAAACCCTAGGAGTGTTCTGCACTGCCCAAAGATATCTTCCCACTTCTGGTCTGGGTACACGGTGTGCCTCCCTATGGCACTGAGCAGAGTGAGTGAGAGAAGAATGGAAATACAGTCAAACCACCTGCTTTAGTGACCACCTGTCTACAACAAGTACATTTTTTGTTTCCCTTGAAAATGGTTTCTCATTGAAACATGTACTAAAGGAACCTGTCTACAAAGACCACCTGTCTATAACAAGCACATTTTTTGGTTTCCATTAGGCGGTTGCTGTAGACAGGTTTGACTGTAATAGAGTGGAACGTTTCATATTAACATGGTAGTTCTTATAAGGTTAATACGTTAATGTAAAGCGTGAACTCAATATCAAAGTCGACATAAAACTTTCAAATATTAATAACAACAAGAATTATCAGCAAAAACAGAAAACAATCTTTTTGGTGGGATAAACTTTTGCAAATTTCAACCATTCATAATTTCACAAATGTTGTATGCGCACTAATTTCCTCATTTTACAATACATTATAGAAAACTTAAAGAAAATACACATACAGGTACTAGTACTCTATGAAATGTTAGCGCAACTACACTTGAATTCAACCGTGTCCTACCGAGGAAGAAAGCAGTTCGCGTTCTGTCATTGATCTATTGTCAGCCCAGTACCTCTCTAAAATCTAGGCCTTGTTTCATAAAAACTTGTTATCAATTATAAGTTTTAATAACTTTTAAAAGCTACTGAAATCTATGCATTTGATTGGCTGAGAGCAAATTTGTCATACAATTTTTAGCTTATGCTATTGCTAAGAAGTTTTATTAAACAGGACTAAGGTTCAGTTTCTTTGCCACAACCAACAAATATAAAGACAATCAAAGAAAACCAAAAGACAGCTACAAGGAGAAAAGATAAAGCAGTCTTTATAGGCAGGTGGTCTTTACATGTATTTAAAGGTTCCCATTACAAATGCTGTTTATGAGAGATGAAAGAGACCGTTTCTATCCGTATCTACCCTTGTTTGATTGAAGAAGTTCTTACCATGGTCTTTTAACCTGTTGATCCATCATGCCCTTGCTGAAGGTACCGTTTATCTTGACTCCATCTCCCCAGATACCGTTGAAGGTGCCTTCCAATACATCTCCATTGGGCAGAGTTAAGGTACCCTACAAAGCCAAATAGAAATGGAAATCAATTAAAAAGAGTGACCAACTGCAACTGTATTTACATAACATACATGAACCATGTTACGTCATCATCAATTTCCAAATTTGGAAGTGCACAGAGACATTTTATTACTATTATTATTATTATCATGTAGCCAATAAAAAGGAGGAAGGCGGTGTTGAGAATACACATGCACCTATCATCAGGCTTTATGATCAATTCCATTCGGTAGAAGTTAACATTTCTTTCAAGTTTCTTTCAGGTTTCTTTCAGGTTATTATTACCACAACCAGGCAATGGACACTGTAAAATGTTCACTTATATATGGTTATGTTTGTTTTTGTTTTTTCCTAATGATAATAAGATAATGTGGTCTTGTGGTCTGTTTACACTAGTTTTACCTTTCCATTGAGTGTGGGTCCTGTAGCTAACTCCCCTTCATAGCATGTTCCATCTTCAGTGACTAAGACACCAGCGCTCTGTCAATAAAGGATAGAAGATATGGATGAGAGATACAGTCACACATGGTGCAGTTTCCACCTGTAGATTAGGATCAGCGGTCTATACAGATCTCATTTTTATTTCTTGGACACTGGAGCGGTAAATTGCAATACACTAAAAACTGGTGCAACATTGTATGTAAAGAGTATACATGAGTAAAAGCAAAATATCCCATGTTTCTTCTTTTTTTCTTCTTCATATTCAAGTTTTAACACAGGTAACTGTTTCCGACGCAACTGAATATATTTTGCTCTTGTTCTTACTTACTGATGTACACATTTTTTTTACTTACATGAGATCCCCAAACCACATTAACACCTATTTCTCTATTAATGTAATAGAAAGTATTGAAATATTGATATGCTTTTATGCTCTATAAGTTTCATAAAAACACCTTTCCTTTAATTCTATAAAACACAATTAAAGGATACGCAAAACATTTAGACCTTCAACACTCACATTGACTTTATTGTGAGCAAAGACAGCTTCATAGTACAGTCCACTCAGCGTTATCACTAGTCCGTTGCCATGACGATGATCATCCTGCCACATGCCCATGTACTTCTCTCCTCGTGAGTTGTCGTCGATCACTCCGTAGCCGTGCCTCTTCCCATGGCGCCAGTTTCCGATGTAGATGTCGTGGACGGCCGCGTTGCCAATTTGTAGGGTCCCGTGACCATGTTTGACGCCATCTTGGAATTCGCCTTCATAGACATCTCCATTTTGATATCTACATAATAATAATAACGATAATAAAAACGGTGGTTATAAAGCACTTACCAACAAAGATTCTAAGCGTTATAACAAACAAAATACAATGATAAACAATTACATATTTAAAAAAAAACAAACTTACAAATAAACATACAAATTACGATACATATGAAATATACATCAATGTGAACAGAGTAAGTTGATCATCAAAAGCAATTTTTAATAAATGTGTCTTAAGACATGGCATGATAGCATACAATCATTATTAGCTAGATTCTAGGTGGACAAAAACAAATTACATACACACACTTAATAATGGTACAGGAGGCTTTCTTCTTTTCTATTCTGTCAGAATATAAAATTAAATATAAGGCTGGGGAAGAGCACCAGTACAGGTCTGGTTGATATATGCGACAATCACTGATATCAATAAAGCCCAATGGCAATAAAGTGGAAATATAAATTCATTCTTCTGCCCATTTGCATTAGTTTATCAATGCTGCTGTTATAAACTACCAATCTACTGCAGGATAAAGCATGCAAAATCAATTTCAGCCAGTTTTATGTAATTCCATTACCAGAACCAGTTAGTTTTAAAGCCCATCTGTACTAGTTTGGCCAGGAGGGATTAGACCACCCAGTGTGGTCACTGACAGGTGGTTATCTCATCAACTCAGCTCCCAAGTATCATAAGAAAAAGAGGATCATGGTGGGACCAACGGCAACGCTTAGGCATTGTTTTCTATATAGAGGGAGCAAGTAAAATGAAAATGAAGATGGTGTACAAGGCTTACCTGAGAATCCCAACTCCATGCATCTTTCCTTCCAGCCATTGTCCTTCAAAGACTTCTTGTTTGGATGGGTCAGGTCCAGGCACTGTAAACACTCCATGTCTGATACACATACACAATATACAAGGAATTATAAAATGGGTTCAAGAATGTGGCCAATGAGAAGCGTGCAACATAGTGTAATTCAATGCAAGTTTACGAGAAGTCACATATGTATGTTGTATATTAAATGCAGTGAAGCGTCATTGTCTGTAGTACTGGAAACATCTTTAGAGATTTCTATGTTCATACATGTAGTTGATAAAGTAGGAATCAGCATGGATTGGAAGTAAAAACTGCAGAATACATTTTAATGAAACTAAATTACTTACCCATGCTGCACACCTTGAACAAAGTTTCCTGTGTATTTCTTGCCATCTGGCCATCGTAATGTTCCCCTGAAATTAAAAAAAAAGAAAGAAAAAGTAGTCCAAATTTACATCATGATTACAAGGTTGTATTACTTTTTTTGTTTTCCCTTTCACTATTTGTTCTGACAATAACACTTACCGGTAAATAGTTGTAGCATATTCTTTAATATAAGAAAAAGAGAATTATCTGTAAGTTGGGTGTGATTCGACTTTCCTGTGAGCTTCATTTTGTCATAACTACAGCAGTAGAACTTCGGATGCAATTCTGCCTTTATAGGCTTAGGGATGGGGTTAGGTATGTTGTTGGGTCAAGGGCTACAGGCAGAAACCTGAATCGTGTTAGAAACTGATTTAAGAGTATTTTTCAATAGAGCATGTATTCTTCATCTACCGTATTTGCCGGCGTAAAGGCCGCAGTATTTTTGGAAGAGAAAATATCAAAAAGTCGGGGTGCGGCCTTTACGGCGAAAGAGTAAAAAAAAAAAAACCAGCACAAATTTGCACATATGGGACTACAAACGGTAAAATAACTATACCACTATGGTACAGGACATTTCAACACATCTTACCGACAATTTTATCTTGCATTGTTGACATGAAGACGAAAATAAACGTCCTCACACAACATTTGCCGATAGATCTTGATCTAAGTTCGTGCCAATGCATTGCAAAAGGAAAGGAAGGGACCGTTTAACGGAGCTGCCGCGAACATCCATCCGAAGTCGCCATTTTGTTTTCCATTTCATGCAGTTTCGCATTACACCGTACATTGTGGTAGGGGTATATATCGGACACCAAATCTGCCTGCGATCACTTTTTTTAGCTAAACTTCCGGTAAATTATAAGAAAATTGATGAATTTGGTATCAGTAAGTAAAAATAAAATAGTGCTTTCGAGAAAATTATGATTATTTTGTTTTGTCCGTTTTTTTTTTTTTCCTGTTTTTTTTTTTCCTCTTTGAAATGTCAAAGTTGGGGTGCGGCCTATGCGGCGGTGAGGCCTTATCGCCGGCAAATACGGTATTCTAAATTGGAAAATAGTGAATGGATATGATTACTGATGTCTACTTCCCGAATAGTACCCATAGCATTCCAATATAGCTATAGCTAAACATGAAATCTTGAAGTTCTTGCGTTCAGAAAAAAACTAAAATCCTTTTTAGTAACTCACTTTCCATTGCATTTTCCATTCAGCCAAGTCCCTTCATAGACTGCGTCTTTGTGCACCCCTGCTGAGCTGAATGCATGTCGCCCTTGTCTTGTTCGTTTCGGTGGTACCTAAATACAAATAAGTACCAAAACTGGATTGCTTCAACCAGTTTACACCAGGATGAAGAAACAACTATTCCTTGCAAAAAATTACTACAGTATTCATAAAAGCCTATGCTCTCTGTGATTAAGGGGTAAAACAAGTGCATAGATGTTAATGGGTATGATACATTGTAAAGGAATTACATGTACATCACTCAAATCATGACCTTTGGTGATTTCATGTGTACTACTGATGGGTAAATCATAACCAACAAGAGCATATATGAAGATAAATATTGGAGTATAATTCTTAAAAAACAAGATTGTTTGAAACACAATAATTGCACTGTTGTGAATTTATGTCACACACATATATGTGTAATCCTACTAAGGAAATTACGAATTATATGTGAACTATACTTTTCAAAAATAAGGAATAGCAGGTTTATAAGCAAGGAATATCAAAAGGAAGTTCATGTCATATAACAAGCATGGTCATCACCACACACTTCCATTTTTTCTTCGTTAAGGAAATGATTCAGGATATTACTATGAAAATAATTGGTAAACAAACATAGACAGTGATAGATTGCAACTACAGGGACAAGTATTTCTTATTTCTAGGAATATTAATTAGCAGCATCAATGCACTGCATTATTGAATTCAATGAAATACTCTTAGACCAGAAAGCTCTCATGCACAAATTTTTGCAAATTTTGCATGGTTCACATTTGTGCACTGGAATAACAGAATAATGCAATATAAAATTGAGACAACACTACACTCTTGAAATCTTGCAAGGATTTTTGCTGCGAAAATGGCCGTCAATGATAATTTGCGATAGTTTTATGTTGTGACCGGTTTGACAGTAGATTAATTTGTGCTTACTTTCTGGAAAGCTCCTCCATCCCTCTGTGTGTTATCAGGACTAGGGCTCTTCTGATTGGCCGTGCTCAAGCTCTTCTGATTGGTCGTGAGGATAGAGTCAATGGCTTGATTGATAGACCATAACCATTCCGCTTTCTCAACAGGAGAGGGCGCCTGCAGTACTAGCGACTCCTCGGGCATATTCAGCTGTATTGCATTTCTGGTATAAATAAAGAAGGAGGATCAGTAAATAAAGAGTTATGATATCACAATGATTGATGGAAAGTCAGAGAGATCATATCAGACATGAAACAGCAGTGAAAGACTCTCATAGCAGGAGATAATACATATGTATGTCATACGTAGGACTTTATATGAACCTTTTTATATTATTTATCTGCATTTTTAACGGACATAAGGAATGAATTAATCTGTTCATTATTCAACTAATGAAAAGGAGAAAGTTAGGAGAGAGGAGGTGAAGGAGAGGGAGAGAGAGAGAGAGAGAGAGAGAGAGAGAGAAAGAAAGAGTGAGAGAGAGATAGAGATAGAAAGAGAGATAGAGATAGAGATAGAGAGAGAGAGGGAGGGGGAGACAGAGAGAGAGAGAGAGAAAGAAAGAATACTCACGTGACTTGGTCTGTATCAGGAATAGGTTCAGCCCATACTAATGCCAGGCTGAAGATTTGATGATTAGAAAACTGCAAGAAAAGCAAGAGATTAGATTAAACTAACACTAAATCAATCGAACACAAGTGATGCAGAGTTATATGAAATTTCAGATGGATCTCTCATGAATTTCTTTGCTAACAAACCAACGAAAAAGGGGAGCAGAAACATCCAATAGATACATCACCCAACATTCGTTCTGACAAAATAATCTAACTTCATTGTCAACAAGAAACATTTATGCTATTATGATATTTTGACAACTTTTTTGCATTAATTTTCATTCACTTGCTATCGCAGAGAAGTATTTGAAATGACAGCAAGTCAAAACTACCCCTGATACCACAGAGGTTGCAGATTATTTCATAGATACATTAAAATAATCCACACTAAATATTGACAAAACTTTCACTTTCTATCCATAACATCTTTTCCCCAATATTGCGTTCTCTTCATTGGCTTCCCATACACCATCGTACAACATTTAAAGTTCTTCTTCTTACATACAAAATTCTCCATGGCCAAGCCCCTAAATATCTTTCAGATTTGATTTCCTTACGTTCTTCTAGTTCTTTAAGACCTCTTAGATCATCATCAACCTTGCAGCTAACCCTTGGACCTCGTACCGTTACAAAATATGGCGATCGAGCTTTCTCAGTAAATGCCCCTATCCTTTGGAATAAATTACCAGCACACTTTCATAATATTCATTCTCTTGACCAATTCAAGTCCTTGCTGAAAACGCACCTTTTTAATTCATGAATTATATTTTGCAGTTGTGAGTCGGTCAAAGGAGGTGCACACCCTCTTATTTCTTGTTTGTTCGATCTTATGTTTGATCCTATGTTTGACCTCATGTATGTTTGATCTCACTCTTATTTGTATTATTATATATGTATGATTTATTGAATAAAGAACAGATGTATAAGTTTTGGTAAATAATTTTTTAGTCAGACTATAGTGCGCTTAGAGACACCAGTATTAAGCGCCTAATAAATATTATGTATTATTATTATTATTATTATTCCTTATATTTAACATTTTTCAGCATTACAAGAAGACACAGGATCCAGAACATTATTCTACAATTTTAAGGGACTCCATTATATGCATACACGGATGAATATGCATGTACGTGTATACCCTTCTTGTGCCAGTATAATGAATTTGATCTCAATGATTTACAAGTTCACTCTGCTTAAATGTACACTTAAGAATATGACAACACCAACTTAAGCAACTTCATTGTCACTGACAACATGCATACAAAGGGTCACTGAGACAAAAATCACTATTACACATGCTTACACTTACACATACATTCCTTTAGATAAGGGTTTTCCAGACTCAAGGTAGTAGAGCTAAAAACCTAGCATGAATCTGATGCTTACTATTAAATGTGGTTCTCTTTTTATATTTCCTTACCATTGCTCAATTTCGATTGATTGTAAACCTGGTCTGATGTCAATCTTGATCAGCAATTTTTAGCAAATATATAGTATCTCCATAAATGAAGATGATAAATTTGATTAAAAGTAATGTTGTGGGTTAAAAAAAACAATTGAGAAGAAAACAGAATATTAATCTAGCTTTGTAAGTGGATGATGAAGCCTCCACTGTAAAACAAAAGTCAAGTATCAATATTTTAAAAAGTATCCTTTTCAAATGTTATGCTTAAAAACTTCTTTCCATCTTAACATCTGTATAAAACATTGATCTATAACTTAAACTCTTTTATCAGATTCATACAACAGACTACATCTGGAAATCCCCATTATAGTGAGAGAAAAAGAAATAGCACATAGATTAAGTAAAACATACAAAGTCAAGAAGTGAGGTATCATATTACCACTCCAAAACCCTGAGTGCATTTGAAATTGTGGAAAGAATTTGAATGATTTAGAATCTCAGGTAAACCACATTTTAAATATAGATTCATCTACCGGTACCGGTATATCTTTTCATGATTCTTTGATCAATGGCCCATCATAATCCACAATATTATAAGCCAATTGTAAAAGAATTGTTGAGCAAAGCACTTCAGACCAAACTCCTGAAGTGTCTATGCTTGCATTTGTTTTAGCATGACATGCTTTAATATGTACCTTTTCACTTCAAGAAGTTGTATATTAAATGAAAATCTGAAATTGTGACATGATTTTCAACACAAAAAGAATAAAGAAGTGAAGATATAGATGGTCATGTACAAGTGCAGTGTGAACTAAGCATATGACTGTGAAAGAAAACATTTTCATGCACTCTACTCGTAAGAATGAACTAAACTTGATTTAACTAGGCCCTGTGGCAAAAACACCATAGATACAAGCTAAAGTTAGATTAGTCCACAAAAGAAAAGCAGAATGAAGGCTTTCCTGTAAAAAGGGGGATTTTGGATGGATTATATTGAGTTGCATTTAAGGTATCATGTCACTGATTGAGACAATTATGGCATAGTATTCTACTTAAAATCTCTTAACTAATATAACCCACCTACATGCCATTTTGGTGACTAATTGGCAAGATGGGATTTTAGGATTTAGGAATCTATAATTAACCTCATGCTTCCGGCTTCTTGTAACTTGTATCTTTAGCACTAACAATTAATGTATACAAGTGACAACATTTAAATCAAGATATATGAGGGAAGATAGCAAACTAAATTGGTTCAACATGCTTACACTCGATACTTATTTACACAACAAAAAGCCTACTACAAAAAAACAATCTACCTTTTGTGGCTCAGGAGCTCTTTGCATTGTAGGCAGAGCTACTTTTGGGTCATCCTTTGGTGTTAAATTATTTAAATAATAAGTAGCAAAAAAGGGCATGAATTAAATTTGAAACGCAACAATGATATGCTAACATACTGTATATTGTGTCTCCATAACCTCCAGATATTACAAAAAGAACATTTCTTCTTCTATTAAAGGAAACGAAGTCTTTATCCCTCATTTAATATTACGTTTCATCACAGATTTAAGTTATACATTGGTTACAGCATTTTCTAAAATTTCTACACAGTTGAGAAGGTGGTATTAATTGATAGCATTCATATGTTCTAAATGTACATTTTCAGGGGTAATAATGAATAAATGATAATCCTAAAACCTGAATAGTTCATCTAAGTGAATGCGTTATCAGGAATTTCTCCCTCAAACTTTAAATACAAAGGTAATATAAACAAATTAATATCAGGAATTGGGTAAGCAAACACTGTATCCTTTTATGTGACAGTATGCACTCTCAACCCTATCTGTGGATTTTTGTTTAGTTATTTAGTTTAACCATAACATTACGAATGCAAATTCAAATTGGAATTCCAATGTGATACATCACTTTAATTTCTTTGTTTACCCCCATGTCACCTCGAAGCCATGAACCTAGATGGACATTGGCATAAAAGCTACACCTTTTCTGAGAAGTTTACTCACATATGCATGAACCAAGATATCATTGAAGAGCAGAAACCAATGAGTTGAGAGTCGTTTGGCGTTGGCAACCTGCAGAGGTTTGGTACGACTATCCCGGATCAGTCGTCTGTCCGGAGATTTGATGGATTCCTGAGAGAAATAAAAAGGAGATTATTATTCATCCTGCCTTGTGGACAACATGCAAGAAATATGGGATATACTTGCATGTCAAAGTATTTACTAGGTGCTAAATAAAGAGAGGTGGTAAAGTCCAGTGTTTAAACTTTTCTTTGACAGTTCAAAAGTCATGTGTTTGAGCCACAATATGGTACCAACGTCCTTTGGCAAGACACTAATCTACATAATAAGTGGTTCCTATTAGGATTGAGTTCCTATAATACACTATGAACTGAAGTTACTGGAGCTAAAGTTTGAAGAAAATTTTGAAAGCTTTTTCAGTGTTTAGAAAAGTTGTATCATACTGGTAATACAGGGTTGAATTCATGTAAAGTCAAACCTGCTTTAGAGACCACCTGTAAAGAAAGACCACCTGTCTACAGAGACCACAGTTTTTGCTTCCCTTGAAAATGGTTTCTCATTCAAACATTTACTCAAGGAACCTGTACATAAAGAGTACCTGCCTAGAAAGACCACTTTTTTGTCTCCCTTGGAATCAAAGGAGTCATTTCAAAGGAATTCCCTGCACCTGTCAAAACCCATTTCATCTTGCTTCATCTTGTCTCAACTTACAGCTAACTTGGCAGGGCAAGACTCCCAGAAGGTCCTTGTGTCATCGGCATCGGACTGCTTCTTCTCCACTGTCTTCTTCAGTTCTTCCCATGATGCACTGCACTCACCAAGCAGACTGTACTCACCAGAGTCCTGATAAAGATGTGAAAACAAAACTATTATTGAGCTTTTATTTGGTAAAATAGCACAGATTTTCAATTTAAGAATAGTAATGTCTTCTTACTAATTTTCTTTTAATATGTGTATATAATGTATGCTCTGAATGTACAATTACTGCAGTCAAATGAATTGGAATAACATTTGAGTTTGTTACACATATAGAATATGTGTAAAATAGGTCATAAATGGTTTATAATCAATAGAAATAAAGTGCATATACATTAAAACTAGCATCTATTTGGAAACTGAGGAATACACATACATTTTTAAGAACCAAAACTGATCTTACAGCACGTTGTAGGTTCAGAGATTCAGAAATGTCGCAGACATGTTTACTAGGGGCTGAACATATAAACTAGACACATTGGCCTCATTCACTTAGGTATATAATTCAAGGGTTTATCCTGAATATAAGGCAGTTTTGTTTAGTAGAATAAAAACTGTATGGAATGTACGTTACCTCTGGGTAGTAGTCTCTGAGTTTGGTGAGTAGATATGAGTAGGTCTTGATTCTATCCAAAGGTAACTTCATAGCCATCCTAAGAGGTGCTCCATACACTGTGGGTTTCTCTTCATTTAATACTTCAGCAAACACAGCATCATGCTTAGCCAAGGCATCACTACAAGCAAAACAGACAATAAACATAATCTCAAGTTAATGTAATGATGGAAAACTAACTCAAGTTCAAGATTTATTTCATTCATTAATGATAACAATTAAAAAAAACATTTCAAAAATTCATATAACAGATCACAAAATAATAATGCATGAACGAGGAGACAGCTTATAAAGGCTATAGAGACTTATTGGTGTTGCCACAAAAACAAACAAACAAACTTGACAAAATATATATAATTACAAAGAATAAAAGAGACGCATAACCAAGACAAAAAATACAAAATTCTAATCATAGATAAAGTAAATTAAGAATTATAAGTGTTCAATATAAGTGATTTTGAATCTCCTTTTAAAGACATTTAGGGAAGGACTACAAGATGAATGATTTAAGCCAGTTTCTCTCAAAATGCAAAAAAAACACCAGAACTCCAGATTAAACAGAACTGTTAAATGTAGATGGAGGTTTGTTCATAATTATACTTCTAGGAGGAAAAAAATACCTCATTATACATGAAGTTTGCCTATTTTACTAGATATACAACATAATTAGCTACTCAGAGAAAAAAAAAATTCTTGAAAAGAGAAATGATTTTTTTTTTGGGTCTTACTTGGCAACTTTTCCTAGGTGGGTGAATCCTGTGATCGTAATGAAATCACAGACAGCGTTGGCATATTCCTGGAAGACTTGGATGTAGCGACCGATCTCCTTCAGCATCATCACGTCCCACAAGTCCTTGTTGCGCTGAACTAGACCTGTCAGGTGCAGACAGTTCTGTGCTACAAGGCCGCAGATTGACCCATAGAGATCTAAGATGAGTCTCAGAGGCCCGCTGTAGATGGTCCCTTCAACAGACTTCTGTACTTCTGTAAGTTTAATAGATCATGTCCAAAAATCAAGAAGGTATCGTTTAGATCATAACACAATCTGATATATGCATGTTTTTCAGGAGGTTTTAAAACACTATCCATGATACAGTTGAACCTAAATAAAAAGCCGTGATTTAAAAAGAAACACTCTCCTAACAAGGGAATTTTGCTGGTGTTAGCTTATCATATTTTTCTCTTTTTACTCCTGAAATGACAAGATACCCAATGTAGGAAGAAAATGTTCATTGTCCAAATGCTCTTGTTGTAACAAGTAACAAGAGTCCACTTTAAAGAGGCTTGGGCATATGGATGCTTCATGCTTCCTTATCCAAAATACAAGCATGGACAGTTTGGCATGGTGACATAATCCAAATCTTATCGCCCTTTTTTAAAGTTGCTTATATTTACCTTTTTTGTTTTGTTCAAAAGAGCAGAACACGTGGATCTTACCTGAGCTTTGTAAAGTCTTGATGATAGAGGATTTGATGGAAGCTAGTTGACTGAAGAGGAGCCTCTCTGTGGCTGAGAATTCATGAGTGATTGCTACAAAACCATTACTGCTTTTATCAGCAATACAGGCACACTGGTCAGATGAAGCAGCGACAGCCTGCAACCAACCATTCTACATTTAAAAATGGAAATGAAATAAAAAGTTAGATAAAGCATAATTAGTGGAGGGTCTTTGTAATCAGATGACCATAAATAAATTTAAACAGTTTACAACTCTGACGAATAAAACAAATAATCCAATAAGAATCAATGAGAAGAAGCTCAACCCTCTAAGACTTTACCAAGCTGGACCTTAAGTTAGCTTGTCTCAATTTGTAGAGACCCTGTGTAACAACTGTGGAGAGCTTCCCATGAGCAATTTGCGCATGTTCAAACCACCTAATTATTTGATGTTATATGTTGCCCTCATGCTGCTCGTTGTGGTATTCAGTTGTTTTATTACCTCGCTACAGCCAGCTCTTGAATAATGAGTATGCACCATTAAAGACATTCCTTCACTACTGAAATTATTTTGACCGGTCATCCTTCTTTAACATCACAGCTGCAGCAGTTGGATACCTGCCTTGTTTTATTACATCAGAATGACTGATGCTGTCAATTGGTCAGCAAGTCATTTGCTCTAATAAGTAATTTTGTTCAGTTTTTAGCCTTCAACTCTAGAGAAGTTTCTGTAGTATATATATATCTGAGTCAGTAACTCGTTATTAAAGATGGTCTATCATCATCATGACTGGTGGCCATTCTGTAATATGGTGGCAGCGGTGGGATATGAACCCATGCCATTGAAAAGACTGGTGACTCTTGCCAGACTCCTATCTCAGGGGCATCTGAAGCTAGGGACCAATAGCTAAAGATGGTCTATCGTCATCATGACTGGTGGCCATTCTGTAATATGGTGGCAGCGGTGAGATATGAACCCATGCCATTGAAAAGACTGGTGACTCTTGCCAGACTCCTATCTCAGGAGCATCTAAAGCAAGGGACCAATAGCTAAAGCTGGTCTATCATCATCATGACTTGTGGCCATTCTGTAATATGGTGGCAGCGGTGGGATATGAACCCATGCAATTAAAAAGACTGGTGACTCTTTCCAGACTCCTATCTCAGGAGCATCTGAAGCAAGGGACCAATAGCTAAAGATGGTCTATCGTCATCATGACTTGTGACCATTCTGTAATATGGTGGCAGCGGTGGGATATGAACCCATGCCATTAAAAAGACTGGTGACTCTTGCCAGACTCCTATTATCAGGAGCACCTGAAGCAAGAGACAAATAGCTACACAAGAGGGAAGGCACTCCACACTTAAAGGCATCTTTAACAATGTTAAATCTGAGATGCATGGCCCTATGTGTTATCAGTGTCTGTGATATGGTGTAATATTGAAGCAAAAAATGATCATGAAGTGCCTCAAAAAAGAAAAAAATCTGTGAGTGACCGGCTTTACCATACTCATTTTCCCCATTAGACTGTAGTGTTATAAAAAACGTTAGGAAAACAAATTTTTAAATTTTGATTTCCAATCATAAATATCTTCATAATCAGACAGGCGATCGGCTTGTAAAAGTCATGGGATTCCTTACTGACCTAAATAAAGGTTTATAATTATCATTGCAGCATGAGCTGCAAATCCAGGATTTTTTTTCAGAATCTGAGACGAAGTTACCCATTCTCTTTAAAGTTACCTTCTTGAGAAAGGCGAGTTTCTCAGGTTGCTTGGCTCTGGCTGCGTACTTGACGGTGGGTGACTTAGAGATAGAGGATGACATAGGCCGTTTCTTGGACTTATCACTTCCATCCCGTAGAGGGCTCTCTGGAGTCGGAGTACTGTTGGAGTTCCTCAATTCTTGAAGGCTAATAAGGACAGATTATAAAAGAAGATAAAACATTTACAACACATCTGACAATAATGATCTATCTAGATGTATATGAAAATAGAGATTAAAGTTCATGCAGTGTCCAAGATTTCAAAATAAATCATGATTTGTAAAACTGCAAACAACTTTGAAATGCTATTTAGATTTTAAACTTAACAAAACCGTACACAAGGGGCTTTTAGTAAATTTCAAGATCATAGCAGCAACAGGCAAATTGCACCAGAATTGGATTTTTATTGAGGGAATTCAAATGAGCATTCCTAGAAACATAATTGGAGGGTTGGCTTTCACAACATGACAAGAAAAACAACGAGCATATCAAGGTTCCACAAGAATACATTGTCACTGGAGCTGGCATATTAAAAGGTTACTACTCTCAAAGTGACTGCGTGATCCTCATGTATGAGGTATTGTACCTTGGTTGTTTGCCCAGGTAGTAGACATCTGGCATGCAGTTGGTCCCATCTGCTAAGAGGAGGGTGTGTGTACCCCCTACTGCTGCATCCCATACTGGTGTGTTGTTAGGCATCTGCAAAGAAAAAGAAATAAACAAATCAAGATGTGGAAACTGGAATTCATTTAAAAATTAACAATAAGAGAGTATACTTCAACTCTTTGAAAGCTATCTCAGGTTCTATTTTGTTCTTCTGTTTTTTGAATTAACTAAATGTGGAAATAAACTTGAATATTTTTGATATGCACAACAACAACAGATAATAGAAAGTAAAATGGTAATGATGTAATTCATTCTTCAGGGGTGATAGTGAGCACTAAAAAAAAAAAGTTTTTTGTTTTTCCCTCAACCGCGCCCCCCTTGAGTAAAAAAAAAAAAAAAGGATTCGCAGGGAAAAAATGGCATCTAACAACATTCCCCCCCTTTCGAGTAAAAAAATTGAGGAAAAATTGGGAAAATTGGGAAAAAAACAGGGAAAAATAGGAAAAAATAGGAAAAAATAGGGAAGAATAAAGAAAGTAAGGGTGAAATCAGGAAAATCAGGATAAAATAGAGAAGAGAAAAAAAAAATCTGGATATTAAAAAAAAAAAAATTAAATCGGGTAGAAAAACAAAATCGGGAAAAAATCGGGAAACCGATTTAAATTCGGTTTTTATCGGGCCTGTTCTTGTTGACATTAAAATTTTGAATGAAGTTGTAGAATACAATTTCACAATTGGCATTAAAACATTCAAAATAAAGTTACTAACTAATACATAACTATGGATACAACATTAATTGCCATATTCTAAACATTTCAATAATCATGGATACATGTAGCTTAGTATTATAGTGGAAAATAACGAAATGGGTTAAAGTTCCATTACATGGAAGTACAGAGGAAAATAGAAGAGAGATTGGAAAAAGAGAGGACAGGCCAAGCTTTCTTGGAGAAAAAATAACATAAAAGTTTAAGACAGATGACTCCCAAATGACATTAAATGAAAAAAGAAATCATAATTTAAAATGTTCTTTATTAAACAGATTTTGGGTGACCTACAAAAACTCTTGAAAAAATTTCCTTTCTTTTTAAGCACAATCTCTATTCAGTGCAAGGCAAAAAAATGAAAGTTTGCTTTTCCATTCAGGCCATTGATTTCTTTCAAACATATCAGGAAGTGATTGACATCCTGAAAGACCTTATTCATGTGTTTCCATGACAACAGCCTTATGTGTAATACTAAACATTGAGAAGGTTATCGACTCTGGGTAATTGTTGAAACTAAAAATGTAATTATGGCTTCCTGTTATATCCTGTAAGGAACTTTCACAGAAAAAAAAGGGAATGCCCTTTAGAAAAACTCACACAGCATGATCTCTCTAATGATGTTAACATGTTTAATAATAATGGGGAGTGGTGGTTGTTTCGCTACTGAATAAACACAGAATCCCAATGCAAGACACTTTCATTAATTTTACAAGTAGTCTACGCTTGTAAATGTTTCACGCTGAGAAAGTGATAAATCAAAACACTATAAATATGCTATTCTTGAGAGTTTCTTGCCATAAAAGCAGCCATCATACGCAACTGGAAAATGTCTTGAAAGTTTTGGTATTTCAGAATTCCAGTACTCTTTTTAATCCCCTTTTACATTCATCTACAAATGAAAAAAAAATCTTTTGTCATTGTGAGAAAAAAATAACCAGTGAAAAGGATGAATATTAAAGAAATCTTAGATTAGTATAAAGCAATAAAAAAAAATCATATTGTCAAGTATCTTCATAAAAAAAATCTAACACACATTTGATTAGGCCTGAATGCCATCACTCTAACAATCATTGAAAATCTTACTTCAAATGAAACATCATGCTTGTTGTCGTAGCAACTGTATTAGAGGTGACACACAAGGGAGTTCCCATAATCCCCTTTTCTCCTATTAATGTAATAAGCCTGTATAAATTGGCACTATCCTTTTAATTGATGAATCATGCAGAGTTTACTTTCATTTTCATATCTAAAACAAAGAAGGAATTACATATATATAGAGAAGTCTTGGATTTGCCTCCTCTATCTCATTTTTATGTCCCTTCATGTCTTTTTTTCTCCTTTTCTCGATTCTTTTTAAAAATTGTTGTACCTACATTTGTATGCATCCTTTGCCATCTTCTTTTTTTAGGGGGTGTTCCTTCTAGGTGTATGATCAACACCATTTCCCCTCCTTTCCCCTGTTTCCAGCCCTCTTCCCCCTCTCTTTCTCTCCTCTCTTCCACTCTTCTCCCCATCCATCCCTTCCCTTGCCTCCATTCCCCCCACCTGCCCTCTACTTTACTCCCCTCCAATTCCTATCCCTCCTTCTTCTCTCTCTCTCTCTCTCTCTCTCTCTCTCCCAGCATTATCTCTTCCTTCTCCTTTCTCCTCTTCTTTCTTCTCCTCCTTAATCTAACTTACCTTTACTTTCTTTGGGACCAGTTGACCCGTGTGTCCGAGCTGACCATCTGAGTTGCATCCCCAGGTATAGACTTGACCATTGCTTGAGATAGCCACACAGTGAGATGCTCCTGCCACAATGCGCACAATGCTCTTACTGCTGAGATGCTTGATTGTATTAGGTGTATGCCTGGAATAATCAATGTTTGTATATATATATCAATCATGTAAGTATGTAAATAACAATTATAACTAAAATTTATTTTTAGTTCATAACGTAAACTATTTTAAATTCAACAATAGGCTGAATGGATGTTGAAATGATAATTTACAGTACTGAGGTACTCACATACCGTAATTAACGGTGTATAAACCGCACCTTTTTTAAGTTTTTTTTTAAGTTTCGATTTATGGCGCTATGCCTGGCAATGTCTCCTACCTCAGTAATCGGTGTGTTGAATCACCACCCGGAAACTAAAACAACACTCAAATTTGTCTATCATCTTGGTTTGAATTAATCTTTCTGATAGATATCAATATGTAGTTTATAATAATAATTCCTCCAATTTTTCTTCTATTATATGGTGTACCACAAGGTCCTATCCTAGGCCCCCTTCTGTTTTTTAAATTTACATTAATGATATTACACATTCAGCTGCACCTCGCAGTTAAATGAAAGGCCTTCCCGCGTGGGTTTTGGACCCGGCAAAAAAAGTCAACAAAAAAAGTCGGCAAAAAACAACAAAAACAACCAAAAAAAACACTTTTTTTTTTTTTTTTAAAGGGCGAAAAAGAGAGGTGCGGTTTATACACGAGGGCGGTTTATACAACGTTAATTACGGTATATACAATTTCCTAATAAATGATGAAGGTATGAATACAGGAATAATCACATAAAATATGTCACCATGATTAATCTCAATCAGCCAAAAAATAAGTAATATTTGCCAATATTTGTTAAAGGCTATTAATAATATGCATGTAAAGTAGAGTTTAAGGAAAGGTACACTTAAATAAAATTTTCCTAATTAAAACATGTATCAATGATTCATCGAATGACCTTGTTTCACATGAATTGAATAGAAATTAATGAATCCTTCATGCGATGTAAAAAAACAAAAACTAATCAATATGGGAATAACTAAATCTGGTTGGGACTGATTAAGAGTTGTATCGTCAGTTCACAGCTCAAATCTTTTCATGGTCAATAGCATCTTCCCTTTATTCTTCTCCGGTAAATAACTTCCTAAATTAGAGACTCTGACAAATCTGGCTATAAGAAGAATGTCTCTTTCATGGTCAATTGTTACTTCAAAGAATTAATTTCTATCCTTTCATTGCTTTCGACAAGTCCATGAGTAATTTCGACTCTAGGAATATTTGAAATTGTTCTTCCAGGTCAATATCGGATCAACTGACAAATCTAGAAATTCACCTCCAAGGTTATCTGAATGCCTGGCTCTAAGGCAGAGGAAATCAGGCTTTTCCGTCAAGTCACCGCATACAGGTACTCTTGACTTTAGCTACTGAAGGAGCTCATTACTCACGACAACAACGACGCAGAAGGCTGGCCAGATGGCATTAAGGAATTGTGACTCAATTGGACAGGGCTATATTCAGGTCATTCATACCCACAGGCATTCAACTCAATTTAGCCTGCATAAGGGTCATTCCATCGGGTTGGGTCATAAATTGTGACATGAAGGTTCAAAATTCAGAGTTGGTGAATAATTTGTTTATTGTTATATCCTGTTTCTAACACCAATCCTACAATAGATTCCATTGGAATTGTGTGTATTCCTTTGCACACTTACATTTAAAATGAAAAAACAGACACAACAAAATACCAACGTTACAAGGACATCTTTTTTTACTTGCTCATTTATTTTCTGACCTGAAACGTTGTTACAGTCTGAACTCCACTTTTTTTTGGTGTGGAAAACATTAAGATGATGGGAGCAATAGTTTAGAATACTCAAAACTTGAACACAGCAACATTATATCAACTTATAAACATGAAACAAATGAGGAACTAGCAATTTTCAGATCATGTTTTTCTTCTAAAGGGTTATCTTTTCTCTTGCATAGAAAATCTTGGCTGCATTCTAAGAAATGTGCCAATTAATTGATGCATGAAACATATTAAATGAGATGATGACACAAATGAAAGGAAAGCTGCAAGATTTATGGTCTATATTCACCTCAACACCTCGAAATACCAATGTTACATGGACATCATGTCCGAGTAACATCCGTATGATATTAGAGTTACTGACCTCTTATACTCATTTAAACATGACAGACTATATCAAATGTCATCTGAAATATCTTTCATCCATTGACCAGTAAATAAAAAAACAAAATATTCATACAATAGGTGTATTGGTTGATATTAATGATTAACTTTATACTTCTTCAAAATAGTGATTAGATTGGAAAGATCTTCGTTTCCAGGAATATTTCGATGACTTGTCATTTTGCCTGCTCTCTTGATCGATCTCTCTGCCGGAGCTGAATCCTCAGGCAGCAATCTAATAAATATGCATGAAAAGAAATAAATAAAAACAAATGAGTAAACAATATTAAATGAGATAAAAATAAAACAAAACTGTAAATTGTTTCTGTGACTTTTCATTTCAAAATGTGTGTTCTGGTTGATAATTATGAGTACTTGTACATTGTAACATTGTAAGAATTAAGGATGGAACAACTACACAGAGGATTGCAAGATGGATAGGGAGGCATCATCCTCACGTTTGGCTAGTTTTGCATGCCCAAATAGAAGTAGGTATTTGGTTTTCATTTATTATTATTTATTATTCTTTTAAGTTCAATATTTGTGTTAAATTATTAATTTCTTAATTTTTTTTGTTTGTTGTTATTTATCATTATTGTTTTATATCTTATTTTTTGGAGGGGAGGGTAGGTGGTGAAAACCCTTTAACCTCCCTTTAACCTTTGTAGGAGGGGGAGTGGGAGCCACATGGCAAACATCAATAATGATTTTATTTTAAAAAAAAATATTTTAAAAAAAATATTTAAAAAAAAAATAAAAAAATAAAAAAATCATTATGTATCCAATTCTAATTGAATCGGGGGAGGGGTCGCATGCCCTCTCCCCTTTAGCTCTCTCCATTTTTCTCTATCTCAACTCCAACCCCCTTTTTTGCCCAAAAGTTGGATATGTCGGGCCTTAGATTGAACTTCCTAACAATTTTAAATAACTTGTGTTTTTCCTTAGGCTTAGCCATCATTTTTCAATGACAATTAATGGCATCATATAATTAATATTAATTAATTTAACAGTTGTGAGAAAAATTCTGAGGTATAGGAACATCAGTTATATCTTTATTTACGGGATTCTTATAACAAAATTCAATTTCTGTCTAAGAAATTAGTTTTTTAAGGGGAAAAGTCCGGCAACGATTTTGCATGTTTCGTTATAACACATATATCAGTATGTGGGACAACAGTAAAATATTCACTCACACGTGATGGTTTTGAAACCGTTTTAAGCTATAAATAACACAATTTAAAACGGAATTACATTTAAACAAAATGGAATTTCATTGTCTATGATAATAATTCGGGCTATAAAAATAACTTAAAATACATATTACGTACCAATTTGGGCGCTGACGGGCGAAAATGGCTGCCCGACGTTATATGGACATTGTCACGTTTGTGGTTGCAGCTCAGGGGTAGGTCGTCGCACACCATCAAAAAACATGTGTGCGCGTTCGTGAATAACTAGCAGGTCATTTTAACACCAAAAACTGAAGCTAGCGGGCTGGTTTGATCTCAAACACCGTAATTTCACACCGACGTTACCAAATTATGAAGGACATCGCGGGGGATTGTTGTGGTAAATTAATTATTTTCTTGTATTTACCGACCGATTTAATCGTCATTCTTTTAACATATGTTCATCAGGGGTTGTACCTTCCTAATAAGATGAAAGTTTCTGAGAAAATATCCTGCTAAATTTGTGTAAAATGTTAGATTACCGCCGTTACGAAAAAAGTGCTTAGGACATTGTTTGTAACGTCGGTATTGTGTTTTTTCAATATGGGATAACTTGCCGATTTTTTGCACATTTCACCTGAGCTTCTCAGACATAGTAGGGGTATTAAAGGTGACATGTTTTAAGTAGGAAACATTGCATTATGATGAATTTTTTTCCAGAAATGAGTTCATGAAAATGACTTGTTTTCATGTCACAACTTTCACCCTTAAAATCGCTGAGACATCGGTAGTTAAACTCTCACCAAAAAAAAAATATGATGAACAAGTTTCTGTTTTCATGTTTATTTATTCTGTCATACATTACTCTTAAATAAAATATACTTTTAATTTTCTAAAAATACATTTAAATTTGAGAAAATAGCTTCTAAACATTCAAACACATGAAAATGCTGAAAAGACCCAACCCGATGGAATGACCCATAACATTAACAAATATATATGCAGGCTGTATTGGCAACATGCCTTACTGTTTGACAACTTGGGTAGATGCCTGGCTCTTGGCATTGAGCAAATTTCACTTGATTAAGTTGCAGTTTTGTATTGGTCATAACATTTGGAAGTACAAGAATTTCATTATCTCTTTAATCTTGCTGTTGATGTTAAATTAAAGGAGAATAGCTGACTTGATTCAAGAAAGCTGGCAGGGTATTTCATGTACATTGTACATGGTGCAAAACATTCTCTCTCTATCTCTCTCTCTCTGTGACTATGTTTCTTCCCCCCCTTTTTCCCCTCCCTCTCTCTCTCTCTCTCTCTCTCTCTCATTCTCTTTCTCTCTCTTTCTCCATTTCTATGTATACCTTTTATTAAACATGTCTACCTTTTATTATACATGTCTACATTTACCACCCTCCTTGTAAACATTTGGAAGTACAAGAATTTCATTATCTAATTAATGCTTGCTTTTGATGTTAAATTAAAGGAGAATAGCTGAATTTTCTGCCAACATCGTCTGCATTCTACCCTTTAGATTTATATTCTGATTAACATCGGCATTTATATGGTTACCGGTATATGAAAAGCAAGTTATAATTCCCATTACATTTTAAAAAGCAAAGAGTAGTGCTCCAGGATGGTAATTTGATAAATTTGACCAATAGATTCAATTACCAAAGATCCCTGCAAACTTCCTGCATGTCAAACGCAATAAATGAAACTCATTTGATATATGTTTCAGATTGTATCTATGATGTGTAACGCTCCCATTTGGCATAGCTCTGATTACATTTCAATTTTCATCTGACTGCACTTGATATAAACATCTGCAGATAAAGGGGTTTTCAAGAGATTGAGAAACTGCTGATAATATCCCTTTCACAGTGCAAATGCACAGCAGTCATATGAATTATGACCAATTGAGATTGTACATGTGAAGATGGTACTCGTAGATATATGCAAAACACGCACTCTTCACAAATCTTCACAAATTACATGTATAAAAATAAAAACATATCACTGATTTCAGAGCGTCATTCTCGAGTATTCCCTTTAAAAAGCTCATTATTTATGTCTCCTCTAAACATTTCCAGACAAATCCTATCCAACCGCATCTTTGATGAATATTATCCAGGATCTCCATATGCAATCCCATGTGTTTACATACAAGAGTGATGAATGGGTTGGGTATTGTTTGAAGGACGAACGAACATCTGTCTCGTAGCTAGGGAAGGAGGGGAATGAGAGTGTGTGTAAAGTAGGAGGCATAAACATGAGAGCTCCCTCCCCCTCCCACAAACAGATAAAACATTAAGAGAAAAGATATTTTCCAAGCAGAAACAATTCTGAAGAATTGTGCCTTCATTCATTTTGGCCTATATGTACATGTAAATGTTCATGTTTTTTTTTTTTTAACTACATAATTCATCTCTATATCTGTAGAAGAAAAAAAAAATCAGAAATTTGAGGAACAAGGAGATGAAAACATGTGCTTCGTGTAATGAGAGGACTGTAAATAAAGTGACTATTTTGCAGCTACACATGTTAGCCATATTGAGCTGATTATTGAAGATTGCCACCCCTTCCTGCCAAGGGTGAATGTTTGACCCCTATTGCACTGAATAATCCACATAGGGTACTGCACACTTTAAGTGACCACATGTAATAATTGATATACTGTTGCTAAATCTTGTTCATGGTAAAACACATTTCAACTATTGGCGTTAATCAACAACATGAACTGTGTACAATGACCACATGTACTGTAAAGTACAAATATCAATTACAAATTTCTGAATCTATTAAGCTAAATTAAAGGTAATACAAAGTTTTGATATGGGGTCATGAATTTGGTTCAAATGAACATATTGGAAACATATGCGATCCTACAATATTCAGTCATCGTTGTCGCGGTGGAAATGGAGTCGAAAGTTATTGAATTGTAAATAATAAACTCTATATGTTGTATAGCTCCCTCTCAAGGTCAAGATATTAATTGAGCTGTAAAACAACGGTTCTTGACTGAAATCGACCGATTAGCTATTCCCGTTTTGAAATTATATATCACAACTACATATTCTGAGATTTTCATGGTCGCAGCTACCGTTGTACGGCCGTAGGCGCTATTTGAAATTTATCAAAATTTACCGGGAGCACCGGTAAATTTTTATATTCAATTTTTCTCGAAAGCAGAAGTGTTTTAGGGGCTAAAGTTTCTAGTGCTTATAATACATCCACAGGGACATCCAAATATATAAAAATTGTAAAGGATCACCATCCACCCAATTTTCAAAATTTCCAAAAACTTTGTATTACCTTTAAGTGAAAATGAAACAAGTATTACCAAAACAGATGCTACACTAAAGTAAAATCCATCTTATAAACCATGAAATACAAAAATCCTTTAAAAAATGCTTCTCAATGGCTTGTAAAGCTGAATGTTGAGGAAAGAAGTTTCTTCTCTGTAGAAGTGAATAAGATTATTTGTTGTCTGCCCTTTCACATTCAAGAGTTTTGGTGGATTAACCTTTGGAACAGGAGAGATGAAAATAGCAATATCAAAATAATTCTGTTTACACCATACATATTTTATAAGTAGTACAATGCATTTGTGTACATGTAATGTACATCACAGTACAGGTACAAATACTAGAAATGTACAGTACAATAAATTTACAGTGAAATGTACTACCTAAAATGTACAGTGAAATAAACAGTACACAATACTTGAAATGCCATTTTTTCTTCAAATGAACATATTGCTATAACCCAACGGAAAAGTACTAACTGTACTGTATGTGTTATACACTGGAAACAAGTCCATGAGGCTATGTATTAAACTCCTTCCTTCTCCCTGTTTATACATGTAAATACGAAGGCGAGACAAAATGGTGCGATCTCCCTAGGGGCATGCCTCAGTTTGGCATAAATTGGTCTGTAGACTCCCTAACCTTTATAACACTAGTAATATCAAGCGACGTGTCTGTACCACTCAATTTACTGCCACTACCCTATCTCTGGATTAATAATGTGTGTTATTTGAGACTCCTATGGGCTCACCATATATGCTTTTGAATGAAGCTCCATGACTTGAAGACATGGATGTATGAATACAGGTGTCCTATACTGTTCAAAGTATATGCCTGAAATGTAGTACACATTTTTGTACTTTGTAATAAAATTATTCTTCTGCCTCTATCATTAAATTCTTAAGAAGGCACACACAATTGCATTACAAAATTAGATAATAAACATTGGATGCTCATATCATTTTATTCTTTTGATTTTGATTTTGATTTCATAACAATTGTTCTACATCTTATTTAGATCTTCAAATGCCTTTATACATGTAAAATATGTAATTTATCTCCCCCTTTTGAGTGTCAATTTAATGTCATATTGTGTCATTTCTGACATGAAACAAATGCATTTACCTGTTCATGCAGTAAACTACATGTATTTGTACGGAATACAGACAGGTGTGTTGTACGGCTCTGTATACAATTTGTACTGATTCCACAACAGCTCCATAGCATTTTATTTTCTCTCTCTTTCCTTTCTTTCCCCATTTTGTCTTTTTCTTTCTATGTCTTCTCTTTCTTTCTCTCTGTCTGTCTGTCTCTCTCTCTCTCTCTCTTTCTCTTCTTTCTATCATCCTATCTCTTTCTCTCTTTCTCTCTTCCGCTCTCTTTTTAGAATTCTTTAACAGTCATATCGTGAGCTACAATTAGCTGACATGTACACAAATCACAGCACCCCTACTTCTTGCCTCTATGACAGTATACACAACTTACTTGTCAAGTGTATCTCCCTGACCCAGCTGTCCCATGGTGCCTTTGCCAAAGCTCCAGACCTCCGTCTGATAGACCAGATCATCCAGCCCACCCATCAGAGGGGACATGGTCCGTAGCTTCCGATCCGGCAGGTTACAGCTAGAATCCAGGGCCTGGGCATCCTTATCCCTGATAATCAGCTCCGTCTCGCAGATCGAGTTGTCACTACTGGCCCGAGAGATAGTCTCTGTAAGGCTGGTCCTGGGCATCATGATCTTCTCCAGTCGAAGGGCCACAGACTGCGGCAGCGAGGCAAGGATACGGGTACTGGGACCGGGTCGCTGCTGAGGGGCGATACCTTGCGCTGTACTCCCTTGTATATTGAGAGGCTTCAGCTGCTCTGCCAGAAGTTCTTTGGTGCCCTTAGACGTTGCGAAGACATCATCTTCATCTTCCTCCGCACATCCTCCATCAATGCCATTCTTGGCGACACCGTTGGGTTGGCTACCACTCTGCTCACTGGCTTCTTCTTTGATTCTCTTCAAATTACCGCTCGAGTCTTCCAAAGTATAGGTACCTGCAAGCAGAAAAGAAGTCAATAAGCCTGGCACTAGTTCATGGTTACAAAACAATAAAACTTTCCTCTAAAATTATTTTGTTTCTCCTTTGAAATATATTTTTTATATGTTAAGGTACATGTATATATAAAACCAGAAGAGAAAAAGGGAAATGAAATGAATTCAGATTCAGAATAGAATGGGGTTTATTTTTGTGATTATTGGAATATGTTTTGATTCTATAAGGAGACACGGTTTAGGTATGTCTTTTCAAGCATGTACATAAATTGCTTTAAATTTTAATATCACTTCATACATGTTTGTCTTGGGGTACATGTATGTAGGACTCTTTTGTCATGTCATGTCAGTTTTTTTTTTTTTTTTTTAATCTGTAATTTTTAGACAACATTCTGCAATGACCGTTAATTTCTGTACAAATTACGGGAAATCCGTACTAGTTGGCAGCTCTGGAAACCCCTCACAAAGTTTGGAAAAGTAGCTAATTAATTACATGATAACTTTAACAAAATGCAATATGCAATCATGCTTGCTTTTCTTTACCCCAGCCCCCCCCCCCCCCCCACACACAAACTTTTTCTCTCTCTCTCTCACTCTCTCTCTCTCTCTCTCTCTGCTTCTTTCTCTTTAACTCTGTCTCTCTTCCTCTATCTCTTAGTGTCTCTCCCAGTGTCCATGTGTGAAGCATTCATGTAAATTATGCATAGCATAGCATTCATCCATTAATAAAATGTTCAGCATGCTACCACAAGATGCATATAAATCTAAAGCTTCCTAAAGAGCAGTGACAAGACATTCCACATGCTGTAAAGTACATGTAACCCCCACTAGAACTTTTAGAAGGCAGAATTTTTTCTTCAAAATAAAAATATCTGCACTTGAATGTTTCTGAATCGCTAACATTTCTTTTCATGTTCTGATAAAAAAATAAAAAAAATAAGGAACCTTGAGGTCTGGTCATGCAATTGAATTGTGACAGAAAGAAGACATTTCTTCTATGATACTCTTCCAAAATGAGAAAGCTCACATACATGTACAGATTAGTTTTCACCTTAGCAGGACAAAGTTTCTTTGTACATTACATGTTTCAGTAGAATATTACTTTGGTCAATTATTTTAACTACCCTACATGTACATGTACATGTAGATGTAAGAAATATAATCAATCTACCTAGTGCTCAAACCATGCAGTAAAAATTCTTCATAGCATTTCATGATGGCCTTGTTAGTGTTAGATTTTATCAAACAAATTGTATCCTTACATATAGCTGCTTTACTCTGCATCTACAGTGTACAAGCCTAAAGCCAGTGAAAGTATTCATCTAAATGTATATAAATATACATGTACTTCATTTACTGAATTCAATTTAAGTTAATTTGAAATAGAACAAATGTAAAATCTATACAGGTGTGTATCATTAATTCTTACAAAGCTGTGCCACACGGGTGGAAGTTTGGGATTTCAGGGGTTTAACATACTATAATGAAAAATGTTCTAATTCTACTTTACATGGTCTACAAAGGAAGGCTAAACTAATTTACATTAATAATCAGAGTATGAGAAAAGTGTAAGAGTTGCCAGTTCACATACCCATTTATATGCCCTACATTTACATCTTATATGGTACATGTCCCAACAGCATATTAGATGTTTCCTTTTTCCTCATTTTTTTAAGGATCTTGAAAGATATCCTGGACCTATCATGTTGTTAAAATTCACTTTGACTCTTTAAAATGCCCACTGATTTACTCTCTTCATGACAGACTAAACATGGATTGGGTCACAACTACAACTACATGTCCTTGTATCAAACTACAACTTACAGCACAGTTGAGCTGGTGATCTATGGGAAATTAGTAGGTTAGTAAGGAGGGGGTCATGCATACCTTCACTACTACCTTGTGAAGAGGTCGATCCTCTCTCTCTCCGTTTCTTATCAACTGTCTCCGTTGCAGCCGCCCACTCTGCCTGCTGCGCGTGTATGGCTGCCACATCAATGCTATCGGGTGATATACTCCTACTCCTAGATGTGGTGTCCCCGGAATCAGGACACAACAACGAGTTGTCTGATATGATAACAGTGTCGCCTTCATCATGCATTGTGTAGACAGTATCCTGGCAGGTTAGGCTAGATCCAGACCCTTCCTCCTCAGGCTCATTGGACTTGTTGCCTGGTGATCGCATCGATTTCAGTCTTTGAACGAGCACAAGACTCATGGTGCCTCCACAGGCCATTTGGAGTACTTTCCGGCCCATGAGAGCACTGACCTTCTTTGGGGACAACACAGGGGTAGAACCAGTCGAGAGTCCTAGCTGTGGACCAGTACCCCAGGCCCAGACCTCACCCTGCGTGGACATTGCAAGGGTGTGGGAGTCCCCGCAAGAAAGCTGCGTGATCACCGGGTCGCAGTCCGCATCGCTTATATGAACTTGCGTTGGAATATTAACCTTCTCTGAGACACCAATCCCACATTGTCCGTTGGTGGAATCCCCCCAGCAGAAGACAATCCCATCTTCGCACACCACTCCTGTGTGGTTGTTTCCGCAGACCACATCGGCAACATTCTCGCTCTTCAGTTCCTGCACAAGTACAGGCTGTTTTGTAACGTCTGTGAATTTCTTATGACCAAGTTGACCAAATTCCCCATTACCATATGTATACACCGATCTCTGGTTTGTTAAGAATGCACAATGCTTGCTCCCGAGTGAGATCTTGATGATGTTCTTTGTCTTTAAGATATCATGGGTGAATGGTGTGGTGTTGCTTAGGAAACCCTTCCACATGTATGGCATACCCTGCAGGGATTTTTCCGGTCTCTCTTTCTCATCTTTTTCCCTGTGAGAAAGACAAAAGATACATGTTAGGAACAAGTAATGTACACAGAATTTATTTTCTGCTGACCATTCTTTCATTCATATTTAGGCTATTTTTCTCATTTTACATACATGTAACAACATGTACACAAGATCGGTCAATGCAAAACAAGCAAAATATAATAAATCTTCCCTTTTACAGCAATCATTCCCCCCTCTCTCATATTCAAACTTTACTCTCTATGGCTTTTTATCAATTCACAAATAATGAGGCATAAAAGCATATATTTGATAAAGAATACTTTAAAGTCAGAACCCCCAAATTTTACACATGTTACAATTTACAGTGTATCTTTGTTTCATAACTACAAATACATGTGCATGTGGTCATGTACATGTACATAGCAATAATATTGCTCTGAACAGTATGTAGTTCACTCCTCATTATTCCAACAGTAATATAAATATAGATTTCTATTGATTTCATTTTTGCAAGCCTCATCCCACACCACTGTTTGTGTGAATGGTATTGATTAGTATTGAAATACAATTCCCAACTGTCTAGATGTAGCTAAAGAAAAGAATTCCATTTCATTTTCATTACTCATCTGAATTCTGAAATAAGAACAAATATATCAGGAGTATATACATGTACAGTACATGTAAATCCTATTGAACACAATTTGAACAAATCAAGTACTTACAGTTTTTTTAGATGTGTAATCATTGTCTTAATTTTGTTTTAATCACTGAACTTGAGTAAAATCTTGAAACAAACAAAAATCAAAATCTACATGCAGTTTATCTTTTGCGTGTTTTAATAATATTCAGTATTAATTTTCACAAAAAAACATTCAGCCACAATGCATATTGCATACTGTACAGTATTGAGTTGTTTTATGTAATGTGACTAAATGGGAAAAGGAATGACCGATTGCGACACCATTAGTGAGTAAGTACTGACAATTATGCATTACAGGCCAGCCATGTAGAACTAATGTGCCACGATGATCATGGTGACGACATCGTGTGAGTGACTTCATACCCCCATCTAAACAGTGCATCTAGATGTAGATGGAGGGTGACTCATGCTCCTGTACATAGAGCACGTCATCTAAGACTCGTGGAAGGAGACACCGTCATCAAATCACATATGTTCCAAGGGTTTTTTATTTGAGGGAGATTATATTTCATGAACTCGTGAATTCCAAAAATACACCTCTGAATGCAAACCAGTTCCCAATCACGTCATACTCTTGGCTTAATCAAAAAGGGTAGTTTAGGGTACATATTACCAGTAAGCTTGTAAAACCATGGATCCAACATTATTTCTGATCCAATGTTAGTTTTTACTATCACTTGCAGATATTTATTTTTTAAATATTTAAAGTGCATACAGGTGCTTGTACATTAAAATAAGAAAATTATATTCACTCTATCATGGTTAAATAATTGCAACACATCTTTGCTGCAATGATGTTTGCTTTTTATATCAATACACCATTTATCTCTCTATCTATCTACACTGTACATGTACATGTATCTATACCTAATGAGACAATGACAGAATTAATCTCTCATTTTCTCACCCAAAGTCTTTCAAGTATTGCAAAACACTTTATTGATATGTTAAATCACTGTACATGTACAGTAAATGTAATCAATTTTCTTGCTACGTGTTATAGATATATCACTAGAGGACTAGTGATTTAGGGAATCTTTTCTTTTCCTAATTATATGACACATCATTTCACCATTCAAAGCTTTTGTTAAGTCAAGATTAACTAATAAAAATTGGACATCAAATTCATAAATAAAGTGATGCTGCTACATGTACATATATACAAGTAGGCCTACATTGTACATGTACATGTAGGTTACTTTTAGAAAACTAGAGCTCTGTCATTTCATTAGATGAAATCCCTTAAGTGTGAAGTGAGCCTTGTTGAGTGTATGCAGACACTGCACACTTTGCTGTGCAGCATTGTCTAGTGCAACCTGTGAAATTGCACACACCCATCTCCCCCATATGGAGCACATCGCTCTTCAACATGTAGTGCATCATCAATGGAAGGATTGAACAGTACTGTACACTTTCATGGAGTGCATGTTTTTTGTGTAGACCTGTAAATCCTTCATTATTATTGTATATAACCTATATTTACAATGTAAATACTTGTACAGGTGTATGTCAGAAAACATTGTGTTGGCTGAAATAATATGAATTGTTTAAAGGTAAAGGCCAGTATTGGAAACGCCCCAATTTCAAAAAATGAAATGGAAGCTCTTATTACCAATCATGTGAAGGAATATGTTTTGACTAATACATGATGATAAAAAATTTGCTGGGAAACCGCCTACATGTACTATTTGATTATATTTGGTAAATTAGTTTATCTATTGGGATGTGAGAGATAAACGCATGTGTCGCGCACGTGTGTGTAGTCCCATATACGTCTTTCTGTGTATAGTGCTTGTAACTTTACGAAGACTGGGCCAAATTTCTCATAATTTTGATGATTCCAGAACCATGCAGTACACACCAATACTTACAGTATATGCTAGATGATCAACCTTTTCTGATCGATTCCACAACGTTTCTTTCACAATGCAATCGCATGACCATAACTGGTCTTTATCTTTAAAAGTCTATATCTTGAGTAGATAGCAAGTAAGCTGATATATTTCCTCCATTACTTGTGAAGTGTCGCATTACCAAAAATATGGTTTATGGACCATTTCTTAAAGCTTAAGACCGGTAGTGGTAAAATTGCAGTTCAAGGGTTTTGGGTGCAAAATATCCATTCAATATTGTTTAAATGTTGCCTTCAGAGGTTTAGATGGCAATACTTCAACCTAAATTTGCAAAAAAGCAGAAATATATGCCCAAATGTTCAATGTTGAAGTGCATTCGCGATATCTATCCAGGCCTGATAGATATAATAATTTACCAAATATATCAATTAGAAGGCAGTTTCCCGACAAAATTTGTATCATCACGTATCAGTCAAAACATATTCTTTCACATGATTGGTAATAAGAGCTTCCATTTTTTTTTTGGAGAGGGGGGCATTTCCAAAACTAGTCTATACCTTTAACAATGTTGCAAATGTAATGGATGATTGTAATTGATACCATTATCAAATTTATATAGCACATACAAAATGCAGACTTGTACACATTTAATATGATACTGTGTATATTTATGCTGGGTTTAAATGCTGACAACATAATCAATCAATGCAAAATTTAAGAACTGGTATCTCTAGATCTCTGGATTTTTTGGTAAATCAAGACAGACAGGTATTTTAGTCATAAATGAATATGTCCAGTATACAATGAATCTTTCTAATCAATTTTCAACTTGCAAATGAAAATAAACAAAAATTATTCTTTGTTCATCAAATCGACAGGTGAACAAAAAAAAACAGTATGACACTGAACAAATTGTTCATGAATTTAAAAAACTCTAGATTTGGACAAAAAATCTTTAATTCCCTTAAATTACATTTATAACACATGTTTAAATTGCTAAACAGCGCACAAACCATAACTTGTTACAAAATTAGCACAATATATGAAACCGCAACCAATACAAAAAGGGCAAACCTCAACACGTTCTTAATGTCATGACACTTCCGGCCATCTGTCACTGTTTAAAATGAGAATTGGGATTTGTGTGCTAGCATCCTTTTAGCTTAGCATCAGGAAGTCTTTGATAAACCTGTTACACTGATGTTCAATTATGAACGTCATAATTGCGAAATTTGTTCACAATCCATGTCTCTCCATTCATGACTCATCTTGAAATAAAGATAGCTCTACTAGTATGTACATGTATGTAATGTAAATATATTTACACGTACATGTAGGTTGAGCCTCATTAAAGTACGCTGTTCAGCATGAATGATAATTCACCAAATATATTTCTAGTTTGCATCCTCTTTCCTCCTGCTACTCCTCATTCTTTTTCTTCGTCTTCTTCTTCTTTTCTTCTTCTTCTTCTATTTACCCCTCCTCCTCCTCAGTATTTATTCAAGCTAGTGAGTTAAAATTGCAACTATGATTTATATTCAATCAACTACAGGGTATTTACTTTAAAATTCAACTTGCTACTTACTGCCTTGCAAGATTGCAAGCCTACATGTACATGTACCAAATATTGCTTTCTGAATGGCCATATACAATGCATTTTGTAAATGTAAGCATGACTGAAATCTCAAATGCTCACATACTTACAAACATAGTGGATTCTAAGTTCTGATTTAGTTCAACGAATGCCAATAATACACATATTATGTCTACTCTTCACCGTTGTAGAACAGCCTTCCTTCATGGCCAAGCCTCACAAAGGTTAAAACCTCTGACCCCTCACAACATATTATTCTAAATTCTCCTGTATGGTAGGTAACTTTTGATGGACTTTGCTACTTGATCATTGAATATTGCATGTAACCCATGTATATGATGTACATTATATAAATGAGTGGCTGGGTGATCAAATTACAATTCATTCACAACAACCTAAATAAAACTTCATCCTAAATGTACAGACCTACACTGCATACAATGTGCACAAAGAAATCTCTAACAAGAACAAAATATATATTGTACATGTACATGAACAAAACATCTTTCCCTCAAATTTACAACTGTTAAATATTTGGACATACATGTACTGTACAGTATGTATGAGTACCGGTATTTAATTTAACATTTGAATTACATGTAGATATGCGGTCTATTCCATTTTTGCAGAACTGAAGGTGGGAGATACAAGTTTGAAAACTCAAAAATCTTTTTTTCATCCTGAATTTATGCTTGCTTTACTTTTACGATTTCATCCCATGGATACATGATACATACATGTACATTGTACAGTACATGTACATGTTAAGTTGTACAATGAACAGTACTTGTATAATTTGTTTTAAGCTTGGAGGGTGATAACTCATTAACACAGAACTAACTACCTTCTGTTTTTGAATGCTTTTTTATATGATTGTATGTCTGATGTAAACTTGCATTTTTAGTCTAAATGGACTTTTTGACATGTCTTGAATAAAACCTAATTTGAATTGAATTGAATTGAATTGAATTGAAATCTTAGCAGATAATAGAAAATTGCAGAAGTCTCTAGCTACATGTACAGTGTACATGTACATACAACAGTATTGCTTGAAATAAAGTAGACACATTAACACAAAGTCACACCTTAGTCTATGGAATAATACATGCGGTCACTTGTGACACAGTGAGAGTGACTTCAAGCAATAGTCATTATAACAGGAACTCTGCTTTGACCTCAGTGTGACTCTATGCTCAATACACTTGTATTAAGAATAGACTTGATAGTCACTGGTCAAAGAGTGTACCAGTAAGCTTTCTGTATGAGCCGGTCTAGGTGTTGTCTCTTGTCTCATGTTATCACACAACCTCCTCCCTCCACAAAATAGCAGTAATCACGGAAGAATCCTGGATCGATGAACAGGCTTAGACCTACAACATCGTGTATTAAAGTAAAGTAAGTAAGTAAGTAAGTAAAGTACTTCACAAACAATAATTTCGATTTGGTACTCCTAGTTGTTCCAAAGGAAAACAATAGTACTTGCGGATATATATGTACTTGTATGTTTAAAAAACCCAGAACAGAGTACATGTACATGTAACAGAATTTATGAAGCTTCAATTAAATGAAGCTTACAGTACACATATGTAATAGCATCAAGCACATCCATAGATATATAATAAAGGTTAATCACTGAAATTTGAAGGAAAACCAATCATAGAATGAATACCAAAGTCATATTTTTTATAAGATCATTAGCCCTTTAATTTCTCAAACTCTGAGCCATAAGTAATTTAGAAAGAAATTGCAAAATCTTTCGGAAAGGCAGGTTACTTTTTCGTACTTTTACTCTCATTTGGTATTTAGTGTATTTTCACAGCTTTTTGAGAGATGCAGTGTACTGTACATGTACAATGTAGCTCACCTTTTCCATGGAGTTTTACTGATGTCAATTTGCAATCCTTAAATTCCCTATAGTGTAAACAATTGGAATTTTAAAGTAAAATTACATCTATTCTTAATTATTATTTTTAATTTCAACAGTTCGACAAAAGCAGACCGAAAAAAAGAACATAAAATTGCCTGTAAGCTTCTTTTTTATCAAATTGTTTGTAGATTCATCTGAATTATCTGAAGGAAAAACCTGGAAATCAAATTGTCTGTAGTAAAAAATGGCTAGACCTATGTGTTGCTATATTTTGATGTTTTACTAAGATTTTCGATGTTATTTTGATGGTATATTAAAATTACATCTATTTTCTTTCCAATCATATTTTTAAAAATCAAACTGTTATTGTCTAGATAAAGAAAAACGGGAGAAAGTTTTTCTACGGATTCTGGCTAAAATTGCTAGTATTCTCTCCCCCCCCCCCCCAATTTGCGAACTGTTATGGGGTACCGTCTGTGCATGGGGAAGGTTGACAAATGTCAGTTTTATTAAAGAATTCCCCATACCAGGCAGTTATTTCTGTCTACATGTAAGATAGACCTAAATAAATCAAAGGGAAAAAATGTTTCTTATTATCCATCAATAAATCGAACACACCACAAAAGTTATTCTTCATCATTTGAAAGAAAAAAAAGATTTAAAAGGTATCTAGACCCCTATCACAATACATTAAAGGTATTACAAAGTTTTGGTATGGGGTCATGAATTTGGTTCAAATTTACATGTTGGAAGCATATGCGTTCCTACAATATTCATTGATGGTTGTCGCGGTTATATCGAGTCTAAAGTTATGAAATTATAAATAATAAACTCTTTATGTTGTATAGCTCCCTCTCCAGGTCAATATATTAATTTAGCTATGAAACAATGTTTGGACATTATATATCACAACTACATATTCTGAGATTTTCATGGTCGCAGCTACCATTGCACGGCCATAGGCGCTATTTGAAATTTATCAAAATTTACCGGGAGCACCGGTAAATTTTTATATTCAATTTTTCTCGAAAACAGAAGTGTTTTAGGGCCTAATTTTTTTAGTGCTTATAATAGTCCACAGGGGCATCCAAATATATCAAAATTGTAAAGATTTACTAACTATCCACCCAATTTTCAAAATTTCCCAAAACTTTGTATTACCTTTAATGTCCATTGAGATAACCAGAATTCATATTCTTTTTTCTTTTTGAAATGTCAAATGATGAACAAAAGTTAAAAAAAAAAAAAAATTAATCCAAAAATATTTAGAATCTAGGGTCTAACTGTTAGATCTAGTCTAGTCTAGATCTAGATCTAGAATTCTAAGGTAAAACAAAATTTAATTAAAAGAGAAACAACAAAAATTGATTCTACGTACGCTCTATCCATGTTACTTAATTGGTGATTCAGCGAGCTGAAGAGAAGAAACGAAGAACAATTTGAAGGGTTCTACTAGCTTCTAGCTTCTCGACCTAGTAAACTCATTCAGTATCAGCTGATCAGTCACAGCAACATAATGTAGCTAAGCAACATGTACATGGCTGCATGCAGCTGCACTCGATGATAATGCGAAGGGTCGGGTGCAGTGTTCTCCAAATCTCTCACGCCAAAGTTCAGGGCGCAGTCAGTGCAGAGGAGAGCCTGTGTCAATCTTCACTGTGCACATACAGTGCCGATGATGATCCTTCTGTCAATTCCATGTAATGTTTCCAGCATTTAATCCCTATTCTCGGGTAATACACAAAACCATCGCTTCAGACATTCAAAAGGGAAAGAAGAACTACCCAAGCCTCTAAAGCTTCGAATTAAAGTCCATAAAAATGCCTTTCTCTTTCACGGGTGTGGTAGCTTCTCTCAACTCAACTGCAACAATAATAACAACAAAAATACGGATTATGGTATCCCTCCTGCGAAAAAATCTAGAGTACTGCGGCGCGCTGAGAGTTTAAAAAAAAAAATTCTTTAGAGGGGGGCGGAGGGTGGTTTTGTTTTACTCGTGTTTATAGGCCTACTGTATCGCCACCCAATCGTTATTCCAAATAAAATGGAGCCACAATGATAGTATATGTAACATAGCTTTATAAAGTAGGGGTTCTGGGGGTTAAATTAAGGCACCCCCACCCCAAGGAAAAATGATTGTAACAAAATTTAGGAAAAATTTGTGGCATATCCAAGAGGGAGTAGCTCGAGGGGCACATGCCCTGGGCGACACTTGAAGGGGAGCAAAAAGGCAAAAGAGAGAAAGAGAAAAAGGAGAATAGGAAGAAAATTATGGTTCTACCTTCTCAAGGATAGCACCCACAAGGTAGGGTAACGTGCAATAAAAATTATGTTCTAAAGGGTTTAATAAAAAAATTAAAAATTGGCTAAAGCTGAATGCCTGAATCCCTTTGCTGCCTTAATTGCTTATGTTTTTCAGGACTTCTTAAATGCTGCGCCCCCAGTAAAGTTCATAATGTATAAATAACATTTTATAGGATTCAAAATTTTGAACATCTTCAATCCATAATTTAACTCTCCGCCCTGGCGTATAAGTTTAATTAGAATGATTTTTTTTCATTTTCAGGGTAAAGGGCATAACATATATACTTTCGAAGCTTCACCATCAAATGAAGTCCAAAGTTTAGTTACCCTTGCTCGATTACTCTGTTCTATTTCTTATGTAATTTTGTAGGTTAAAATCTCAAATCATCCCATAGGAAAGTGAAAAGTATGCCGCAGACCTGCCGCAGACCTGCCGCAGATCTGCTGCAGATCTGCCGCAGACTTTTAGTCTGCGGCAAAGAGTATGCCGAAGTATGCGGCAGAAAGAAATTTTGCTGCAGACTTGCCGCATACCAGTATGCCACAGGAACAGTCTGCGGCAGATCTGCGGCAGGATGAAATTTTGCTGCAGACTTGCCGCATACCAGTATGCCACAGGAACAGTCTGCGGCAGATCTGCGGCAGGATGAAATTTTGCTGCAGACTTGCCGCATACCAGTATGCCACAGGAACAGTCTGCGGCAGATCTGCGGCAGGATGAAATTTTGCTGCAGACTTGCCGCATACCACATTCCTGTGTTAATTAGCACTGTTAATTGTCTTTTTAGCTTCTGTCAAATTGGTCTCAATAGGTTTTAACAAGTTTCAATGGGACTTTAATAGGACTTCAGAAGGTTTCAATTGGTCCAGATTGTCCCTATTGGACCAATTGGCCCATGGCATTGGCCCCATTGGCCTATGCCCCATTAGACTTTAATGGGACCCCAATTGGCCTGAAGTTGGACTTCAATTGGTCCAATTGAAACCAATTGAAAACCTTTTAAAGTCTAATGGGGCAGATTGGTCCAATTGAAATCCCATTAAAGTCTAATAGGGCCAATTGAAACCAATTGAAACCAATCATCTCATGCATATTCATTATTACCTTACACGTGTGACAGAAAAATACATTTATCATGATTTGTTAAGCAAATTAAGACAATGCACATCATTTTTGTGATTTCTATTTTCCTTTTGCCATTATTAACCAATAGATTATTTTGTCTGATCATGTTACAATTACATTCACGTTTTAGCAATAGATTGATAGATTGATATTGATTATATGATTACTAACCAAGAAACAATATACATATTTAGTATATATATATGTGTACGAGCCTGTGTCACTTTAAATGTTACTCTTGAATACACTTCAAATGATCTATGTGATGGAGTTAATACAATTGAGAATAGAATATACCTAATTGGTAATATCGATATATATTGGTATTACCTAATTGGTAATATCGATATAGCCAATATCGATTATGAAGTATCAATCAGTTTATCACTGGTTCTATCTACATGCATACTTTAATGCCACGTACTGGATATGAAAGAGTATGCGGCAGGTCTGCAGCAGATCTATATGAGATATGAATATTCATGATGAAGAGTCTGCGGCAGGTCTGCAGCAAATCTGCGGCAGACCTGCCGCAGACTCTTCATCATACTGAAAGAGTATGCGGCAAGTCTGCAGCAAGTCTGCGGCAGACCTGCCGCAGACTCTTCATCATACTGAAAGAGTATGCGGCAAGTCTGCGGCAAGTCTGCGGCAGACCTGCCGCAGACTCTTCATCATACTGAAAGAGTATGCGGCAAGTCTGCGGCAGGTCTGCGGCAGACCTAATTTGCATGTGAAAAAGATGACTGTCTGCGGCAAGTCTGCCGCAGGAGTATGCGGCAGGCTCATTTCTTTCCTATGGGATGTTATCAAAAGCTGTGGCAAAGGCAGTTTCCTTCTTCTTTTTTTCTTTAAACAATTTTTCCCCCTGTAACACTCCTTTTTATGCATGTATATACTTGAGGTAGTAAAACTTAAATTTCAGATAATGCTTAAATTCATGGCAAAATGATTTTATGCTTTCTTCAGTTACCTAAATTTTCTATCTATTCTATAATATTGCTTATCTTTACCGATCTCTTTATGCTTGATAGACACTTACTCTCATATAAAAAATACCCATTCTCTCATCCTACCCCCCCCCCCCCCCCTTTTCTCTCCTCTTTCTATGTCTGTCTGTCTCTCTCTCTCTCTCTCTCTCTCTCTTTCCTACCACATCTTCACAAAATAAAGCCAGGACATCAAGCATAAAAAGTCGTCATAAAACATGGTGCTAAAAACCAAAAGGAGTACGAGTATCAAATATATAAATCTTAGAAAGTTTAAAGTCAGACTGGTTGTTTTAAGGAGCTTCTTTTCAATAAGAATATTTTTATGGAAGAGGCCACTGAAAAAATAAGAAAATAATGTCTTGACACATAATTATTACAATTGTCATACCAATCAGTTGCTGTTTAGTCATACTAAAAGAATATGTACATTTATTCATATATATTACATAAAATAATAAAACATATTCAACATATGAATAAAATGAAGTCTTTTCCCCTCCAAAATACAAGTATTTTCAAAGCTATTTTTACCCGCTCCAGTCACTGTGTTTTTTGGGGGAAACAGAACAGATAACAAAGAAAAAGGAAACTGTAAATCACTCTTTCCATATATTGATCACTCATAAACTTACAAGAGTCACTGATACCCTGGAAATACTGGATAAAACTTGCTATCTTTCTTTCTCCATTACTAAATTTGTCAAATACAGACAAGAGATGGCGCTAATTCAATATCCAAACTTGAGCCATTAGTATAGCATGTTTGGCAAACTTTTTCCACCTTAGGTGACAGAATAGTGCTTATTGCTATGCTGGGCAAGCACAAAACAATCTATGAGCCATACTGTAAGTATTACCTCACTAGAAAATTACAAATGAGCTGGTCAAACCCTAACTTTACATGATGCTTGTCAATATGACAGAAGCACAGAGATTTGACTTGCTAACACATGTTTTATTGCTATACTATTTCATCGTTCTTCTTCCTTTTTTTATCCTTAACAAAAATATAGATGTATAAAAGATAAGCAAGGATAGATATCAGGTTTGCAATTTAATTTGTATTGTTGACTTGATAATTACTTTCTCCCTAAATCTCAACTTTTGAGTAAGAGAAAGAGAAAAATATAAAAAATTGTAATGCAATGCAACTAGTGAAGTGAATTTTCCTGTTTTTTCTTCTTCTATCTCTTGCATTTTATTCTGAATATAAAATGTCTGAAAAATTGTGCACTGCCTATTCCTACAAAATATATTCGGTAACATTCAATTCGTCAATGTGGTCTTACTACTTTATCAAATTACCAAGTAGTCTAATTATGATTTAGTCAGATCACAGAAAAGGCTATTATTTCTCTACTAACGCATTTATATGGTTAATTATTTAGGTATGACAAGGAAGGTACGACAAGGAAGCCCCAAATGATCGTCTCGGATTGTCTCCTAGCAACATAATTCATTTCCCCACATAGATGATAGAAAAATATGTACCACACACAAAGGGCATGAGATGAACTGAAGCTAAATGACACAACATGAGAATTACACCAACAAATGATAGATGAACCAAATATACAAATACAAAATAACCAAATATTAAGTACTACCCCCCCCCCCCCCCCCTTCAAAAAGATATACAACAAAAACAGCCTTGCTTAATGAATACTACTGGTAAGCCCATTATAACTTGAGTAGGAATGTAAGGGAAAAAGCATGTTAAACTAAAATCAATATCAAATCTTATAAGCCATAGATAACAATAATATCAGTTATTTGCTATTCTAGTGTCTGTCAGAGGAGTAACAGCTCTCTGAAAATTCGAAATCTAAAGCTTTGATAATCGGAAGTTGTTGACCTAAAAACTACCGGTAGCTATCGATCTGATGACATCGTCTTATGTGGAGTTCACATATTCACAATGACTTTGTTTTAATTAAGCAAGGCTCATCGCCTGAGCTATATAGGCGAGCCGATCGGGTCGACGTGTTATGTCGTCACCGTAACTGCGTCAAACCCATATTAACCTGTAATTTGAAGGCTTTGAATTGCTTTTGTGCAATACTGAAAGGGAGAATATTTGTTACTCTGGATATAAAGTTGCATTTTCATAGGATAAGGTCTTTAAAGCAGGACTACACTACTTGTAGCTACTTGCGTCCTCTATACAGACAACCTGTTGATCCCCCATGGTCCCCTTTTCTTATGTTAATTGCGAGCTGATTTGATGAGATAACCACCTGCCAGTAACCACGCAGGGAGGTCTAATCCCTCCTGGCCAAACTAGTGCAAATAGGCTTAAAGCAAATCATCACTTCCAGTCCATAAATGCCCACCGAGAGAATTTTTTCCAGCTGAGAACCAGAAGGGTATTAACTCATATACAGTTACATAGAAATAAAACCCTTGTGGCTATACATGGGTGACTTCACATAGCTTTATCATAAAAATTAATGTTCAGAAGAATTTAACTCCTTCATTCCCATCAAAGGCCATCAGTTCTGCTTTCCTTCCTCTTTCTAGACATTTCAATGATCTCTTCAGCAGCCAGTCTTCTAGTCCATGGAACTCTGCAAGATAAAATCAAGGGTGATTTATGTTTTATTCATAATAAAAAATAATATGGTTATTTATATAGCGCCAATATCCGTCAAGCTCTGACGCTTATGGCGCTTTACACGTATTACCCTGGTCGTAGCCGAGCTGCCAAAGTAACTAGCGCTCAAGCATATCAGGTACCCATTTACACCTGGGTGGAGAGTGGCAAAGTAGATTAACGTCTTGCCAAAGGACATTAGTGCCGCAGCGGGACTTAAATAGTAAATATACATTAAAAACTAACTTGGCAGCTAATGATAACTTCAGGCTATAGATAAGATGAGTTTTTGCAAATATTCTTAATCAAGCCAAAATCTGGTTGGCAATTGTAAAATTTAAATAATTTAAATGGAGGGAAATGTTCTTACGATCTGGGAGGGGGGGGGGGGGGGCAAAGATGCTTGAAGACAGGATGTAATATGCTAAAAGATAAAGATCAGTTCTGGTCATGCGATTGCATTGTGAAAGTATTGGTGTGTACTGCAAGGTTCTGGAATCATCAAGATGATAAGAAATTTGACCCAGTCTTGATAAAGTTACAAGCACTGTACCCAGAGAGATGTATATGGGACTAAGAGACACGTGAGCGACACGTGCGCGATATCTATCAGGTCCAAATAGATATAATAATTTACCAAATATATCAATTAGTAGGCGGTTTCCCTGCAAAATTTGTATCATCACGCATTAGTCAAAACATATTCTTTCCCATGATTGGTAATAAGAGCTTCCATTTCATTTTTTTGAGAGGGGGGGGGGGGGGGTGGGCGTTTCCAAAACTGATCTTTACCTTTAAGTGTAGGTAAGCACATTTCATTTCATTTAATTTCATTTGTTTTTTGTATTGTTATGTCTTTTACTCCTGTTTATTCAGTCAAAGTCATACATACCTTCATTTGTGGTGTCTTCTCCCTGTGCAATTTCATAAAGTGTACATACGGTGTTGGTCATTCCACTATTGCCGGCCTGAACAAAATTTAAATAAGACAAAAATGTCTAAGATTCAATGTCGGAATGTATTATGAAAATTTGTGATACTTCATATTCTCGTGATACAGAGTGAGAACCTTAAGTGCTCTTTGTTTATAGTTCAATTTAAAGAAAACTCAGTGTTTTCCTCTTGTTTTTGAAACATTTTTATCATACATCGATTACCTGGGAATGTAAAATACATTTTGGGTTTGGTTTTGCTTAATATGCTATTCTAGATGTATTTATACATACAGGCATTTAAGCTTATGTCGGAATATATTATGATGGTTTATGATAATTCATATTCTTATGATACAGAGTGAGCGGATTTGGTACGCGAATCTTAGTTGGCTGCCTCGTTACGGGTTTGTTCTTTCGCCTGCTATGGGTGATTGTGTTTCGGTGGTTGGGTGAATGGCGTACGTTCTTTGTTGCTAGGTGAGACAAGCATTAATGCCTTTCCTGCCTGGCGGCACGAAGTGTGTGCGGTTTGCTTTCTGGCCGCCGGGATGCAGTTATTCGTGGCGGGTGGGTTGGATGCCCTTACCGAAAAGGCAGGCCTGCTTATAGCCTGCATCAAGCCTGCATAGCTGCTAAAAAGCAGGCTAATTCCTTAGCAAGCACTGACCTGCAAAAACGCCGAAATATGCAAATTAGGCAGGCTTAATTTAGCCTGTACATTTTTAAAAGCAGGTTTATTTTAGCCTGCAAAATCATTTTAACCTGCTCAATTAGCCTGCAAAATTGCCCTGCTTTTTTAGTATGCAAAATTAACCTGCTTTGTTAGCCTGCAAAAACGCTGAAATATGTAAGTTATGCAGGTTAATTTTAGCATGCTAATCTAAAATGCAGGCTAACAAAAATGAAGATATTTGATTGCCATCATTATCAGTACAAGACTTCTATTGGTATATCGACTCGGGTAGAGGAACGAGGGATAAATTGATACATCATAATCAATATTTGCAAGTGTCCACCAATAGGAATATTCTAATCTCAATTGCATTAGACTAACTCCATCACAAAGATCATTTGAAGTTAATACAAGATTGACTTTGTAAAAGTACAGGCTCATACACGTATATATAGAAAACATACATGCTATTTCTAATTGGTTAGTATAATCGTATAATCAATATATCTATTGCTAAAACGTGAATGTAAGTGTGATCAGACAAATAATCTATTGGTCAATAATTGCCAAAGAAAAATACAATCACAAAATTAATATATGCATTAATTGTCATAAGTTGCTTAACAATTAATCATGATAAATGTATTTTTCTGTGTACGTGTAAAGTAATAATGAATATTCATGAGATACGTATTGCAGGTTAATTTTAGCATGCTAATCGAAAAGGCAGGCTAACATAAATGAAGGTTTCTATTGGTTTCTATTGGTCCCATTGGGTTCAATTAGTCTTATTGGTTTATATTGGTCCTATTATTCCTATTGGTAGATCTATTGGTCTTATTGGTTTCAATTGGACCAATTGGCCCCATTTGACTCTAATCGGGATTTCAATTGGTTTCAATTGGACCAATTGGCCCCATTAGATATTTCAAATGGTTTCAATTGGACCAATTGGCCCCATTAAGATTTAATGGGACTTCAATTGGACCAATCAGCCCCATAGACTGTAAGGTTTTCAATTGGTTTCAATTATATCTTTTCTTCATATAAGTTGCAATTTAATCCAATTACGATATTTAATAAACACAAGACTATATCAATGTTATAACTATGACCTAAAAGCATTGCTCTCTCTTTAGGCTCCATCATATTTCTTCCTTTATTTAACTTAGTCTTATGTATTATTCTGTTCGTTTGTATAAATGCATCCCCTCAAAAAAAGGATTACCGGTACAAAAAATGTAACATGCCAAATGTAATGAAATAAACATGTGAAATATGAAAATAAACTGAAATTAAAACTGAATTGGACCAATTGAAGTCCAAAATAGGGCAAATTGGTCCAATTGAAACCAATTGAGTTCCCATTAAAGTCTTATGGGGCCTAGGCCAATTGGTCCAATAGGGCCAATCTGGACCAATTGAAACCAACTGAAGTCCTATTAAAGTCCCATTGAGACCAATTAAAACCAATTGAAAAAATGAAAATGAAATTGGTGTTCAATTGGTTTCAATTGGATTTTTGTCTTGGGATGCCTCCCCAAGCGCTCGAAACCTCGCTTGCTCGGCTTTCTATGGACCTATTTTTGTTTAAACTCTCGAATCACCCCTGATATATAACATTAAACGTGCATGTGAAAAATAACCTGCAGGCTATACATGTAAAAAGCAATAACAGGTTAACTTTGTGTTCTAAACCTGCTCAGAGGACATTTCTTCAGATTGCAGGTTTAACAAATTATGATAGAAATTTACATGCTAAAGATTAAACTGCATCTCATCTGGCATGCTAAAGATTTAACCTGCTAAAACTGTATTTTGCAGAACACATGCTAATTTTAAACTGCAGGCTGGGATTTAGCCTGCTTAACTGTAAGACTGTGTTTTGCAAAATGCATGCTAATAACAGGCTAAAATTTAACCTGCTAAAACATGCAAGACTGATTTTGCAAAATGCAGGCTAAAATTTAACCTGCTAAAACATGTAAGACTGATTTTGCAAAATACAGGCTAAAATTTAACATGCAAAAGAATAATTAGCATGTATTTAAGAATGCAGGCCAGACGCAGGTTCAAAGCAGGCTAAATAAGCCTGCATTTTCGGTAAGGGTGGTTTTGTGGCGGGGCGCTCGTCTGGGCTTCGTGCATTGGATTCGGTTACGTGTCTTCTTTAATTATATGCCAACAAGGTTCTGGCTCGTACATACAGCTGCTCGTACTCTGACTGTTGTCAATGTCTCCCATAATTTGTTTTAATTTGTTTAGTCTAATCACGAGTGCAAATTAGACCTCTTTCCGTTGGTTAAGTTTAGGATATTTTCTTTTTCTTTTTCTTTTTAATAGAAAGTTTTACATATTACGTTACATGAGGTTATTTAAAAACATAAATGATATTGCATGTTTAAAGTGCGCATTAGATTGAGTTTAATCTCTATACTTTTTTTTCTTTTAAATTAGATTCTCTGTGTTCACAATTCATGTTATTAAAGTTATGAGAATACCAAAGGAGATAACTCGAAATACTCGCATAATTAATTTGAATAGCTGTATTAATGTCCCATGGGCTACAAACATTTTGCTTTTGAGACCGGTAAGTGATTATGATTATGTTGCCATTTTTACCTTTACTTATGTTTTTTACAACACTTTTTTTTTTCAGCACTAGCACAACCATGTACACAGGAACGTACACATGTTCACAAAATTACATGCACAGACTCACACTTTCACACATGGACACAAACTCACACAGCGTGCTCTCTGTGGCTTTTCTTGTATATTTGAGATATTCCAAAATTCTGAATGATTTTTCCTAACGCAAATTTTGACCAAGGTTTGAGAAATGTTGAAAGTAGGTATTATACAGTAGAAGAATTTAATTCTAGTTTTAATTCATCCAATAATAACGATCAAATGTACGATGACTCAAACTCCATGAATCTTCAAGCCAATCCTGACTTCAGCCTATTTCACGTTAATAGTAGAAGTATGAATAAGAATTTTGAATCCGTACAAGAACTTTTTTTACAATTAAATAATTTCCAGTTTTCCATAATAGGCTTATCTGAAACTTGGCTCCATAAAAATTCCCCACCTCTATTTAATATACCAAACTATCACATGTTTCGTTCTGATCGTGACCATGGTAGAGGGGGCGGAGTAGCGTTATACATACATAATAATTTTAAAACTAAAGTTAGGTCTGACTTACACACTGAAGGTGCTGAAGATTTATATATTGAAATATTAAATGATAAAACCAAAAACATAATAGTTGGCATAATGTATAGACCCCCTAATCATAATGTAGACATTTTCTTGGACAATTTTGATAGATGTCTTGATACTGTTTCCCAAGAAAATAAAGAAGTTTATATAATGGGCGATTTTAACATTAATCTTTTAAATTCTGATGATAACCACATTGTGAAATTTAGTAGTACACTGCAATCTTACGCATTTAACTCACATATTGATAAACCAACAAGAATTTCATGTATTTCTCAGACTCTCATTGACAATATTTTTTCGAATGTAGCTCATAACAATTTTACAAATGGTCTGTTATATTACGATATTTCGGACCATCTACCGATATTTATTATTTCTAAAGTTCACCTTGTTAAAAAAATGACTAAAAATAATTGTGCAATGCATAGAAAACAAACAAAACATAATATTGAATTATTAAACTTTGATTTAGCCAAAGAAGAATGGATCGAGGTGTTAAGTGCATCTGACGTAAATGTAGCATATGAAAATTTTCTAGAAATTGTATTACATTGTTATCATAAGAATATACCCCTTGTCAAAATAAAAAAAGGTAAAAAGGCCAAACAACCATGGATTACTAAGGGTATTTTGCGTTCCATAGTCGCCCGTAATAAGTTGTATAAGGAAGCCCTTACAAGTCAATGTAACGACAAGCTTAAGAAGTATAAAACGTATAGAAATCATCTTACATCTCTTATACGATTGTCCAAAAAGTTATATTATTCTAACAACATAGAAAGTAATAAAAGTAACAATAATTTATTATGGAAAACTGTAAAGGAACTCTTAGGCAAGAAAAATGCAGAAAGTAATAAATGTTTCTTAATTAATGAACAACAAATAACAGATCCAATTAAAATTTCCAAAGCTTTTAATGAGTATTATATAGATGTAGGCCCTAATTTAGCAGCTAATATTGATACAGGTGACATGGACTACAATAAGTCCTTGAATTTCCCACGTGAAAATTCATTATTTCTTACTCCAACCAATGATTATGAAATTATTAATGTAGTTCAACACCTTAATTCTACAAAATCTAGTGGCCATGATAGTATAAGTGTTCACTTATTGAAACAAATAATCTTTAATATCGTAACCCCCCTGACATATATATTTAATTTATCAATTTCAACGGGTGTATGCCCACATTTGCTTAAAATCGCTAAAGTGATTCCTATTTTTAAAAAGGACGATTCTTCAGTAATAAGTAATTATAGGCCAATTTCATTATTACCAAGTATCTCTAAAATTCTCGAAAAAATAATATATAAAAGACTTAACACTTTCTTACAAAAAAATAATTCATTGATTCCTAACCAGTTCGGATTTAGAATTGGTCATTCTACCGATTACGCAATTTTGCATATGTATGATAAAATAATTGAGGCTTTTGCGAACAGTGAACATATTGTTGGAGTATTTATGGACTTGTCAAAAGCTTTTGATACGATTGATCATAAAATATTAATTCATAAATTACAATACTATGGCGTAAGAGGTCAAGCTCTTTTATGGTTTACTAATTATTTACAAGACAGACAACAATATGTATCTTTCCAAAATCATGAATCAACAAAATTAACAATTAAATGTGGAGTACCGCAAGGATCTATATTGGGTCCATTGCTTTTTATTATTTATATAAATGATATTATTGAAACCTCTTCACTTTTAAATTTTATCATCTTTGCTGATGATACGAGTATTTCTTATTCCCATAAAAACTTTGATACGCTCATAACGCGGTTAAACTGTGAATTAATGAAAATTTCTAGGTGGTTTAAATCTAATAAATTGTCATTAAATCTTAGTAAAACAAATTTCATTCATTTTAAACAGACAAACGTACATGATATAAGAAATTTTAATATTGAGATTGATGGCTTGCCTCTCATTGAAAAACAATCTGTTAAATTTTTAGGAGTCACTATTGACTCTCATCTAAATTTTAATGAGCATATACGTAATATACATACATCAATATCAAGGAATATTGGAATACTGTATAAGTTAAAAAAAATTCTTTCTGAAAGATCTATGATTGTATTATACAATTCTCTAATTTTATCACATGTGATATATTGTAATATTGTATGGGGTAATTGTAGTTTAACAAGAATTAATTCCTTATTTTTGCTTCAAAAGAGAGCGATTCGCATGATCACTAACTCACATTATATATCACACACGGAACCTTTATTTCAGCGTTTAAAAACATTAAAAATACAAGATATTCACATTTTTCAGACATGCATTTTTATGTATAAATATTCTCATAATCAACTACCATCTCTATTTCACAATATTTACAGTTTAAACTCAAACATTCACACATACCCCACCCGTTGTTCAACAAATTATCACTTAGAAAATCCTAAAATACTTTTAGCACAAAAATCAATAAGACATCATGGACCAGATGTTTGGAACTCCTTACCAAATTCAATAAGGCATTGTTCATCTCTCTATTCTTTTAAAGCATCTCTCAAAAAAACTCTTATATCGAAGTATCTACATAACTGATTTCAACCTGCAGTAGGCAATTGTCAAATTTTGGTCACATTGCAACTCAGTTTTGCAAATTTTGTTTTCTATTTCGTATTCTTAGTTTCCTTTATTGTAAAGGCTATATTTGTTTTCCACTCCACTATACCACACAGAGCTACGTGCCCTTCCACCATTCATTACAAACACATACAAACAAGCACGCTCGCGTGCACATGCACACACACACACACACACGCGCACACACACACACACACACACACAATATATATATATATATATATACACTTGCACAACACACTCACAAACTCATACACAAAGATCGTTTGAACACTTTTTCATTTTAAGGTTTACCTTAAAGATTTTTTTTGTTTTTTGTTTTTTTGAGGCCGCCATCCTTGTCAAGCTTTGCTTATGATTGCGGTCTCCTGCACTTTTCCAATAGAAAAGTTCGGATAATACTTTAAATTTATGATTATATGTTATGAAAATATTAAGTTTCGTTATCATATGTACATATATTATGTAAAAAAACATTTTGACATGAAGAAATTATTGTTTGTTTATGTTGTATTATACCTTACATTTATGTTCTTTGTTATTCAGTTATATTTTATATGGAAAAAATGCAGAAATAAAATCAAATCAAATCAATTACATGATCTGAATATTAATCAATTGGTTTTACAGAAACAATTTGAAAAATATTGAAGTAGTTCTAGACCTTACAGTGCTGTAGGTAGGTTCAACTGTCAATAATCTTACAATGTGTCTCAAAATTTCCTTCTCAGATAAGCTTAGTTTTCTCCTTGAACTTCAAAATGGGATCAGGCATTGTTAAGTTTGATACCACAAAACACTGTCTTTTTGTTCATGTTAAAAGATAGAATACTAACCCATTTATAGATGAGATTTCCCCATTCTTCAGGTGTTCTCCACATTACCAGACATCTGGTCTTGGCTTTATCTGTCCATTCAATGTTTCCTGCAGGTAGAAATAGTCACATGAAATAAAAAATATTGTCTTTGATTGTAAACTTCCCTTTCACCACACAAATACTCCAAGGTGCTCAACACTACCCTGACTATCAATTTCCATGCTCTCAGCATTCTTGGAAATTGTTCCTACCGGGTAGCCAAGACGATCCATCACTTGTCAAGTTATTGTCATATTTTACGCATTACAAATCAATAAAGACGCCTCCAGATATGATGCAATGAACTTCCTTAAGATTTTTAAATAATACATCAAATAAAATCCACTTTACTCCTTACAATAAATGGCAAAAGTAAATATTAAAAGATATAGGTTACCTTGTGAATTACGCTGTAGTATGTCAATTGAAGTATTTAAAACACACCTATTTACATTGTAATTAACTTCATTACATTTTCTATCATATTTTTGTTCAGTTTTAATTCATTGATGTATTTTTTTTGTAAAGTGCTTTGATCAGTTGTATTAAAATTGGATATAGCGCTATAAAAGAAACAATTTATTATTATTATTATTATTATCAGAAACCTAGGCTCTGCACAACATCTGCACTTACACATACCAACTAATGATACAGAAAAATCAAGTGCAGAACAGTTACAAATCTCATTATATATAGGCGTGAAGAAAATGGTCTAGGAATGTGAGACGTAGCTGTACTTAACATTTGACAATTTTATTACGAGCTTTCGGCTTGTGAGGCCTTCTTCAGGTTCTTGCTTGTGTGTTGGGCTGTCGGTGCTGTGTGTGTGTTTATTCAGTTGATGTGATATATGACCATTTTCTTCACGCCTACATATTCTGGAACACCCGATGTCATGTCAGAGTTGACAATTCTCGCACTTTTATATATATATATATATATATATATATATATATATATGGGTCATTCCATCGGGTTGGGTCTTTTCAGCATTTTCATGTGTTTGAATGTTTAGAAGCTATTTTCTCAAATTTAAATGTATTTTTAGAAAATTAAAAGTATATTTTATTTAAGAGTAATGTATGACAGAATAAATAAACATGAAAACAGAAACTTGTTCATCATATTTTTTTTTTGGTGAGAGTTTAACTACCGATGTCTCAGCGATTTTAAGGGTGAAAGTTGTGACATGAAAACAAGTCATTTTCATGAACTCATTTCTGGAAAAAAATTCATCATAATGCAATGTTTCCTACTTAAAACATGTCACCTTTAATACCCCTACTATGTCTGAGAAGCTCAGGTGAAATGTGCAAAAAATCGGCAAGTTATCCCATATTGAAAAAACACAATACCGACGTTACAAACAATGTCCTAAGCACTTTTTTCGTAACGGCGGTAATCTAACATTTTACACAAATTTAGCAGGATATTTTCTCAGAAACTTTCATCTTATTAGGAAGGTACAACCCCTGATGAACATATGTTAAAAGAATGACGATTAAATCGGTCGGTAAATACAAGAAAATAATTAATTTACCACAACAATCCCCCGCGATGTCCTTCATAATTTGGTAACGTCGGTGTGAAATTACGGTGTTTGAGATCAAACCAGCCCGCTAGCTTCAGTTTTTGGTGTTAAAATGACCTGCTAGTTATTCACGAACGCGCACACATGTTTTTTGATGGTGTGCGACGACCTACCCCTGAGCTGCAACCACAAACGTGACAATGTCCATATAACGTCGGGCAGCCATTTTCGCCCGTCAGCGCCCAAATTGGTACGTAATATGTATTTTAAGTTATTTTTATAGCCCGAATTATTATCATAGACAATGAAATTCCATTTTGTTTAAATGTAATTCCGTTTTAAATTGTGTTATTTATAGCTTAAAACGGTTTCAAAACCATCACGTGTGAGTGAATATTTTACTGTTGTCCCACATACTGATATATGTGTTATAACGAAACATGCAAAATCGTTGCCGGACTTTTCCCCTTAAAAAACTAATTTCTTAGACAGAAATTGAATTTTGTTATAAGAATCCCGTAAATAAAGATATAACTGATGTTCCTATACCTCAGAATTTTTCTCACAACTGTTAAATTAATTAATATTAATTATATGATGCCATTAATTGTCATTGAAAAATGATGGCTAAGCCTAAGGAAAAACACAAGTTATTTAAAATTGTTAGGAAGTTCAATCTAAGGCCCGACATATCCAACTTTTGGGCAAAAAAGGGGGTTGGAGTTGAGATAGAGAAAAATGGAGAGAGCTAAAGGGGAGAGGGCATGCGACCCCTCCCCCGATTCAATTAGAATTGGATACATAATGATTTTTTTATTTTTTTATTTTTTTTTTAAATATTTTTTTTAAAATATTTTTTTTTAAAATAAAATCATTATTGATGTTTGCCATGTGGCTCCCACTCCCCCTCCTACAAAGGTTAAAGGGAGGTTAAAGGGTTTTCACCACCTACCCTCCCCTCCAAAAAATAAGATATAAAACAATAATGATAAATAACAACAAACAAAAAAAATTAAGAAATTAATAATTTAACACAAATATTGAACTTAAAAGAATAATAAATAATAATAAATGAAAACCAAATACCTACTTCTATTTGGGCATGCAAAACTAGCCAAACGTGAGGATGATGCCTCCCTATCCATCTTGCAATCCTCTGTGTAGTTGTTCCATCCTTAATTCTTACAATGTTACAATGTACAAGTACTCATAATTATCAACCAGAACACACATTTTGAAATGAAAAGTCACAGAAACAATTTACAGTTTTGTTTTATTTTTATCTCATTTAATATTGTTTACTCATTTGTTTTTATTTATTTCTTTTCATGCATATTTATTAGATTGCTGCCTGAGGATTCAGCTCCGGCAGAGAGATCGATCAAGAGAGCAGGCAAAATGACAAGTCATCGAAATATTCCTGGAAACGAAGATCTTTCCAATCTAATCACTATTTTGAAGAAGTATAAAGTTAATCATTAATATCAACCAATACACCTATTGTATGAATATTTTGTTTTTTTATTTACTGGTCAATGGATGAAAGATATTTCAGATGACATTTGATATAGTCTGTCATGTTTAAATGAGTATAAGAGGTCAGTAACTCTAATATCATACGGATGTTACTCGGACATGATGTCCATGTAACATTGGTATTTCGAGGTGTTGAGGTGAATATAGACCATAAATCTTGCAGCTTTCCTTTCATTTGTGTCATCATCTCATTTAATATGTTTCATGCATCAATTAATTGGCACATTTCTTAGAATGCAGCCAAGATTTTCTATGCAAGAGAAAAGATAACCCTTTAGAAGAAAAACATGATCTGAAAATTGCTAGTTCCTCATTTGTTTCATGTTTATAAGTTGATATAATGTTGCTGTGTTCAAGTTTTGAGTATTCTAAACTATTGCTCCCATCATCTTAATGTTTTCCACACCAAAAAAAAGTGGAGTTCAGACTGTAACAACGTTTCAGGTCAGAAAATAAATGAGCAAGTAAAAAAAGATGTCCTTGTAACGTTGGTATTTTGTTGTGTCTGTTTTTTCATTTTAAATGTAAGTGTGCAAAGGAATACACACAATTCCAATGGAATCTATTGTAGGATTGGTGTTAGAAACAGGATATAACAATAAACAAATTATTCACCAACTCTGAATTTTGAACCTTCATGTCACAATTTATGACCCAACCCGATGGAATGACCCATATATATACTGTATATACTGCACCGCATGATGATTATCTGTCATGTCTGAAATGCTGAATGTGCCTTAAGAACGTTCTATCCCATCAGTACTTACCCTTCTGCCTTAATTCTTCCAAGACTAACAATATTCCTTCTCCTGACAACTTCCCTGAAGTCAAAAGTTTAAGGAATGAAACAAACAAACAAAACAACAACAAAACAGCTTAGCCAGCTCAAAATGGCTCAAAATAAACATGATACAAAGATACATCTTTCATCAGCTACCTGGTCAAGCATGGAGCCCGTTCTACCAATCTGTTCAAATAATAACAATAACGACGATGATAATAATAATCATCATAATAATATCAATAATGATAATATTAAAGCAGAGGGAAATAAAGGAAGAAAAAAAAGTAGAAATACAAACTGCACATAAGTTTTTTTTTAAATCTAGAAACATATACTTATTCTAAAGATCATTGAAAAGATTCAATATTTTGTTCTACAATCATTTTAAATTTTTCGAAAGGATACTGTTGAGCTTTGTATTGTTAAATAATTCACTGCTTGCTGCTTCCTTCAAATCTACTGTGTATATTCTATGGTGTTTGTGAAATGCTAAAAAGAGATCACACCATGCTTGTAGCTGCTTTTTCCTCGTTTCCAAATTTGGTTGCAATCTGAAGAAGAAAAAAAATAGGTAATAAATTACCATAGAATAGGCATGACAGGCAGGTGTTTGAAATATTCAAGTAAACAAGACTTAAAATACCCAATAAGCCAATAACTTAGAAGGGCCCTTCTCGGCGCCAATTTAGTAAAATGAGGTTGCAATTCGCTGAGATCGGATGAACGTTCTGCGCATGAGCTGAATGTAAGCTAAAGTTCTATGTGCGCTGGCTTCCATTCACTCAATGTTATAAGATAATTGTGCGAGGAGCAAGCTTGCAATTTTTTCGCTTTATTCGATACCAAAATTATGATATTCCAGTCAAACCCTCTATATTAGCAGGGCGCGACAAACCCGCTTGCCCGATGTCCCGGGGCAACCAAATTGAGCCGTCGGGCAAGTAAATAAAATTATCACTTGCCCGATCGGGCAAGTGATACTTTTACAGTAATTTCCTAGTGTCCAAGAACTCTACCATTCACCCGTCAACTTCTTACCCGTCGTCAAAATCCAGAAGCAAAAAAGCGATCGTTCCGATTTCGAAAAAACTTCACAGACAGCTAGCCAGCTCAGCTAGCTCAGCGCGCATGCAACAGTGACACTTCAAGCCATGAATGCCGCTCCGCCTCCACGCACGGCCGGCCGTGAGCTAGCTAGAGACAGCTAGCGCGATCGTACCAGCTGCGAGCTTATTCGCGCTCTCTCTCTCTAGCTCTGCAGGCCGCACCGACAGGCCTTTGCTATTCTCTGATTGCCGATTGGTTGAATCACGCCAAATATGACGTCATTATTCTAGGGAAATGAACACGTGCGAATCGGAATGGAATAAACAACAGGGATTTTCTAGTAAGTACAAAAAGTCTTTAAAGTTTTGGGCAAGTGGAAATATTGTTTGGGCAAGTAAATTGAAAACCCACTTGCCCGACAGGGCAAGTGGTGAAAAAAATTCTTGTAGCACCCTGTATTAGGTTAAGTATTTCACTTAAGTTTAAGTCTTACGTAACTATTTTTCAAGTTTTAACAATTCTCATTTTCGTCATATTTAAGGTTTAAACTGGAAATTTATTATGAAATGTTCGTTGATTTTTCCATTTTATGTGTGTGCAATTTCATGTGTGCGTCAGTCATGTGTGAAGTGCGTCACCCTTTTAAAGCATGACATGTCAAAATTTCTGTGGTGTGACGTAATATTACTGTACGTAGTGACATTGCCATTGAACTTAAGTTGCGCTTAAGTTAATACATGTAAGAAGGCCCTCTCTCACCTGAATTAGTAGCCACTCGACCGGATCGGCCGTACAGCGCCCAATGCGCAAAGTTCTTTGTGCACTAATGCACGCACTACGTGTTAATAGGCAGCATTTGAATACATGAATAGTCAATACACTTATAACACACAAATGTACACAATCATGCCGATGCGGCTGATCGGTAAGTTGACAGTGGACTTTTGGTAATATTAAAATGAAATGATGTCACAATATAAATGTCCAGTGTTTGATGAAAAATGAAAAGGTTAGAATAGGCTGCGTAAATATTCCGGCAACGTCAATGACGTGACAAAAACACCAGACAAAATTGTATTCCATTTTTACTCCAATTTTATTATAAAAAACAAAAGAATAGCTCTGAATCTTGACGGCACAATGTCAGACAGTAATAAAAAGAATCGAGTTACATAAATGAAATGGCAGAGGTGCGTAACATGCCAAGTGTGAGCATGCAGAGCGAATAGTGTAACAAGTTAGATCATCGAAATATAATAATAAAATTGCTTACGTGTCACGTGACTAGCAATGAAGTAAAAGTTAAAACACAGTTCAAAGTCCAAAACTAAAGTCCAAAGTCTGTAAATCGGATGTCGCGAAATATCGTGCGCGGGAAGGTGCGGCGATCGCGACAGAAGTCGAAGACTAGGAGGACGAGTGATCAGGACGTGAAGAAATAATCGAAGAGCGAAAAGATGAACGAGAAACCAGAAGGGAGATCACGAGGAATGATGACATCTCGGAGACTTGCGACGCTCCGTTGAAGTCGGGGCTGAAGAGCCGAACGGAGGTAAAGTTCGAAGACAGCGATGAAGAAATCAGGAATCAAGTCGACCAGCTGCGGTGAGTCGGGCAGGCTGGGTGAAGATAACAAACTCATGATGAATAAATCAGTCGACCAGCTGCGGTGAGTCGGGCAAGCTGGGAGGAGATGAATAACGAAAAGTTCAGGAAGTTGAAAACGTAACCAATGACCAGCTGCGGTGAGTCGGGCAGGCTGGGTGAAGATAACAAACTCATGATGAATAAATCAGTCGACCAGCTGCGGTGAGTCGGGCAGGCTGGGAGAAGTTGAATAACGAAAAGTTCATGACAGCAACAAGATCAAATTCGTATGTTCGTGGCAGTGAATCGCCGAACAGATGATCGAGAATGAATAAAAGTCAAAGTCAGGCAGCAACATGATCGTGCTGGATATAGATGCGGACTCGACCGTAGGTAGATGAAACGGGAGTAGGTGTTGACTCTACCAAGGTGAAAGCGGGAGTAAAGCTTGAAAGGAAAAGCGACGCGCAAAGCTGAGAATTCGGCGGAGCGCTGAACCAATAAGAAAGCGAGGTTGGCGACGCGGAGGTGAGGACCAATCAGCGCGAGGATTGAGAAAGTCCTAGAAGACGCTCGAAGAACAAAATTAATGGCAACTTTGAGAAAAATGTGTTTGTTTACAATAACAAAACAAACATTGTGAGACAATACAAGCAAAATGAGAGTTACAAATACATTCATAATAAAGTACAATCAGAACAGCAAATCATTATCAAAAGTACGAATGTTAACAGACAAGAGCAATTATCTAGCAAAGAATTCAAATTAGGAATTTGGAAAACACAATTAAGTTATGCACGAATGATACGAGAGCTAACAAAATACAGTAGCGCAAAAGTAGGGCGCTACAGACTCACAATTTGATTTAAATTATTCTTTCTAACATCAAGATTCAGAAAGTTGAACAAAATTGTATTTTACTGCTATTTAGTTGTCATCAATCGTCACTAACGTACCGATTTTAAGTGAAATCAGCTTTTAATACACAGCCAGAGAGTAAGGCAGCTAGTGTGAATTAATTAGGCTAGCTTGAATACAACCAAAATATAGGCCTAGAGAGTAGAGTCTAGACAACACAAAGCTAAACACATGGGACCGTTCACAGTTTCGCCGCCCAAATACACGAATCCTTCACCTATCTCACAATTCGTTCTTTGCACAATCTGAACCATAAAAGAATGATTAGAATTCACTACGAAAATAAGAAAGACATAATATAAGAATCAATCTTACGAAAAAAATGGTGGAAATTCATACTGCCATGGCCACTCAAAGTTCCCCATTGCGCCAAACTCAAATGCGAATCACTAAAAGTTAGATCAGTCCACCCACGTCACATCGTTGACTTTCTCTTAGTGCGGGTACCGAGACAGGAGAGTCATCACGGAAGGCTTGAAAATTAGAGGAATTAACTAGTAATGGAGGGAAATTTGATTTTGTTTGGTTTTGGTCTTCTTGTAACGGCATTTTCCTTCATTTTCCTTGGAATTTTCCTCTACGTTTCGTACAACCGGAACATTTACAGTCACATTCCTCATCCGAAACCTCTTCAGTAAGTCATAACGGGAATTCTATGTTAGCCTACCCATCCCGCACCCGGTACCCGGCACGGACGGGCGGCCTTGTGCGGCCGGTAGTTTAGCCTCTGCTCTAGCCTCTAGCCCACACATGACGTGCATAACCATGATAACTATCCTGGCTGTAACATTTCAAACACCACTGTACAAAACTCAACTAATTTTTCTCATAATCGGTACTTTAGTGACGACTGATGTCTTGATGACACCTAGATTCTAGATCTAAATAGCAGTAAAATACAATTTTTTTCAACTTTCCGATGTTAGAACGGAATAATCGAAAAAGTCAAATTCTGTGTCCACTATCAAACTTGCCGATCAGCCGCATCGGCATGATTGTTTGCATCTGTGTGTTGTGAGTGTATTGACTATTCATGTATTCAAATGCTGCCTATTAACACGTCGTAGTGCACAGTGTAGTGCTAGAGGTCAATACGCATTAGCATTGACTCTCTATGCTTTGCTGGAGTGCCTCTAGCTCTAGCCTAGGCCTAGTCTAATCTAAGCTCTTTCTTAGTCTTAGACTTAGACCGAAAATTTCTGTCTCTTTCGTTTCTTTAGCCTCCTATTTGGGTAGGTAGGGTTGGCTCCTCTCTTTAGAGACAGGAGCCGACCATAGCCTTTAGTTTAGGGCTTTCTGGCCACTAGAATCTAGTTCTAGACCCTAGACCCCTATACCATATTTTAGCGGATTTGTATCAGATGCATTTATTTTTGAAAATTAGGCCTAGGTCTAGATCCTAGGCTAATATACATCGGTTCCACTTACCAGATTGACTGTATGATGCGAATATAAAATAAGGGTCTTTTTTCCGGATTTTCTTCGTCGAAATAGAGCTCCGTGTTGAAATTCTTGCAGCAGTATTTTAAACTGTTAAGCTCCTTTCATACCGACTACGCCGAGCGTACGCTGCCCTACGCTGGCCTATACACTGAGGGACGCAAAGGGGTACGCGAGATGGACGCAAAAAATTAAACATGTTTAATATTTTGGCGTACTTTCGGCGTAGACACTAGACGCAGAAAGTATGCAAGTCTATGCAACAGTACAGTACGCCAAGCCTACGCAATAGTATGCATAATGCTACCCTACGCCAGTCCGACGAAGCAGTAGAAGCTTGCACACACAGTAAGCAACCGTACGCAACTGTAAGCAAACCTGTACGTCAGGCATACGTAAACGTACGCAACCCTACGCTTGAAAGGCTGTCAACCCTCCCGCATTTGGAGGGAGTCTCACGCCACCACGCTCATTCTCCCGCCGCCCCAACAGCTCGTAGCGGGAGATTCCCACCACCACGCCTTCATCCCGCTCTCCCGCCAACGATGTAAAATCTCCCGGTTTATTAAAAACCTCCCGCCAAACCGTACCGTATACCAAAACCCCCCCGCTCATTCAGGGGCTGGCTGAGTCGTTGCAAAATTTGGCACTTAATATTTTCTCAAAAAAAAAAAAATCTCCCTCCAAGCAGTTTCCCAAAGTTGACGGCCCTGCACTTGTTATACGCAATCGCACGCGTAGGTACGCCAATTGCATGTATACACCGTAGGTACGCAGGGCTGTCAACTTTGGGGAACTGCTTCGAGGGAGATCGTATGCAATTCTTTTTGGCTCAATTGGGGGGGGGGGGGGGGGTGTTGAAAAAAAATTGCTCACTGGAGATTGCGGAAGAGCGGGACGAAGGGCGTGGTGGCGGGAGTCGTGGTTTATAATTATAATTTGTGGTTTCTCTGGCGTATCTGATCTTGGCTTTGACTTGCTACCGCTATAACATAAGCAATATTACTACTAGCCTCGAGGTAGGGAGGCCAATACCAAAATCCAAAATCTTAATTAGGCATTTCTGAAAGTTAGAACTAGTTTTAAAAGAAGGCAATTATCTATAAGACAACTCACCCATCTGCCGACTCCAGAAGTGTCATAAAATACTTTGTTTAGATGATAGATCTAGCAAAAATCTGACTTTAACGACGAGCGCACAAATCATAGGCGTAGAGGCCTTATGCCCGGGTATTGGCCTCCCTATTCAAGGGCTAGGTGATAATCAGACAGAATTAAATGTATGGTGTTTGGAATTCTATTATAAATAACTAACAACATATGAGACCTTGCCTCCCTCCCTTCCCCTTCCCCTTCCCCTCCCCACCCCTCCCCCACCCCTCCCCCACCCCTCCCCCGACACCACCAGCTCTTTATTCCTCATCTTGACTAGCATTTATCCCAAGACTTCAAAAGAGAAATAGAACAGTCAAATAGAAGAAAAGAAAACAAATGAATCAATGGCATAATACTTTCATTTATCTTATTTATGCACAGCTTCTTCCTTGGACATCTACCCCTCTTCAAAGAGGTTGCCAAAAATGGACCAGTTTCGAAAAAAATGGCTGAGTGGTAAGAAATACTCTTCTACCTTTCAATGGGGGTTTAGGATCAAGCATTGCAGTAATAATTACTATTATTATATACCTCACTTAAGTAATCCAGCAATCTGATTGGTCGAAATTGCATTCATAAACTTTAACTGTTCCTGTAAAAACAGACCTATTTTCCCAATAACCATGGTTATTGGGAAAATAGGTCAGTCTCCATGGTTACCCCATAGGTTTACATGTTAAAAAATGGTTTGAGCGATCGAGGATACCGTATGTGTGCGAAGAATTGGTCGGTAATTTCAATACAATTGAATCTCGATCGATCTTACCGACAATTTTATCTTGCATTGTTGACATGAAGACGAAAATAAACTTCCTAAAGCAAAAAAACAACATCTGCCGATAGATCTTGATCTAAGTTCGTGCCAATATGCATTGCAAAAGTAAAAGAAGGGTCCGTTTAATGGAGCTTTTGCGAAGCATTCATCACGCGAAGCCGGTTTCAATCCATTTTAATGTATATATTGTACAAAACTGCCAAGCATGGTAACAGCGCGCGATGGCCGAGTGGTATAAGGCGTTAGTTTTTGATACATCACTTATTGTACGCAAGAGTTTGAATCTCGTCTTCGACAAAAATAAAAGTATTTTTTATTTTTCATTTTTTAGTCTATTTTTTTTCGGCATATAAAAGTATTAATGACTGCTTTAATATTCGAGAAATAATTGTTTTTATACGCTCTCGGGAAGGTTACAATTGGGCTATTCCCCTCGGCACGCCTCGGTTAATAGCACAATACTAACCTTCCCTTGAGCGTATAAAAACAACTATTTCTCTCAAAGCAGTCATTAATACTATACTATTACATTACTTTGCCATGGCAAACAAAGTAAATCATAAAATTGGACTACTATGGCACGCCTTTAGGGAAACATTATAGTATTAATGACTGCTTTGAGAGAAATAGTTGTTTTATTACGCTCAAGGGAAGGTTAGAATTGTGCTATTCCCCGAGGCTTGCCGAGGGGAATAGCCCAATTGTAACCTTCCCGAGAGCGTATGAAAACAACTATTTCTCGAATATTAAAGCAGTCATTAATACTTTTATATGCCGAAAAAAAATAGACTAAAAAATAAAAAATAAAAAATAATTTTCATTTTTGTCGAAGACGGGATTCGAACTCTTGCGTACAACAAGAGGTGTATCGAAAACCAACGCTTAGACCACTCGGCCACGCGCACCGTTAACATGCTTGGCAGTTTTCTCCAATATATACATTAAAATGGTTTGAAAACGGCTCCGCGTGAGGGATGCTTCGCAAAAGCTCCATGAAACGGACCCTTCTTTTACTTTTGCAATGCATATTGGCACGAACTAAGATCAAGATCTATCGGCAGATGTTGTTTTTTTTGTTTTTGGAAGTTTATTTTCGTCTTCATGTCAACAATGCAAGATAAAATTGTCGGTAAGATCGATCGAGATTCAATTGTATTGAAATTACCGACCAATCCTTCGCACACATACGGTATCCTCCATCGCTCAAACCATTTTTTAACATGTAAACCTATGGGGTAACCATGGAGGCTGACCAACTATTTTTAATAACCATGGTTATTAAAAATATTGAAATGTTTTAAGCATGGTTACCGAGAATTTTACAGGAACAGTTGAAGTTTATGAATGCAATTCGACCAATCAGATGGCTGGATTTCTTAAGTGAGGTATATAAATAAATATATGCGACACTTTCAAAAAATATATTTCACTCAAATGTATATATTCGACACTTTCAGAAAATATTTGACAAGTTTTATTTGACAAGAATTTTATTTGACATAAATTTCATTCGACACATTGTTCGTCAAAAATTGTATTTGTCAACAAATTTATTCGACAAAAATTTTATTCGACAAAATTTCATTCGACAAAAATTTCATTCGACACAAATTTCATTCGACACAAATTTTATTTGACAAAATTTCATTTGACAAAAATTTCATTCGACAAAATCTTATTTGGCACATTTTGTTTTGTTCTACAAAAATACTATTCCAAGGAATTATTTTACTTTTTATTCGACAATAAAGGTATTCAATGAAAAAGATGTATTCAACAAAGGAGCTATTCGGCGTTCCATACATAATGCATGCCACGAAAAAGTATTCGTCTCAAAAATTTCATTCGACACAAATTTTATTCGACACAAATTTTATTCAACCAGAATCCATGCGATACTTTACACAACCACCTGAACCGTGCAGTAGTACACGCGCGCGCAACAGGTAGTCTGCAAGCACAGACCCTAATTTAACACTTTATTAAAAAATAATTATGCCCTTGAGAGAAGCCTAGCCCAGCTACCTACTGGGTGTGTCAGGAGCAGCTATAATACATGGCCTATGGTAGTCTTATAGTGCAGACTCTCTTTTAAGACTGACCAGGGTTTGTGCCTGCAAACTACACAACAGGCGCGTTTACGGTACGAAGACTAGGAAGGCCTATAGCCTCTGGTCGGACCCACGCACCGGCATGTATGTAGTCTAGGCATGCAGCGCGGCTACATAGCTACATGTACAGTTGTAGCTGGGCTAGCTGGCTCAGGCAGGCCATCAATTTATCCTATACTTTTGCTTTGTTGATGTACTTTTAATGCCCTGCATTTTCCAATAAAATGGAATTGTCCGGGGCTTTTGTATCTTCTCCTTTGTGTGCAAGTTTGAACAATAAAGTGATGTTTAAAAAAGAAATGTTTTTATTATTTCTAGTTCCTAACTATACAGTCAACAGCTCTACATGCACATGTGTATATAAGACGCACGTGCGGGTGTTAAAGTGACACACTGGTTATTGAATCTACAGACCTACTTTTGTGGGGGGGGGGGGGTTGTGCACATACTGCACCCCTATTAAAACGGATGAATATTTGTAATGTTAATGCTGCTCGGTCAATTCATGTTCCAGTACAAACATAACAACTTGCCACCTGTCTATGATGACCTTTTTATACAGAACTCTTCTATGGCAAGAAATGTAAGTAGGCCTATAGCTAAGACTTTCTTACAAAAACGGAAAGCCTTCAATTGGCCTATATGTTATGGAGTCATGTTCCACCTGATATAATTGTCC